>VUYV01000076.1:74519-135825 GCA_008711295.1 Anarhynchus alexandrinus | reverse complement strand
TTTTTTTTTTTTTTTTTTTTAAAGGAATAAATGAGTAAAAACCTTTCAGGTCTTTTATGAAGCGGTCTTCAGGAAGAAAGCTTTTAATCGTGGTGATTTAAGAGAAACGGGGAAATTAGCTGTTAACCAGGCACTCCTTGTCTACTTTATTTTTCAGGGGAGGGAAAAAAAGCAGTAAAGTGAAGAGCCAAACCTGAGCCGGGGGGCGTTTGGGCTACAGGGTTGGGGCTAACAGAAGCCCATTGGTACAATCCCCGCTCCGGTCGTGTTGGCTGAGGCTGTGGGGATGAGGGCAGGAGGTCCTTCTGCTCTCACGTGTGCCAAAAAGCATCCTATGCACCCAAATATAAGCACTTTTATCCCAAGGTACTGCTCTTTGTGCCTATACACGCCGAGGCAGGGATGCAGGAGAGGGGATGTACAACTGGCAGGTTACAACCTCCAAGTGCCACCAGAAAAGGTTCAAGAAGGGCAGAGAGGTTGGGCAACGCTATGCTAAGGTGTTCGTTTGGACGTGAAGGTCACGGCTGAGAGACCTCTGGCCATGAGGAAAAGACAGGAGAAGGACTTTCCCTGGGAACATCTCATGCCATGGTGCTATCAGAGCAGTCATGGTCTCCTGATACGGCATCCTGCAGGTGGGGATGCTCTACAGGTGGGCTCTTCTCTGTAGACACACCTATTGCTACATTAAGATACTTGAATTTGGGGACAGTTAAGGTCTGCAGGGCATCCCCGTTTGTTTTATGCTGCTGGTGGTATGATTCCAAAGTGAAATGAGCCAGTTTGTCCTCAGGAAAGTGTTTTTTCTTTGGTTTGGTTTTTTTTTTTAATTAAAAAAAAAAAAAAAAAAAAAAGAGTGAGAACACAATATCAGCTGGGCTCCTGCTATGTCTGACACCTTCATCTTCCCCTCCTGACGCTGCATGGCCAGACTGTCTTGTAAACATATTTGATGTTTTCTTCTCTAGGTGGGCTGGGATGATTGATGCTCGCCTCCTGCTGAGCGCAGGGTACCACACCTGGGAGGGCACACCATGTGCGCCACGCGCTCGCTGGCCGTGTCCCGGCAGACCCTGGGGCTAGCAAGAGCTGCTGCACCGATGGCAAACCCCTTATTTGGGGTAAATAAGTCTCTTTTCCCAGCAACACAGCTTGTTTCCCTCTTTGGACCCAGTTATTGGAGCGTTAGGCTTTCAGAGGTGACTCGCTGTTGCAAGGATAGCGTGTCTGACTGAAGAGATGGGGGGTTTTTGGGTAGTGCTGAGCAGCTGTTCTTTGGAAGTGAAGGTGATCCTAAGTGCCGAGGGACAGGGACAGCTCGCTTTCATCAGTCACTGTTAAGATCTGGGTCCCCGGATCTCGCAAAGGCCGGGAGAGGTTGAGGATTTGCTATTTTCATGGTGTGGCAGCAGTAGATGCTACGGGGTCGGTATCTGATGGGAAGCGGAGAGCGGAGGAGCCATCTCCCTGGAGGAACTGAGGAGATGAGGAGATATCTTCTCCTCCTCATTTAACTGAGTTTTCCTGCCATTAACCCAGCCACTTCAACCCTCTTTCCAAAAAAGCCCTCTCCTGTGGTTGCACCTATAAGTGGGGACATGCAGAAACTCTCTTTTGCAGCGTTTGCCCCAAATTTATGGGGATTTGATACTTTGTGAGCGTTAGCCTTGTGCCAGGTTTGCTTTAAAAGGAAACAGTAAAAAGCTAATAACAGGGGATGGGCAGATGGGTGCTGACGTACGAACACGTAGCGGGATGCCGTGTGCCTTTTCTCCTTAGAAAATGAGAAAAAACTTAAATTACTGTGATTTCAATTTCCTCTTTGATGATCCACAACCCTCCTGTCTCCGTATCCGGCTCGCCCCGTACCCCCACCTCCTATCTCCTACCTGCTCTTTCTCTGTCTCGGAGATTTTTGGAAATTCAGATCCATCTGGTTCTTTCCGATGGGAAGATAGCGTATCACAAGCAATGCAGGCAGGGCCTTGGCGGAGCCGCAGCCATTAATTAATGGTAATCCCTTAATCCTAGGGTGATGCGAGAGATCGTGTGGCCCACTTGGTCCCCTCCTGAGCACAGAGAGGTGTCAGACCCCCAACAGCAAAACTGCGTGTCTAACACTGCGCCAGGCACCAGAGGTGGCTTTTCCCTCTCATTATCCATATTTTAATAACTCGTTATTATCATAGGGTATTTCCCCCCCACCTGCCGTTGGCTGTCGTAATCTGGTGGGACCACCTTTGCCGCAAAAAAATAAAAAAAAAGAAAAGGAAAATAATTAGCGTTAGAGTTTGTCAGGACAGGTTTTCTTCCCCTCCGCCCTTCCCCCTGGTGTCAACATTTTTATGCAGAAAGGAGCCCTGAAGTGCCGAAAAGCACCATTTCACTCGGACAACTTAGCGTGTTTGATCTGGAATTTTCCTGACCGCTTTCATCCAGTTGATCAAAACAGTTCAGCTTTCAGCTATCCAACATAAAAATATCCTTTTTTTTTTATTTTTATTTTTTAGATTTTGTGCATGTCAGTTCTTCAATGCCAACAAGAAGCAACGGGAGAAAACATCAAGATCGTGTAATTCCCACAGAAGATTGCATTTGGATGAAAAAGCCATTTCCCCCACCCCTGCCGGAACGCTGGTTGGAATAAAATGTAAGGAAAAAAAAAAAAAGAAATATTGGCTAGTTCTGCTTCTGATGGTGTCTGTGTTTTCTTCTCTGAAAGGAAAGCACCCAGTCCTGGCGTGTGCTGGGAGGCACTATTGGGCTGCGGATATTAAGGCCATGGCGACACAACCTACATCCTTACCCTGTCCTGTTTCCCATGGGCAGACTTTGAGCTTTCAAAGTCACAGACCCAGTAGGAAACAGCAGGGCAGTGTTTTGATGGCCTAAATTTCATCTGAGTCACCTTAGCTGTGCCTTTCTTCTCTCTAATTTGCTCCGTTTGCGTTCTATTGGCTGCTCCTGCGTTTCCCATTGTAACTCAGCCTTGGGTCGAGGCCAGCATTTAAGTGCCTTCCAGCCTCCAAAGGAGCCTGTTGATATCTTGTGTTGGGTCTGGCACAGGGGTGAATTTTATCCCTGGATCAGGGCTGACCTGGAGCTTAAAAGGCCGGGAGATGTCCCCGGCTGCAGCGCAATGCGGCTCTGCCCAGGCTGGATGCTCACACCGGCTCCGGTTCTTCTGGGCTGTGATGAGGTCAAGATCAGCAAACCAGAGCACAAAAAGGAGGGTAATGTTTTGCTAAAATTAGTTACCTGAAGCTCCTTGGAGGGCCTTGCGCCCTCTCCAAGAATGCTTGATGCTTCCTCTTGGACCATCTTCTCTGGGGTCGTCCAAGTCAAGAAGAGTGCATCAAGAAGAGTGTGGCCAGCAGGTGGAGAGAGGTCATCCTCCTCCTCTGCTCTGCCCTGGTGAGGCCACATCTGGACTATTGTGTCCAGTTCTGGGCTCTGCGGTTCAAGAAGGACAGGGAACTGATGGAGAGGGTCCAACAAAGGGCTACAGAGATGATGAGGGGATTGGAGCATCTTTCTGATGAGGAAAGGCTGAGGGACTTGGGGCTTTTTAGTCTGGAGAAAAGAAGACTGAGGGGGGATCTTATCAATACTTGTAAATACTTAAAGGGAGAGTGCCGGGGGATGGGAACAGTCTTTTGTCAGTGGTGCCTGGTGATAGGACAAGAGGTAATGGGCCCAAACTTGAACATAAGAAGTTCCATCTAAACATGAAGAGGAACTTCTTCCCAGTGAGGGTGGCAGAGCACTGGCACAGGCTGCCCAGAGAGGTGGGGGAGTCTCCCACTCTGGAGACATTCCAAACCCGCCTGGATGCCGTCCTGTGCAACTTGCTGTAGGTGACCCTGCTCTGGCAGGGGGTGGGACTGGGTGAGCTCCAGAGGTTCCTTCCAACCTTGACCATTCTGTGAGTCCTCTTCCCAGCATCCCATTGCCCCCTCCCTATGCTGCTGGGGAGGGGAGGATTTACCCTGGGTTTGCCTGGGTGTAAGATTTAGGAGTGCTTTCACCTTTTCTCGGCACCAGCAGAGTTGTAGGAAAACTAAAACCCGGGCTTCAGGTTAAAAATGACGACCGATAACATTCCTATATGTGTCATTAAGAAGCTGCTGGGTTAAACAAGTACAGCACGTTTCCACGCACCCAAGAAGGCTACTCTAGATCTAACAAAACCTCTTCCTCTCATGCAGAAAAAGCGTGAATATTTCTCCAAAGCACTCTCTTGAAGAAATTAATCCCTGCTGCAAACCCAGGCCGTCTCCGAGGTTCTCTGGGTGCCTGCTGGTGGGGTCAGTCCCGTCTCCAAGCTTTGTTTGCTGCTCAGCTGCGTGGAGGTAACCCAGGATGGGTTAACAGGTGAGGCACAGTCCCAGTTAACGCCGTTTAATTGAGTGGACCCAGCTGCTGGGGGATAAAAAGGGAAGACCTGAGCAGCCCTGGGTTAGTGAGGGGCTGCTGGGATGGTGGGGACTCTTTTTTTTGCTGGGTGTCTGCCACCAGGCTTCCGTGGAAAGAGCTCTGGGTCGGCTGTGTTTAGGGCTAGTGTTTGCTGACTGTCTAAACTTTTATTTTTCCTTTATTTCAAGAGCTAAAAGGCTTTCTGGCTGTGCTACTGTTTGCTTTCTGCGTTCTTTTCTTTGGCAGCACAGGAGAAGGTTTCGGAGAGGTGAAGCCCATCTTTTCATCAGCCGTTAATGTATTCAGGGGCACCCGCTTTTCCTTCTGTTTTTGATGTTTGAATTTCCTTATCTCGCAGCGCTTGGAGCAGCCTTCTGGTTTACGAAAGCCGCCTGCAGGAAATGCCTGGGAAGTCAGGAAAGATGCCTGCTGAGAGCATCTTGGTCAGCAGCGATCCTTTGGGGGGGGGGAGGAAATTAGCAGAGGAGCATAGGTGCTGCGATATGCGCTGGGACTGCATGTGTAATAGGTGCGATGCGGATACAACCCCAGCTGTGTTTAGCCTGAGTTCTGTATTACTTTGGGTGGGCGAACCGCTAAAGGAAAGAATGAAAAAAAAAAAAAAAAAGTCATATATGCATTAAAAAAAAAAAAATCAGGGCTGGAAAGACACAGGTCATCTACTCAATACTTGCCTGCCACTGGGTGATTGTTCCTGGGCTGAAATCTCTGCTCGGAATAGTGGCTGGGAATACATTAACCTTTAAAACAATAGTATTAGAATGTTATATATTTTCTTTAACCCAGGTGCTGCAAACCTAGTAAATGTGAAGTGTGAGTTGTGCCTGAGCGAGTGGTCCCCCAGGAAATAGGGGTTTGGGGGGGGCTTTTTTTTTTTGTGAAGGAGCGCTCAGCCTGATGTAGGTCGCTTGAAGGTGGTGGTGACCTGGAGCACATCTGGCCAACCCCTGAGCTGGGGGGCTGTGCTGTGTCCTGCCCAGGCTTTGTGAGCACCAGTACAAGCAAAGTCAAAGCTATCAGAGTCCTCACAGCAGCAACCCTGTGGTTGCACTGGTCCGGCTGTACTGAGGACCAGATAGTCCATGGGAGTCCCAGTTTGAGCTGTAGGACCAACTCATGAAGAGTACAAGGAGAGGAGAAAGTGTTGCCTTGCAGCCATGCGGTTGGGATTTTTTTTAACCTCTTGTGTAGGGGTAATTAAATGACACCCTGGAACTGAACTGTAGAGGTCCTGGGTAATTTCAGCTCCTGCTTCTGTGGCTGTTTCCTGGAGGTGGATGGTGGGGAGATCTTTCTTCACCTCTCCTTGTTTCAAAGAGGAATAGAAAACACAAAGGGGATGTGTCTCGTTGAGTTTTGGCAGTGCCCAGGAAGGTAGTTCGGTAGCAGTGATTTGTCTATTGGCTTTCAAAGCGGTGCTCTTACGTTTCTATCAGTGTCTTTGCCAATGCTTCATAGGCAAGAGGACTGGGACACCAGATGAGAGGAACCCTGTCCGGTATCTTATCTGCTGAGCAGTTCTCCCCTTCCTGCCCCTCTGCTGCTGACTTCTTACGGGCTGAGGTGGTGCCTCAGTTTTAAGTGGATGAGAAACTTTTTTCCATAGGCAACAGGTTGCTGATTTGGAAACAACTGTTTGTTTATTTTTTTATCTTCTATTTGGGCTGTTGTCTGCTGCTTCTCTGAGTTGTTCAGCGAGTTGTACACAGACACAAAGAGAGATGTACTGTTATTGTTGGTAGTTGTTGTTCCCGAGTCTTTATTGATTTTTTTATGAAAGAAATAACAACAATGTGCATGAGGTATCCAGCTAACAAAAGAGGTCCTACCGTACTCATCTCAAATTAAATATATAGAAGCAGAATCCAACTGGGATATTGACAGGCAAATACAAAGCTTTGTGATTCAGCGTCGTGCTGGAGTGAAAGCAGGACTTTGCCTTGCCACAGCCCACCTTGGCGAGGAGAGAGACAGCATTGTTCTTCTCCGCAGCTCATCCAGAAACGTGTCCAAAACATCTTTGCCCGAGGCCAGAAATAAGTATGTTATCAGTAGGAGGGAGCTGCTACCTGAGGCTCGATGTTGAGGTGATCTGTGCTAGCTGGGGGGGAACTGGGATGCCCCCACGGCAGCGGGAGTGGGGTTTGAACCCATCCCTTTGTAATGCCAGAAGGTAACTTAGTCAAACTGCTGTGCTTGAGCTCGTCCTGGGTGAGCAGATCTGTTTCTGTAGAGGGTTTCTAACAGCCATTTGTTGTTTGTCTGGGTTTCTGGTGTACATCAGCTCAGGGCATCCTGCCTCTCGGCGATAAAAAGGCCACGAGGAAGGAAAGCAAAGAGAAAATCTGTAAATCTGTTCCTCGCAGTTGGTCTTTTTTTTTTTTTTTCCCCTACTGGATTAACTTGCCAACTCTTAGTTGATGGTTGACGCATCCCAAGTAGGGAAGGATGTGAGGAACCAGCTCTGACATTGCAGCTGCTCTGAACTCCATCCACTTTAAGCCAACCCCCCAGAGGGGTTGGAAAAAGCTCACTCTCCGCTTTTCCTTTCCTCCCCTGACTTTTGCACGTTCTCACATGGGTCAGGGTGTAACCCACAAGAAAGACCGTGTCACTGCTGTTCCACCTGGGAGCAGAAGCTACTGGACACAACATGAAAAGGCGTTACAGTCTTTGTGGGTTTGTTGGCTGATTCTCACTCCAGAAAGACTCTGAGACATTCAAACAGGGCTCAGGTAATCCTGTAATGTCGGAATTTGTCTCTCCCTTGACTTTACAAGGAATTCCTGAGGACGATATTGAATCACAACCGTATCTCTGCTCTTAAATCATTTCCTCCAGCAAAACATCACCCCATAGAGGAAGTCCTTTCAGCGAAGACAAAAATGAAAGCATTTATCGGTTTGAAAAGATCCCTCTGTGTGCCAGAATCAGTGAGAGAGAGAATGGAAGTGTTAGCGCCTCTGGCAATGCCTTCGCAAGGCTGTTTGTCATCCCAGTGCAAGAAGAAGCTGAGCACACACAAATATTAAACTAATATTTTTGGCGCTTGGTGAATTTTGATCGTCAGTTCGGGGCGCCTGAGGCAGCAAACAGGAATGAGATGCGGTATCCTTAAGCTTTGTATTCATGGCTGAATTGATGCTCCTTTTATATTTATTTATAAGTATGTATGACTCTTAGTATCGCTATTTATCTGTTGTGAGAGAGAGGGAGATGTTAATGATAGCCAGTAGCAGGACCCAACCAAGACTGCCGAGTCAGGAAGCAAAACAGCAACATAAACTGGTTTTGGTCCTCAAGATGCTGCCTACGCTAAATTGATGACGCGGCGATTTTCTGCTCAAATGTGAACGCAGAGATGGCTGAGGATGCGCAGGATCACGGGAACCTGCTCCACATTTCCCCAAATCCTTCATCCTACCTAGATGTGGGGCAAAAAAAAAAAAAGAAAAGGGAACCTGAGGGCTTGTTAATCACCAAGGTCAAGGCTAAAGCTGAGGCTTTTGCACAGCTGTGGGGTGGAAACCTGACCTCTTCCTCCAGATGTGCCCTAAATTGGTGCTACCAGATTCGACTTTGAGGAGCTGGGATGTGTGTTGTGGTTTGGTTGTTCTTTTTTTCTTCCTTGGACAAACACTGAGAAAAATAAACGAGGTTGTCAACCCATGACCCTTCTGAAAAGACGAGGCCACCCTTCGCGCTCCAAATAGCCGGGCTGTTGGTTGAGATGTACTTTGTGGAGAGCGTACCAATTATGTGGGCTTTTTCAGAGCCCGGGAGCGGCGTGAGCTGTTATTTTCTTGAGTGAACAAGGAAGAGGCTGAGAGGTACGAGAGGTGATGGACAGCTTTGCGAGGAAACTGCAGTTAACCCGGAGTTTAAATTTAACTCCCAGGGCACATCAGGAGCCAAAGCCAAGCTTTGTGCATCGCAGCACATGAGGACAAGCACCCTCACAGCTCGCCAAGTGTGGTCCCATGGAGGGAGCTTCTCCAGCACCGAGCTCATTGGCCTCCAAGCTCCTTCCTATGGGGAGATGCAAGAAAATTCCCACGTTGTCCTCCTTGCTCAAACCTGGGACACAAAATGAGCTGAATCACAAAGAGAAAGGACAAGATTCTCTCTCTCTTTCTCTTCTCAGCCATCTTTGAGGGTGATTCATCTTCGCCCAAATTCCTGGCAATTTTGCTCTCGGTGACCAGCAGCTCTATCTCGCGTCGCTGACTCATAACTGCTGGAAGCTTCTTTGGCTGAATTCAGAGTGAGGAAAATTCATGCGTTGGCTTTGATCTGGCATCAAGTTGTTTTACAGAGGGCAAGGGGGCAACCCAAGAGAGGGGAGGAACAAAAGATACAGTGAGGAAGAGGTAAAGATGAAGGAAAAGGAGGTAAAACCCCAGGAAGGAAAGATGTTTGTGGGTTTTGAGCTGGGGGGGGGAACATTCCGCTGGTCTGAAGCCAAACAAGTGAACAGCATGATGAATGATGCAAAACGATGCACCACGGTTGATTTCTTATTGCAGCAGTGGTATTAGTAATAAAATCAATATCAATAGTTAGCGGGGCCTAATAACTACACAGATCGGATCAGATCGGATTAGATTGATATTACTTCTCCTAATAACCTGCTATTGTTGCTATTGCATACTATGTAGGAACAGATATCGTGTCTTTTTAATTAAAATGGTGGCTTCAGCACTTTTACTCGCTCCTCGTCATACCTGGGAATGGCTAGTCCATACCCCAGCAATTAAATCTGTCCTGAAGGCTCTTATAAATGAAAATAAAGAGAGAATCCATGGAGAATCCTCTGCCTGACAGCCTGGCACTATGGGCAACAACCAGGTGAAAGGCGTGGAAAACCAAGGCAACTAAAACCAGGCTTGCCCTCAGCTTTGAACTACTCGAAAGCCCCAAAATAGGCTTTGAAGCAACCTTTGAGGTTCTGACACCAGGTTTCGAGGCTACGTTTTGTGCTGGAGCACAACCAAAGCCTTTCAGGTGTTCGTCAGAGAGGAGCGTGTTGAAACGTCTGCCTCCAGATGAGAGGGGTCAGGCTGTGGGTCGCCACCTCCCCCTGCCTCGAGGTGACCACCGTGCCCGGCGTCTCGCCTCCAAAAACATGCCCGGCGAACTCCTGGCCTCAATCAATGCGCTGCCACGAAAAAACGCCAGCTTAGAGAAAACAGCATATTTAAAAGCAAAAGGCGCGCCGGGTTTTATTGAATTTGTTCCAAACCGTTCTATGTTCAATCACCCAGAAACCGTCTCCCTGCAGGCAACAATATCTTTTTACTAATGAGTGCTTGCTGTACCAAACAGCCCGTCTTGTACTTCACAGGTTCTTTGCTCTGACTCCGCGCCCGCCCTACGTTAGGGCTCCTTCCTGCTTTTCTTGTCTTTTTTTTGGGGGGGGGTGCTGCTTGATGTTAAACCATTTGCAGAAAGGGAAAATGGGTGGAAAACCAAGACGTGAGGTCACTTTCAGGTCTGAAATGTGGTGAAAAAGGTGTTGTGTTCATCTCGGATCCTGGCCCTGAGGGCTGGAGGAAGCCGCTTTGGGTTGTTCTCCTGATCTCCAAGCAGAAGAGGTCCACAATACAGTATTGCTTGCCGAGCCGCAAGGATGCGTTTGGCTTCCATGGAGGCTGGGGATGTATTGGCCGCACCAAACCGATGCGCACGGTGCTTTGGCTTGCTCAGACCCGACGTTCTGCTCCCACCAGCTTTATTCCGGTGTCTCTGCGGGGGATTCCGGAGGAGTGGGCTGTCCTGCACTGTGGTGTTGCAGCCCCAACAGCTGCCTTCAACCCTCTTCCACTGGGCACCTCCTTGCTTTTGGTTTTATTTTTTTACCTTTAAAATTATTTAGAAGAAAGAAAAAGGGGGGAAAAAAAAAAGCAACTGAAATACTTCTTGAGGGTGAAGTTTGCTCTCTTCTCTCTCTTCTCCTCCCCTATCTTTCCACTCCTTAGTTGTGGCTGCTGTCCCTGGCGTGGCACCCAGGGGACTGCTGTGCATCCCAAGTGCATCAGGGCAGGGATTTAACCCCAACCTTGGGGCAAATTTGCCAAATCCAGCTGAAAAGACCTGACTGCTCAATCCAGTCAGCTGAGTGTGGGTTAAGTGAGATGTCTGCCTTGCATCTCTCCGGTGACAGCCGGGGAGAGCCGGAGGAGCAGGCTGCTCCTCTCCCTGCCCCCTTCAAACCTGGCCTTTGGGAGACAACGGGAGCTTTGGGGCTTGTGTGTCTCGCAGAGCTGGAAGAGGATAAAACCTCTCCAGCTGCCCAGGAGGGAAAGAGAGACTGACTTTGAATTTCTTCCCTTAAATCATAAGTCACTCTAATTGTTTTCTTGCTTTTTCTGGCTCTCGCTGCCTCTCTTTGAATCGAGGATTTATCTTCGCTGGCACATGGACGCAGGGCTAGCGCAGACAGTGTTGTCTTAGCCAAACACCCGCAGACAGAGAAGGTGCTGACGCTGCTACCGAACCACTCTCCACACCTCTGGGACCCTCCCTGTGCCCACCAGCATCTCCCACCTCCCTCCCGTCAAACCAGGTGCAAGAGTTCGTTAGCAAAACCGCTCAGATGAGCAAAAAGGATGGAGCACAGGGAAGAAAAACGCGCTGGGAGACAGGAGTCGACTAACCCAAAGCCAAGGAGGAGAAAGCCTGCAGGATTCCCAGGGTAAGGGCTGCATTGGGGGGCTGTAGTCTGTCTCGACAGCATCCCAAGGTGGATGCTGAAGGACAGCACACGAGAAACGAGGCACATTGTGCTCCAGGACCAACCAGCAGCCACGGCTGGATTTGTACCGCTGTGGATTCCCAATTAAATGTCCCCAAACTTTGCCTGTCCTGCCAAACCTGGGTGTCGAAGCTGTCCCAGCACAGCTGGATGAAAGGATGCTCAGAAAGCATTGTTAAAAGGGGCATCCACCCCTGAACCTGCTCTGATGCCTACATCAGAGGGGTCTATCTGCCCCGTGCAAGGAGACAGGTACCCCACGGCGTGTCCCCTCCCCATGCAGCCATCCCTGCAGCTTCGCTGCTGCCTCGCTTCGGCAGCCCGGTGGCCGTTGGCAGCGCATCCAGCCTAAAAATAAAAAGACAGATTGTCCACTTCAGCTGTAATTACTGACCGAAAAGACCCAGTGGGGAAAAGAAGGGGCGGGGGTGGTGGAAGGGAGGAGGGCGAAGGAAAAGAAGAAAGGGAGAAAGCAAGAAAGAAACACATCCTTGAACAGGTTATATCAATCATCCCGGCTGCTGCCTGTGCAAGGTCCAGCTATGGTTCCCGGGAGGGATAACTGTATCCTGCACCAGGGAAGCATCGCCTGAGCGATTAGCCGGAGCCGGGGCTTCCTCGGGGTGCAGAGGGAGGGGTTCCACCCTGAATTAATTATCCATCCACCCCAAAATTATTTGGCCACCCCGTTCCTGCCGTTTCCCAGCCAGCAGGGCTGGCTGGGGTTGCTTACATCTCCACAAGACGTTTTGTTTGGGCTTCTTTTGCCACCCTCCCCACCCCATATGTATCCAATTTGCTCATGTCTCCATTTCTCCGGAGCCTTTAAATATCATCCTCCCCACCAACTGCGTCCTATTTGTAGAGCTGTGGTTTGGCTTGTATTTATTTCTTTGTTTTTAAGTGTGTCTGCCTCACCGACTGGAGAAGCCGATGCTCTTTGACCAGACTGAATGGGAGGGAAGCACGACACCGGTGCTTCCAGCAGCGCTGCTGGCCCTGTGCCGCCTTCTCGCCCCAGCCCCGATGAGTGATGTTGAATGCCAGGTGTCAGAGGTGGTGGGTGATTAATTAGCTGGGGAAGCAGAAAGCAGATATTCCCAGAGTCACTGATATTTCTCAATGTCCATCAATGGATGGTGGCACTCAAAGAGTTGTGGTCAATGGCTCAATGTTCAAGTGGAGACCAGTTACAAGCTGTGTTCCTAAGGGGTCGGTACCGTCCTGTTTAATGTCTTTGTCAGCGACACAAACAGTGGGATTGAGTGGACCTTCAGCAAATTTGTCAATGACACCAAGCTGTGTAGAGCAGCTGACACGCTGGAGGGGAGGGATGCCGTCCAGGGGGACCTGGACAAGCTTGAGAGGTGGGCCTGTGCAAATCTCATGGAGTCCAACGAGGCCAAATGCAAGGTCCTGCACGTGGGTCAGGGCAATCCCATGCACAAACACAGGCTGGGTGGAGAATGGATGGAGAGCAGCCCTGGGGAGAAGGACTTTGGGGTGTTGGTGGATGAGAAGCTCAACACGACCCAGCAATGTGCACTTGCAGGCCAGAAAGCCAACCGCATCCTGGGCTGCATCAAAAGAAGCATGGCCAGCAGGTCAAGGAAGATGATTCTCCTCCTTTGCTCTGGTGAGACCCCACCTGCAGTACTGCATCCAGCTCTGGGGCCCCCAGCATAAGAAGGACATGGACCTGTTGGAGCAAGTCCAGAGGAGGCCACGAAGATGATTAGAGGGCTGGAGCACCTCTCCTATGAAGACAGTCTGAAAGAGTTGGGGTTGTTCAGCCCCAGAAGAGAAGAAAGAGGCCCCGGAAGAGAAGGCTTCAGGGAGACCTTAGAGCCCCTTCGAGTACCTAAAGGGGCTACAGGAAAGCTGGGGAGGGACTCTATCAGGGAGTGCAGTGATAGGACAAAGGGTAACAGCTTTAAACTGAAAGAGGGGAGATTTAGATGAGATATTAGGAAGAAATTCTTTCCTGTGAGGGTGATGAGCCCCTGGCCCAGGTTGCCCAGAGAAGCTGTGGCTGCCCCATCCCTGGAGGTGTTCAAGGCCAGGTTGGACAGGGCTTGGAGCAACCTGGTCTGGTGGGAGGTGTCCCTGCCCATGGCAAGGGGCTGGAGCTGGATGACCTTTAAGGTCCCTTCCAACCTAAACCATTCTGTGATTCTCAGCACTGCAGCAAGGTGTTGGAGGCAAGGATGGGTCCTGGGGGAGCAGTGGCACAGGTCACCCAAAAGCTCAGCAAGGAGAAGGCAGTGATGACCCATGGTATGGAAGTTTTGGGGTTGCAGCACTGGGGCTCCCATGCCTGCTGCAAGGTGGGTGCGATGCAGCTGCTCCCGCATGGCTCCATGCGCCAAAAATGCACCCTGGGGACAGTTCCCTTGCCACCCTCCAGCTTCCAACCCCCTCGTGCCCCCTCCAGCAGCCAGCAAGGCTCGAGAGACCACGTACAAGTGACTCCCTCGGAGACCAGAGAAGTGCTACAGCTGGCCAGAGACAGCATGACAGATGGAGAGGCACAGGGGTACCCCAAGCCTATAGCTCAGGATACGCCTGTGCGCGCTGTCTCTCTTTAAAATGCCAGCAATGTCCTGTCATTATCAGCTAATGCCCTCTAATGGGTCCATTAAACAGCTCTGTCTTTGCCTTGGCTTCTCATTCCCCCTCCCCTACTCATAATCAGGCGGCATTACCTGCTTCAGAAGATACGATTACACTACTTAATTCTTTCTAAATGACAGCGCTGAGCCAGCAGCAGGGAGCCATTCACCCTCACTTGGCCAAGCAAGACTCCTGCATGCCGGACCCAGGGTGGCGGTGGCAGGGGACACCCAGCTCTCGCTGCACACACTAGCACCCAGCTTTCGCCTTCGCTGATACAGCAGTGGCCCCTGAGGGCACCCACCTGTAATTATAGCACATTTATAGCAAATAGTTCCTCCAGCCCCATCTCCATCCTTGTGGAGCAAAGGGCTCTGCTTTATCTCTACCTAAAGCAAGTCCACCCGCTGTGGACCACAAGACTTGATGCTCCCTCCACGCTAGCCCAGATCTTTGCTCGCTGCTGGGGCAAAACATTCCATGAACCCCAGGAGGACATCCAGATACCCATTGTCATCCCCTGTGTGCATCTCCATGTAACCATCTCTTAAAAGACTGGAGGAACGCGGACTGGAGTGACTCAAAATCGCCTGCTTTTTGCTCAGTGCTTGGCTGGCTTTCCCTGGAGTTTGGAGAAATTTTTAATAGCGCTGACTATTGATAATATGTCACTGGGAATTTGCTTAGCACTTTGTGGCACAAGCGCTAAAAATACAAGGTCCCGCTCCCCAGAGTGCTTGGAAACGTCGAGAGAAAGCAAACTCGGAGAAACGGTAAGGTCATGAAGAGAGGTGGAGGTCCCAGGAGTACAGCCAACTGAGAAGGTTGCGGGGAATGAGCCTGAGAAGCGCTTCTGGGGGACCCAGAAGAGAAAAGGGAGAGAAATGTGGGTCTGTTGGAAGCTCAGTGTCTGTGCTGAAGGTCTGGTAGACCATCGTGATTTTTGGGATCTGCCACCACCACATGACCTTGGGTGAAGTCATTTGTTTTTCTCCACTCCCCTTTCCCTGAAGATGTGGAAAACAGGGCTCTGGGGGCTCTTTGAGATCCACGGGTGGAAACCATGGAGAGACTAATTTTGGTTATTCAGAGGAAGGCTATAGGAAGATGTAGACAAGAGTAGCCACAGACCTGAGAGAGACAGCGAAATGTGTGCACTGTTCCGTGTCCTATAGCAGAAGGATATTTGTAGCAGAAGGCAATGACAGAAATAGCCTTTAAGACAATATGGCCCTTCCTGCAAACTTACTGTGCGTTTCACTCTCAGTTTTATGTGTCAGTTTTATTCCTAATGACCTCTGATATGCTGGGCAGGCCTTCATCTTCTTCTCTACGCTTCTTGAGGTTTGTTTTGGTTGGTTTGTTGTTGGTTTTTTTTTTTCCCTTTCCGCGTCGCTCCGTTATAATGTCATGCTGAGCTGCTAAACCCAGCTGCAGTTTTGACAGATGATGTACCAGTTCCCTCTGCTTTGGATTTGACATTTTCACGAGCACTAAACACACACGCTTACAAATTTTAAAAGGGAAAAAGAACACCCCGCCACCACCTGCGCCACTGCCACCACCGTGCTCTCCTGTTTGTTTGGTTTTTTTTTCGGTTTGGCTTCATTTTGGAGTTGATGAAAGATGCCAGATTAACGGCCCTTGAAACCGAAACCCTCTATTTAGCCGCCGAACAAGCGGGGCGAGGGAAGCCACCGTGCATGCTGCTCCTGCAGCAAGCGTCACCGTCCCCGTCACCCTTGCGCCGTGGCTTTCTGCTTCAGCTGCGGCAACGATGCCGCTGGGAAGGCGTCATCCATGCCATCGTTAGCCTCTCCCCTTGTCGCTCCGTGGCTCTGGATTTAGCACACAAAGCTCTAAATATTTCAGGGCCGTGCTGCTTCACGCGGCAAATCTTTCCTTCTTCGCAGCCAAGGCAGCGTTGCGCAATGGGTTCCGGAGAGATGGTCCTCCGGAGGATGGGAGGGAGGGTTAACCCCAGAAGGGAACCCATGCTTGAAGCCTGAAGAGAAAGAACAGGGGGGAAAAAAGGTGGGAAGAACTTTAAAACCATCCGCCCATGCTGATATTCTGGGAGCTTTCATGCTGCGGCAGCAGAAGCCACAGGGAATTCTTCCTTCCACGTTGATGGAAGTGGGATCGGGCTATTTATCTTTGATGAAGTGCCAAGAAGTGGTTGATTGTGTTTAGAAGCAGCAAAAAAAAGGTATAATAAATAGTGCTTCCTGCTCCGAGACAGGATGAGAAGTGAGAGTGAGGAGACCAGATCTCATAACCACCTGCATGCATCCTTTTTTTCATGCTGTGACTGGTGTGACCCCAGTATCCCCAGTGGATCTCTGGCTAGAGAAGAGATTGAGGTCTGTCGTCATTTCTGCCCCCTGAAGAGCTGACTAACCTTGCGTTGGGACATTACAAAATGGGGAGTACTCTGGCATGGCAGATTGTAGAGGTCCTGTTTCCTTAGGGTGGCTCTGGATAACGCAGAGGAAGATGCTGTGGGTCAGTTATTGCACAAAAGAAAGGCAAACCTAATTTCAGGCTGGTGGGGCTCACCTGACCTTGAAGAGGATCTTCAAACTCCAATCAAGACAGAGAGGAGCTCCAAGCTGCTATTTCTTGTATGAAAGCACCATGAAGAGAAGGCGGCAAGGGTTTGCTCTGCCATCAACTGTCAAACCAAGGGTGGCTGAAGGAAGAAGAACACACATAAAGGAAATCCATCTGAGTCTGTACTCAGCACCCTCCCGATTTCTGTCTAACGAAGTGCTGGCCCTGTTACTGGTGGAGTTGAAGCCATGTGAGATTTAAGAGTTTGGTGTAGACAGCCATGAAGTTGCCCACCTGAAGGCTGGGTCAAATCCTCTGGTGGGCTGCACCCAGTTGCACGGCGTTGGGGCTGCAGGTGTCGTGGAAGACGCGGCGTTTTGGTCTTCTGCTGGCATCTCGCTGATGTTTGGTCTTTAGAAACAGCAGGGACAGTGTGGAAGCTTTCCTCTTTTTTAATTAAAACCCCAACAGGTGAAAAAAAAAACTTTTTTTTTCTTTCAGGGAAAGTAAATGCTTTCTTTCAACACCTTAATTTTAAATGTAGAGGGAAGAGCATTTTCCTGGTTTTGGGCCCATTATGAACCCACCACAGCTACACTTCATCAACTGTACTTTGAGTTTAGGCTGTGAGCTCCTCGGGCCAGGACTGCCTCTCGGGCACAAACCAATAGAAAAATAAAGAGCCTCGCAGAGAGAAGTGGCCTCCAGCTCTGTGTTGTTGCTGCTTCGGGCACTGGTGGGATGGAGAAGGCTTTGCACCGTGGGTCAGCTCTCCACCAGCTGGCACGCAGGTATTGACCTGCTCGCTGTCACCTCAGGGAAAAGGCAGGTGTGCCGTTCATTCGTTATTTTTTTTTTTTTCGCTGAAAATTGGAAGTGCCATGTAAATCCTAAATGCCATTGTTGTTTTTATTATCATACTAGAGCCAGAGGAGCAGCAGCAAGTGGGAGCAGCGCACGCTGCCCGTTCGCAGGCATCGCAGCATCTCATCGAGAAGATGATTTTGCCCATGCTGGCCACCCACTTTTGCTTGCACGGGAGAAAACAACCCATGGCATGGCAATGAGTGAGGAGGGAGAGGAAGGAGGCCAGGTGCAAGAAAGGCACAGGAAATCAGGTAATATTTCCCTTTGCTAGTTGCCGAAATTAATGCTGTCTGAGGCATAAAAGGGGGAAAACCCCAGAGGATTTGGTCTTGCTTGCTGCTTGCACCTTGGCCCGAGCATGGCATTTGCCTCCACCTCTTGGACCCTCAGCAGCTGGACATCACCTCGATGTCCCTTTCCCCAGTTGGGCCCTGGGGCAGGAACTGGTGGTGCGTTGTACCACCATGCTTGAACATCAGCCCTGGGGCAGGAACTGATGTTGTGTTTTACCACTGTGCTTGAACATCAGCCCTGGGGCAGAAGACAATGTGTTGTACCACCATGCTTGAACATCAGCCGTGGGGGAAACGATGGGCATGGAGGAGCGGGAGCAAAAGTCCTAGAGTAGGGCAAAGCTGGGCTGCTGCTGGAGACAGCAGTCCTGCCAGATTCAGTCCAGAAGAAGACAGTAAAACAAAAGGGACAAATTTTTGCCGGCATCGCAACTGTGCTTTTTCTCAGGGCTGTCTTCATGCTCTGCTGAAAAGAGCTGGCGGCCGACTCTGACGCACACCATCCCGCTCGGCGGGAGGAGCACATCTTAATTAATTTCAGGGCTGAATGGATGGGCAAACTCCTCCTCCGGAGATGCGCCCACCCTAACAGCCCCTCTGAGATTTCCTGGTCAGCAGCTTGTTGCGAAACTCTCCTTTATTTTATTTCAAATCCAGAGCAAAGCGTGGCTGGGCACCAGCAGGAGAGGTGGCCAAGCAGGAGCCTGTCAGGGTAGGAGGTGGTGGGTAGAGATGTGGCCATGCATTTCCCACCGAGGCATCCTGCCCATCACGCACAGGTGACCCTTTGCATGGGGAAATTATGTGAAAACAAACCCAGCTCCTCATCTGCGCCCATGGGATCGCTCTACCGGGCAGCCCCAGGCTTCAGCAGCTCAAGTGATGCCGAGGTCAGAGTTACCGGCCCTGCATCAAGCAATGAGCAAAGGCCACGGGTAGGTAACAGCTACCCAAATGATGCCTCCTGTGTTGTTTTTGGGGGCTTTTTTTGGAGCGCTGGTGATCTGGGGGAAATGTGTTTGTTTTTGGGAGATTTGAACAGAAGTGGCAACAGATGCGCCACGTAATAAAAAAGCGAAAGCCGCTATTACGCTTTCAGGGAGAGAACAGAGAGGAGAAAAACTGCCGGCATCAGAGATAAACACACGCAGAATTATGGAAAGGCGATATTTGATAGCTCACCAATCACATTCTCATTTCCAAGGTACGTTACCCCTAGAGCTGAATTAAATATAGAATCTATTTTATTATTTTTTTTAAATCACAAAAACAAAAACCTACCACCACAAAAAAAAAAAAAAAAAGGAACGTTTGCTGCTGCTACCCCTCCATTAGGAGAGCTCTCCTGTTTCTCACACCCTGCACCAGTGCATCCCTTACTTTTGGGCAGCCTTGGGTCAAGTTCTTGTGCAGCCTCACTGGGCAGCCCCTTCCCGAGAGCTGTGCCCGGGGTAAGTCACCTCGCCGCTTTGCAGGGGCTGTGCTGCAAGGGGAATTGGGGACAGTTTTTTTGGAGCCTTTCCCTAAGGGCTGTGTTTTACCCTTCGCACCTGAATGTTTTCACTTAGCACAACCCCAAGTCTAGCGCAACTCGTGCTGCTTGATAGAGGGTGGGAAGAGGCAGTGGGTAAAGGGGAATGGGCAGTTACAGGAGCTTCTTGTACCTCTAAAAGTTGTAAAAGGGTGAAATCAAGATCCATCTGGACCAGTATCTTTTCTTCTGCAGTTGCTATAGGTATATTTTCAGGGAAGAATGAAAACAGGGTATGACCAGTCCTAATCCTCTCATCTCCACATCCCTGTGCTGTCGCTTGTTATCTCCTTCAGCAGTGGAGGTTATTCCCTCGTGCACGAGGCAGAGGTGCCGGGTCCTTCAGCTACCGGCAAAGCTAGCGTTGATGTGCTGAGGCTGCTACGGGTAAGATGGACCACGGGTCTCGTTCTCCCCTGTCTGTCAGTATCTATCTTCTCTTACACCCCCATTGTGGGACCCTCTTGTTCTGCACTAATATCCCGTCAAGTACAATAGGACTCGCGAATAGGCCTTTTAGGCACTGCATTAATACTGCAAATAATAAAAAAAAAGAATAAGCGTCTCTAAATGGAATAGCTCTTTCAAGGAGGTGTTACCTATAACCAGTTCTGAATTCATGTAAGGCAACTTGGAATTACCTATGAAGGACTCTCTACAAAGCCAGATTGTATTGCATTTAATACCTATGCTTTTAGCCCTCTCTTTCCTTATTTTCTTGTACTTAGATAGATTTTCCTTTAGAGGACTTAATTTTTTCTTTCCAAGTGTCTGTGCTGTCTCAAAAGTGACTCGGTACTTGATCGATACCTCTGGTGGCTGTCGGTACGGCCACTGATGGGAAGCCGGCGGAGAATTACTCAGGTGAAAGCCTCTGAGAAAAATCAGTCAGACAAAGGTTGGTTAGTTTGCTTGTTTTAAATCTTCCTTGTTTTCGGAAAGGGGGAAAACTGGAGAGACAGTCAGAAAACAGATTTTGGAGAATGCCAGAAGTACTTAAATACTCAATGGAAGGAAGTGGGAGTTTATAGCAACAAAACACATTACCAGTTTAAAAAAGTAAAAAAATAATTGAAAAAAAAACCCCATGTTTCCGATACCATTGCACTTTGTGATGGGGAAAAGCCTGTAAGGAGATAAGAAAGGTCTTTCTGGTTCAGCTAAAGAGCGCAATCTGTGCTTACCACAAAGGCTGTTCTGACCTCCAACTGTTTTCCTCTCCAGGGAATCCCGGAGTCTGATGTGATTTCTCTGCTTAGTAACACCCAACAGATTTTCCTCCCTGCCTTCCCTCCATCCCCCCTCCCCCAAGTGAGGCCACACAAACATCTTCCTCCCACAGATGCTAAAGGCGCAGAGCAAAGGTGTCAAAGTTTGGAGGTGGGCACAGTGTTGGGGGGGAAAAAGTCAAAAAGTCCTTAAAGGGTCAAATTTCCTTGGTGTGTGCTGCTGTCCTCTTCTCCAGCACAAAGCCTCAGCCTGGAGTGAGCAGGAGGACCCTCCCTTTTGTCCTTGGGAATGATGTTTATTCCTGATGCTTGCAGGATGTTAACCCCCACCTCCCGAAACATCTTCTGATGCCAAGTGATGCAGGATGCATTCCTCCTGCCTACGGTGGGGACCGGTCCTATGGGACCCCAAAAAAGTGCTTCTTTTCACCCGGGACTGAACCAGGTCATGCCACGCTTGCAGACCCTGCCGAGGCTCTGCTCAAGGGATGCTCTGCTGTCAAAATCCTCCCCGGAGAGTTTCCGCTCCAGCAGAGCATCCTGACCTTGCAGCACTGAAGGTGCTTGAGAAAAAGACCCGCATCGCTCCTGCGTCTGGTTTTGGGCAGCTGAAAGGATGCTTAGCACCAGGCAGACATCTCTGCTTGGGAAACCTGGTCCCTATAGGTAACGCTTTCCATGTGAGTCTCTCTTTCCTCCCCTCTTGCTCCAGTCCCCCCCGCGATGGATGCTGTGCTACGCACTGCATGTGCCATCCATCTTTCCGACTGCATGCTATCACATCTTCCAGGAAGAAGCGGATTACCAAATTGGGCTGGAATGAGTTTCTTCATTAACGGGAAACTGTTTTGGTGAGACAACCGCAACCTGTATCCCTCACTGGTCTCCCAGCACTTACAGGTGATGCTTGCACTCAGGCAAAAAGGTGTGGGGCCGAACTTTAGGGAGCCTCTCGTTAGAGGATTTGTGGCACATCGCTGCATCGGCCCGTGAAAACCCGACTGTCACCCCGAGGCTAAACCCGGTGCTGAGAAACCTGACAGCCTGGGTGAAACCAGCCACAAGTGACTTCTCCCGTCCTCCTCGGGAGGGAAGATAAATGTCATAAGTCATCAGCCGTCACGGCTTGTACAAGGCACATTTTTCTCTCCCCGGCGGTGAGCCGAAACGGCTCTGGATGGAGGGAGGGCGAGGGGAAGGCGTAGGGAGGGAGAAGGGTGAAGGGGAGCCGTGAATCCTGCTGAACTTCTCGTGTCCCTGGGGAGGGTCTGTCAGCGCTGATAGAAAAACGCATGTGTGAAACTGGGGGGAAACAAAGGCGTGCAATCACCTGGGCACTGAGAAGGCAGCCGAAGCAGGTAGATGGATGGGTGGTTGGATGGATGGGCATCTGTGCAACACTGAAACTTGTGGAGACTGAACACAAACTCTCGGCACCCGCTGCCTTTGCCGAACAAACACTCCTTCAACAAGCCACTGCTGAATGCAAGCGGTGGTGGACCACAGGGGTCAGAAGCAGCTAGAGGAGCTGAAAGCTCTTCCATCCCTTCCCAGGAGCTGCCTGCTCACTTTTGGCATGGGTACCTGAGCTGAGCAAGTCTCAAGTCTGAGAGCAGCCCTAAGGAGAAGGATCTGGGGGTGCTGATTGACAAGAAGCTCAACATGAACCGGCAATGTGCTATCACAGCCCAGAAAGCCAACCGTATCCTGGGCTGCATCAAAAGAAGTGTGGCCAGCAGGGCAAGGGAGGGGATTCTGCCCCTCTGCTCTGCTCTGGTGAGACCCCACCTGGAGTACTGCATCCAGCTCTGGAGCCCCTAACATAGGAAAGACATGGACCTATTTCAGTGGGTCCAGAGGAGGGCCACAAAGATGATCAGAGGGCTGCAGCACCTCTGCTGTGAGGACAGGCTGAGAGAGTTGGGGGTGTTCAGCCTGGGGAAGAGAAAGCTCTGGGGAGACCTTATTGTGGCCTTCCAGTACCTAAAGGGGCTACAGGAGAGCTGGGGAGGGACTTTTTACAAGGGCATGTAGTGATAGGACGAGGGGGAATGGCTTCGAACTGGAAGAGGGGAGATTTAGATTAGATATTAGGAAGAAATTTTTCACTGTGAGGGTGGTGAGCCCCTGGCCCCAGGTTGCCCAGAGAAGTTGTGGAAGCTCCATCCCTGGAGGTGTTGAAGGCCAGGTTGGATGGGGCTTGGAGCAACCTGGTCTGGTGGTAGGTGTCCCTGCCCAGGGCACGGGGCTTGGAACTGGATGATCTTCAAGGTTCTTTCCAATCTAAACCATTCTATGATTCTGTGATTCCTTGGCTGAAGTTGCACCTTAACTTCCCATCAGGTGGGCTCCTATCCTCCTAGCATGCATCAACTCCAGCACCAAGTTCCTTCTGTGCAGCCCAAAGGCCATGGACCGTGTTCTCCTCCAAGTTTTGTGGCTCTGTACGTGGGAATGAGCTCGGGGTAAATGTTTTCAGTGGTGAAGCGCCTGTTTTCTTCCCTTTTGCTGTCTTCCAGAAACTCACGTCCCCCAGCAGGGCCTCCTTTTTCTGGGCACGGAGGCACCAGCAAAAGTCATACCAGCAGCTCGCGAGCAAGGTGGCCATAAGAAAGCAGCGGACTGGAAAGGGTTAGAGTAAGGGGAGGAGATACTCCAGGAAGCAAAGCTTCCAGGTAGTTTAAGCTTAATGGTGAGTAACAATTCCTGTAAAACCAGTTAATTTCCCATCACCGTTGTTTCACACCGCAAAGGCCAAGAAAATATTTTCAGCGCAATAGGCAGTGCTGGGCTGCGCAGGTGGGCAGGAGCAGGCAGGGATGGGAATATTCATCCCAAGAGGCAGGTGGTTTTTCTGTGAGCCAAATTCTGATTTGAGTGATTTCCCCCCTACCCCTGCCCAGAGTTTGGACTGGGGATGAAATTATGGGTCTCCTCTTCCCTGAAACCCTGGTTGGTGCTGCTCAGTCTCACTCATCAGGGCGAGAGGAGGTGATTCTCATCATCAGCCCATGACAGATGCTTTCCTTGGGGATAGCTGGAGCCAAATAAAACTTCTGTGTACTTAACAGTCTGTAGTGGAGCCCTAACCATGATCTTGTCCAGTCTCTCCCAGAGCCCACGCAACCTCTTGGTATTTGTGGCATCCCATAGGAAGCGGTCTTGTGCCCCAATACCCTCCATTGCATGAAGAATTGCTTATCCTCTTCCAACAGCATCCCCAAGCCATGGGCTCTGCCAAAACACCTCCACCCGAGTCGAGGACCACCGCGGTATTTCTGCTTTCAAGTCACCCCAGGGGGAAAAGGACAAATCTTGCTGAATCCAACATTGGGTGATGCAGATAAACCTCTGCTGCCAAACTTTGCTGGATGATGAGTAGAGGCCGGCAAATAATTCCATGCAAATAACTTGCTAAGTGAATTGAGCTTCTCTTGCCTCTTGCAAACCACCTGTGAACACGCTGCGACCCGCAATGTCCTCAGGTAAACCAGTTATTGGAAATCATTCGCCACTTCAAAATTTGTTCTTGGGCTTATGGCGTTCAATAAGTGAGCCGCACAGATTGGCGGTGGCTGCTCGCATAAATCACGGGGTGTTTTCTTCCTGTTCCTAAACATTCCAGAAGTCAGTGGGGTGGGATGTGTCCTGGAGAGAGACTGTGGACACACAGGATTACTGCATTTTGGAGCATTTCAAACCTTTGCCTCCCCGACCAATTAAGCCTTGTGTAACGCATCACTCCAAGGGAAAATGGACCCTGGCAGAGAACATAGTTCAGATTTAATCTTGCTGTATTGAGTTCACACATAAATAATTACCTGTGAACTTGCTGCTTCGATCTGCCCCACTGACCGGCCTCTGTCAAGGCCTGGGAGATTCTCCTTAGTTAGATGTTTTGCATAAGATGAGCCAGAGGAAAGGTGCCAAGGAGAGGAATGATTTTTTAACGTGAACACATCAGGCAGCATTTGCAACATTTGCCCAGAGGATATTCATTCCTGGTATCGCTATTTTCGTGGTGGCTCTTCGCAATGATTAATTTAAAGCGCCAGCATCGGGAATCATGGGAACATATGAGAAACCCAGTTTTTCTTTTAAAATAGAAGTAAGTTTCCTTCCCGACATTACAGAAGAAACCTGGAAAAAGGTCATCCTTAAAGACATGTAAAACACCCCTCTGCTTCTTCTCTAATCTCATACTTTTCCATTCCTTTTCTTAATTTGGAGAAGAAACCCTCTCATTTGGAATGCACCATATGGCTGCAGATCACCAAAATGGAAAAGCCAATATCGTCCGACCTTTTGCAGCAGATGCTCTGATTTCCTCGGGTGCTCAACAGGAGACATGCCAGCCACCACCTTACGTACATTTTTCAAGAATTTTCATGACAAAGTTGGGCTTGTGGTTCCCAAAGCTGTAAGCGAGGTGTGCGGACTGGGGATGATGTCTCCATCCATCACTTCCCGGTGTATAAATTGAATCTTCCCCCTTCCCGGCCACCGCTCTGTCCCCGTGCAAGGAGGAGAATTGCTGTCAGCTCTTGCCTGGGGTGCCTTGTCCACGCCTGCCTTGATGACGCAGCCTACTTCTTCAGGTTGTCTGACAGTGTCACCTTGGAGGAACCTTCACATGGCCATGAGCTTGTTTTTTCTTACACTTCCTAGCTTTTGGCCTCTTTACATGTAGCGCTGAGAAACATGTGGTTGGGTACGTGGAGGAGGTAATCTCCATGTCCCTCTGTGCTCCACCTCCACCTCAGAAGATGGGACCTCTTGACCAAGCGTCTTTTTTTTGTTTGCTTTCCCCAATCGTATGTTTTGAAGCAACATCTGATTGCTTGACAAGGCCAGGAAAATATTTTCCTGCAAACGTGCAGTGTGCTTCCCTGTAGCTGTACTTCGGACATGGTGGCAGATGACCTCAGCGCTTCCCTTCCCTGGCCAAACGCGTGCTTCCCCATCCCCATCCCAAGTGGCCTTGTGGTCATCTCTCATTTCACTGCTTCCTAACAGCATGGGCCGTGTCTGCTCGGGCTCCCAGGGCTGCTGCTGCTCTCAGTCAGGCAGAAGAAAGTTAAGCTTCCTCCAAACCAACCATGGACACGAGCTGGTGCTGGGGTAAAGCTGCTCAGGCGTTCGAGCTGCTGAGGTTGGACACAGCAGGTCAAGTGTGCTGTGGCATGGAGCACCTGGCTGGATGCAGAGCTGCCGCTTCGCCTAACGTGCCAGGTCACCTTCATGCCATGTCTTCCCCACTCGAGCATCTCCCCATGGAGGAGGTGGACCCGACCTGCGGGTGACGGCCAGGCAGCAGGAGGAGGGGGGGTGTCGCACCCACTGCATTTCCCTTTGTCCACCCTCTTGGGGTGAGGGATCTCCCCCGCCGGCTGGAGCTGGGATTTCTGGAGCATTTCTGCCACCTCCTTAACCCCAAACCCATCCGCTTCTGCGGACGTTGCACGCCCGTGCGCTCTGCTTCATCCCTGCCTCGATGAATCATGAGACAAGCCACCTCCTTGTGTCCCCAAGGCTCCTCCGTCGTCTTCTGCTGTGGCACCTTGCCTTTATTACACTTTGTGCACCTCTCCCCGTCCCCTTGTGTTGAGGCACCCCGGGGTGAATCCCATCCCTTAGGGCAGACCCCTTGTCTTGGGCAAGCAGAGGACTCGCGGTTATTTACCCGGGGAAAGGATAAGCTGCGGCGTTTATATAAAACACATTAATAATTTCGCCCTTTCCCTCCACATTTACCAAATTGATTTTTTTCTCTTTTGAACCGCTCGCGGTCGTATCGCAATAAATATAGTTGAAATCCATTGCACGTAATGGTTTGTAAATTGTGAGTCATAATTCAGCGGGAGCCTGGGGTTGGGTTTGCTGGCTCCTGTCGGTGCGTGCGTGCCTGCGCGCCCCTGCTTTCCTTTCTCCAGCCCTTAAGCCTGCACAACTCTCCGGTGCAGTAATAAATTGGGAATAACAGAAGCTCCGCTAACTAAATTTCACTTGTCAGTCGGAGGGTTTCATGCTGTGCATTAAGTTCTTGCAAATAGTGCGAGGGAAAAAATAAAAATAAAATACCCCCCCCGCCCCAGCTCTCCGCTCTGTGTTACCAGCGTGTCCGGATGGGAGGAGAGCTCCTGTTTCCCAGTGGTGACATCGGTTTTTCCCCACCACGAAAACGGCCTCTCGTGCCTCTGGGCAGCATCAGTGCTGCAGGAGGGAGTAAGCTGGCGGCTGTTTTGTGATGGGGTCCCCTTGCTGAGGAGCCACCGGTCCCCCTTCAAAGGCAGAGATGGAGAAGGGGGATCGGCAGAGGACCCAGTGCTGCCCCAGGATGCGGTAGCAGCGGTGAGAGGTTATATATTCCGTTCACAGCACGGGGTCCTTCCTCTGAACCATGTTCGGTGGTGGCCGTTGTCAGTACATCCCCGAATCTGCTCAGGGGGAGGTTTCGGCATTGAGCGCAGGAGGGACCCTGGGGTGGAGAAGACCCAGGTGGAAGCAGCTTTGCTCTGGCTAATCCCCCAAAAGTTTGGCCCTGGCAAAGAAGAGATACTTGGGAAGAAAGAGCATCCTGACAGTGGGACAATGCGTCCTCCACCCTGTCCAAGGACGGTGATGACCGCTGCCTCCACCAAAATCACACAAGACGCCAACCCTGCAACCACCATCCCCCAAAAAATGTGATGGCAAAGGGGTTATTCAGGGGAAGCAGGAGGGTATCGCGCAGGCAATGAGATCCCCACCGGGGTACGGAGACCGAGCTGGAGCTCAGCGCAGCGGCCAGGCAGGAAAATCCATACCTGCCGCAGATTTATTGTCAGTCGCGCGAAATGTAGCACAGATATTTTTAAAACATGGGGCCATTAAGCTCTCCAAATGGGCCGGCTCGCCTGCTATTTTAACAACATGTTGTGACACCGTCTTATTTTATAAGTATTCCTCCTGGACTTATTAACTCGAAGCTGTCGCATCCCATTTTGAGGGAGGTAAATGCCATCGAGGTGACCGCTCCGGTCGCACCAAAACCGTTTAATGAGTTTTTATGGGGGCGCAGGAAATTTAAGCGCCAGTCTGGGGTTTTGGAGAGGGAAAAAAATAGATCAGTTAGGAATGGTGGTATTTACACTGCTTTTCATTTTTCTGCTCTTTTCTCGGCGCAGCTGTGTGTTTCTTGTGGGATGGGTGCATGAGAGCTTGCGGACTTCATCTGGGTCCCAGTGAGGAAGAGGATGGGAATGTTTAAAGTGCCATCCTAAAGGCAACACGAAGTGTCTGCAATAGCAGTGCATTCCTGGGCACAGACCCGTTTTTTTTTTTGTGCCAAAAAAAAACCTTTCCCTGAAAAAAATCCCCCCCAAGTGTTTCCAGTGTCCAGCACGTGCCTTTGGGCGAGGGCTCTTGGAGAAGCAGTGCCAAGAGAAATGGGGCTGAGGTCATGGAAAAGGGAAAACAAACTATGTCTCGTGTCTGGGAATCAGCTGCCAGCACGGAAGAAGGGTGGAAAAAAGGGGATTTGTGGCTTCCCAGCCCTTCGCTGGCAGCAGAGGGCTTAGGGCAGCCCTGGGGATGGGGAGGGGATGGGATACTCAGCTCTGTGGTCTGTCTTTTTGCCTAAATGAGTTTATTTTGGAAAAAAATAAAAATAAAAATTAAAAGCTTTGGAGGAAAACACTCTGGGATTGCTCATCTTGTCATGAGATGCTGGGAAGCTGGTGGGTTTGGGGGCTGCTTGCGGCACCGCTGCTCCATCATGTCCTGCCATGCCCAGGGGACCGACGCAGCGAGCCAGCCGCCACCGGGCACGGGACCACGGCCGCCCTGCCGAGCCCTGCTCCCCACACCCAAAGTGAGCTGCTACACACCCACCGTGCCCCCCATGCCAAGGCAGGGGTGACAGGCTGGGGGAGCTCAGTGGCCGCTTTCCAAGTGCCAGCCCATGGCCCCTTCCCCGAAACATGGCTTTCCCCCAGGAGCCGAGCCCTGGCACCCGTGGTCGGAGGAGTGAGCCAAGTAGAAGCATGACACATCCCAGAAAACAAACAAAAAAACAACAAAAAAATGACTGCGAGGAGCTGAGTTTGGAGGCAAGGAATGACAGCGTTTAACCCTTGGTGGGACTCACTGGTGTCGGAGATGTGCGTGGGATGGACCAGCCGCAGCAAGGCAGGTGAATTTGGGGAAAAGAGGCCGGTTATGAAGAGAGGCACTGGTGATGCTTCATCCCTGCCTTGCTGCTGCCTGGCTGAGGGCTCAAGGAGCAACCCGTGCACCTCCTGTGCACCCACCAAGGGTCATCCGGGGGAACGGGAGCTATAGGGTTACTTCCACGAGGCTGAGAAATCAGCAAGGTGGTAATTTGGGGAGGCACAGGTTCCTCTCCTGATGGGCATTAGGGATAACCGTGTCCACCTGCAGAGATTTTACCTGTAGTCCTTTCACCTGAGCTCTAGCCCTGCTATCAGCTTTAAAGGGGGCTGGTAGATGCTGCTGTTGGCTCTATGATCTGGTGGGTAGAAGGCATCAGACCTGGCTGCTGGAGACCCTGGGAGAAGCTGTGTTGCCTGGGCACTGTGGGATGCACAGGTAGGAAATAAGGCAGCTATAGCATGGCCATGAGGGCTGAATGCCTGTTGCAGAATGTTGGGGTTGGTTTTTGGTTTTGTTTTTTTTTTTTTTACAGATAGCCCTTAATTATAGTTTGCTGAGGACTGTATTCTATTAATGCTGCTACCAGCTGAGCTGTGTCACCTTTAGGAGTGAAAAAAGGAAACCTTAGTCCCAATTCCTGGCAGAGCATTCTCCATACTGCCCATGCTCTGCCCCGTTCCCTTTTTTTTATGTTACAATTGTGGCAGAGTGTTGCTTGGAAAAACTGAAAAAGCAGCCAAGAGGAATACATGCAACTGCCCAGGAGAGATAATCGGTTGTTAAAACATGCCTGCTGCTCTAATTAGAAAGGAAATGAAATTGGGTTTAAAATGGAATTAACTGAAGTCTTCCTTATCCTATGCATCTATTGTGCTCTCCCAGCCCTTCTGGACAAATGTGATGGAAAGAAAAAAGAAAGCTGATCCTCTCTGAAGACCCCATCCCCTGGAGATCTCTCCAGAGCCTGGACCTGAGCGATGCTGGAAAAAGACACCCGGTCCCTTCTGCTCAGCCAAAATGTACCTTCAGCTTCAGTATCACCACTTACATGGGTTCATGTGGAGCTCGTGTTTCACCGCTGCCTTGCGCTAATTGTTGGCATCCAGGGAATAGGCAGAAGTAGATTGCCTGTGTCTAATAGGTGGTTTAAGCTGTTAGAAATGATTTTCTGTTTATTAAGTCTTGGTTGGTACTGTGGATATCTTCCACTTCTTCGGGTGAAGGGTTAAAAGCCCGTGTCATTGATGCTATTATAATGGCAGTAATGCTAATAGACTTTGCCTCTCCTTCCAAAGGAGAAGCGCTCTGGCCCTTAAATCTGTCCCCTCGGGAAGAAAGTGTGCAAATAGGTAGACTGTGTTATGTGGTCAATGTGCTTTTGTTGTCTGCTTTGTGATCCTTCCCCTCTTGACAACAGGATGATTCATCCTTTGGTCTTCTCTGGAAAGGTCCTCTTGCTCCGCCTGTTTGTTGTGGCTCTCTGCTGTTTGGGGAATGACTCTGGGTTTCCCTACCTGCGGCTGAGGATCTCCAGGATGCTAACAGCTCTTAAAAGGGGGTGAAATTAAAGACCGGCAAGGATAAAAAGAAATGGTGAGGTATTGACGTGACCCTCGTAGCATCTGCGAGGACACTTCTCGTGGCGCCTCATCACCCTGCCTGACACCTCTTAGAGTAAAACACCTTCTCTCTGCTTTCACTTGAAATCCGGCTTTGCACATTCGGAGGAGGAAAAAACCAAGATGTTAGTGCTGTCAGGAGTTTTGCCTGCAAAACCAGCAAAGACGGCTCTAAAATTGGCTCACAGTGGTGATGGGGTAACTCCAGGACTGGGACCGGTGAGGTTCTCCAGCAGCACACTGTTTGTGCCCCGTTCCCTGAGAAGCCTGTTGATGGGAGAAGCCTGTTGATGAACGAGAGAGGAAGAACCTGGCCCATGGGAAGACTTTGCCAACATGAATGTCACGTTGAAATTAAAACCAGAGGGAAGGCCTTCTCTGAACAGCAGCTTGCATAGCAGTAGCTACGCCAGTTTTAATTCCTGTTGGCTGATTTAAATGTATTTATTGGCAGAAGTCAATGTTTGGAGATATTTGCTGATATCGATGTTTCTAGGCGAGATCCTTTGCAGCCATCTCATGCCGTGCAGCCTTCACCATTACCTCTGAGCCTGAATGCCAAGGGCAGGATCTTTCCAACCAGACCTCCTAAAGAGGTTAGACATTGGAGACATGCCTCACCAGAGGGCTGCCTGCATCTTAAAAATGTGGCTGCTCCACCTCTCCCCATCATCCTCCAAACATCTTCTGTCAACCTTTGCATTTAGTACCTGCGCAGCTCCAGGAGTTGGCAAGGTAGGAGCAGTCGTGCTAAAGCTGGCAAGAAGTCCACACATGAAGCCATCAAGGTTGGAGTGAGATGGCATCATGGGGTGCTCCACCCTGAGGCAGTGAGTTCCAAGAGTAAATCACCTGCCCCACTCAAAAAAAGGCATCTTTCCCCTTTTAAATTTAAATCAAGCTCCCATCCCTGCTTGATTTCATGCTGTGAGAAAGGGGAAATACCTTCCCGGGACCATTCATTATGTCTGGGCTCTATTATGGCCCTCTTATTCAGCTGCTTTCTGAAACTGCCAGTCCCTGCCCCATCAATCTCTCCGTGTCTCTGCTGGTTTCTATTACTTGTCTCGGAGCCTCTTGTGTTTCTGCTGTGTCTTTTTCTCGGATTAAAAATGCAGCCATACATTATATGTCCTTGGAGGAGTTAGGGGAATTTGATGAGTGGGCTCTTTGGAAATGCAAACACTCAGGACTAAGGAGCTGCTGTATGCTCAAGTTCATCTTGCTGCACTTCTAGACATGTGCCAAAGCGGTTTGAAATGACACATCCACGACATGTGAGAGATTCTCAGCTGGGCCACGCACAAAGGAAAGAAGCCACTTCTGGCTTCTCCCTTGGATTGAATTCCTATAGATCCAGGGACTTCTGCCCGACTGTCATGGCTCGCTCTAAAGAGACCCTCGCTGATAAATGAGCAAATTGTTGGATGGCTGAAAAATGTGAACTCTGCGTCCTCTGTAATTTGTACTGCCACACAACTGTTTGTGGAAGTGAAATGCAATCGATGTATCAGACCAGAAGGCTCCAATTTAATCTCTGCAAACACTGAAGAGTCAAGATTTTCTCTTGTTATCTTTTTTCAGTGCCACCAGAGCCCCATCCCATCACGCTCAGACAAAATCTTCAAGTAACTTCATACCTTTGCACTTTTTATTTCCTTTCTTTAGATGAAAGTCTCTCCTTGTCCAGAGGGTCAGCAGATGTACCGTCTAAATCTAACTGAAATCCTGTTCCCCTGGTTGAGGGATTGGCAAAAATGACCAAGTGGGGTTCATCTGTCTTCTCCTTCACCTGGCTGTCCTGGGCACTTTTGCTGAGAGGAACATCTCTGATGGTTTCTAACTTTTCTTCCACTCATGACTGCATTGTGGCACTGCTCGCTTTGATTCAAGACGGAGAAACCTCAGCTTGTCCCTCTTGCACTTGCCTGCTTGGCTTAGGGGATGGATTGGGACCATGATCTTTGCTCTGAAGGGTTTCTGAAGGCATCTAATTTGGTTCAAGTCTGAGATGTGGCACAGCCCTTTGAGTCAGAGTTGTGTGTCCCAAAGAAACCTCATTCACCAGGAGGGTTGTCTGCCCTCTCCAACCTGTAGTGCTGTAGAAAACTCCATGAGTAGCAGCTGTGAGATGGCTGATCTGCATAATTTTGTGGTTTACTTGTTTCTGGGTGTTTTAATCTGTTGCAATTAGTGAGCAAGCCTTGTTTTCTTTATGACCATTTGTAGTGCTGATTGTTTGCCATGTATCTTTGGGCCTGAGCCCGAGAGAGCGGCAGTCTGGAAACCAGCTGGTACCTGAAGCTGGTTGGAGTGCTGGACTGATGCACAGATTATTTTATGACTTATTTTTGTTTGGAGCCATGAAGAGGTGAGGGTTTGATCTTCACCAGCCTGGTCTATCACTCCCCTTAAAAAAAAAAAAAAAAACAAACCCCAAACCTTAAACCTCAAAATAATGACCAAAAAAAACCCCAACCCTAAAAACATCAAGCTTCTACTCATTAACTCAATTGACTTCAGGTCCAGTTTACACTGAAAAACTAGTGAATAACTGTTCAATATAAGTTGAGGAGACTTCATGCTCGATGGTAACCCCCGGGAGATGCAGATTTTTAGGGTTGCTCCATGAGGCTGTCAGCTGCAGAAGGAGGAAGGCATCACTGCTAACTCCTGCTTAAGTTACCTGACTGGTGCCAGTTCAGAAAAGACTTTTGCAGGCCAAGGAGCGTAAGAACTTGCTTTCAAAATTTGGGAAGCAAAAAGAAGAGTTGGAGGCTGCTTTGCCAATCTGTTCTGTGCTCCTTGCAAGGTAGGAGTGGATGAATGTGTTTAAAAGAGTGAATTTGTCTCCGGGAGGTGGAGCGTGTCCTCAGTGGGACTTGCACAGTTGCCCATCTGCAGGAATTGGGGTGCCCCCGTTAGTGGAGAGGTCTGGGTGGTATGGGCATTGCCTGAGAGCATTTGGAGATGGTGATGCAGACACCAGCCTTGCTCTGCGTGCTCTCCTGGTCCTGTTTTTTCCAGGATGCACACAGCCTGATCCTTTCCTGCTAACTGCATGGCTGACACCCGTCAGGGTCTCCCAGGGAACTCCTCTCACTGTTGTAGACCTTCCCAGGAGGCCTGACAGGTAAGAGACAGGAGCATCAGCCACTGGGGCTCCTCACAGCTTAAAAATTGTCAGCTATAGCTAATATAAACTAAAAAAATCTGCATCACCTGGGCACTGCCACTGCTGTTCTAGTTGGGTCAGGAGGAGATGTGGACCAAAAAAACCCAAAAGTTTATCTGCTGGGTCCCGATACAGTCATATCCATGTCTTCTTGCTGATGAGGTTGTCCTTCACCATGTCCCTATGCTTGGATTGCAAGGCAGGAGAAGTCCCCAGGGCATAACTCTGGTGCAGAAGGGAGGGTGGGGAGGGCCAGAAGCTTTTGGGTGTACCCATCACCCTTGGGATGTGCCCATCACTTCCCAGGTGCAGCTATGGGCTGGAGGAACACGACTCCTCCTTTCCCCCACCCCTCCCAGGTATTTGGGGTGTCCATGTGGGACCTGGGGCTACTGAGATTTCCTGATGTGCAAGACGTTGCACGGAGTCAGCCTGGGATCGCGGGTGCTGCTGGGTTAGAAAGAAATAATAATTCACATCTCTGGTCCTGGGTCACACTTGAAATTAATGAATGCCTTTGGAAAAAAAAAAATGGGCAAGTTTCCTTTTATTAATATAGTTTGGATTCTTTCTTCGCCAGTGGGTGTCCGGGCATAATTAGGTCATGCTTCCAACTCTCTTGCAACCTAGAAAATACAAGGTTTTCTTTTGTGATGAGAACTGAGATGCTCTGCATCTCACGACTCCTGAAGCAGGGTCTTGAGGAGGGGCGTAGAAAAAAGCACATGTAGTAAGCAGCTTGCCATAAAATCATGAGCTGGTGTAGATATCCTTCGGTAAGAGACATAAAAGCCCATGTCAGGGTTCGCAGGGCTGTAATGAAGTCACCGCAAAGCATTCGCTGCTGGCTGGTTTCCTGGGTCTGGCTCTTAACGGGGCTTAATGGGCCAAAAACCAGGAGGCTGGAAAGGGGGAGGCTGAAGCGAAGCCCTGATTGCCAGGCAGCGCGGTGGAAGTGTTTCAGCGCCCGAACAAGCGCCGAGCTTTCTCCGTACAAATGGATGAGAGGAGTGAGAGAAGTGGTGTCTCTCTGAGGTGGCATTGAAGACGGGTGTTTGGCAGGTACCTTGTCAGGGAGGATTGCTTTGCGGGCAAAGATGCTGGAGGAGAGGAATATTAAGGAGAGTTTGCAGATTTTAATTTTTTTTTTCTTTTCTGGAGGACTCTGAGGGATACATGTGTGCTGCTGTGAAAAGGAAAAGCCCCTCCAAAAAGCTGCTGTGGCTTGAGCATCAATTTTGTGGAGCACAACCGCCTTAGCATCATTCCCTCCTGCAGCCCATCGGGGACCCCAGGCCACCGTTCCCTCTCCAGCATCACCCACTTCACCTTTCTCCTGCATTTAAGATGTTAAAAATGTTAGTTTGGGGTGCCTAGGGGGGGTGGAATTCGGATGCTAGGCTGGCTCCCCATCCCACTCCACCCGTGGCGATGGGGTCCAGGCACCCCGGGGCTGCCTGCAGGGATGGTGGCGACCACAAAACAAGAAGTGGGGGGAAAGAAACCACATGCACAGGAAGGGAAAATAATCAGGCCGAGGGGAAGGGGAAAAAAAACAACTTGTCCTCTTATAACATAAAAGCCCTCCTCCCCTCAAAAGAAATAAAAGCCAGAGTGAAATGAAGGTAAATGCCAGAGGTTTAAGTACCACGCTGCCGAGTGTGTTTTAAAGGTTACCTTTCAGGGGGTTGAAGAGAGAGAGAGAGAGAACGCGACAGAAAGGGAAGGAGTTGGAGCACTTCCCATTGCGAGGACCACTCCAGCTCTTAATGGATTTTTATATCCCAGTCTGCTTTTCATGACATTATTAAAATTGTTTATTTTTAATTTTTTTTCCTCCCCTCACTCCCCCCCCTTCCTCCATCTGGGGGGAGAGGGGCAGGAGGACAAACTGTCGCCATGGCAATGTGCAGCTACTTGGTGCACATCTGCATTGCTGATTTGGAGCAAAAAAAATGAAGTTTTGGGGTAGTTTTTAAAAGGAGGGAGAGAGAGAGAATCTGTGTCTGGGAGCCTGTGCGTGCGCACGCCAGGACAAAAGTCACGGGGCTTAATTACAGGCATGGGAAGGTGACATTTCCAGTGCTTACCTGACCAGGACAAAGAAATGAGGGGCCTGAAGCAAGGTAAACACCTGTGTATAATGCAAATGCTGTATGGCATGCACCCCCCTTGCCTTACATCTAGCAAATATCGCCTTGTTTGCTATTCAAAAATTATGCCAGAATTTATGGGTATATAGGATCTATGCCTTTACCTTTGGTAGGTTGTGTATGTGCCTGGCAGACCTGTGAGATGTGGGTCATTGCCGTCTAAAAAATGGGGATAATAATGCTCTTGGATGTTGAGTACCATCTTTCTATCCCCCACACCCCCCCGAGGGCTCCCCGTCATCTGCTCCTGGGCGAAGTCAGCCCGCTGGGTAAAACCCGGGTACTGCCTGACAGCCTGGGCCACCAAAGCAAGAGAGGGGCTGATGGCACAGGACCTGCTGACACGCTTGCTGCTCCGTTTACAAGCCTGCAGTGTGCTCCTTGGTATAACCCCCCCTGCTTTACCTTCCCAGCTGGATGGGTGGCAGGAAGGCCACCGAAATACCCTGGTAGACAGTTTTGCAGCAGGAGAGCATCCCAGCTCCTCCTCCCCAGGACCACCGAGGATGCTCTCTGCCTGCCGGCCGGGGCTTGGCATGGGTTTTGCCTCCAGAAGGAAGGAGGTCTGGAGAGCAGCGTGGCTCGGTGACACTGGCCAGCTTCCCCCGGCACGGCTCTGAGCTGTCATGCAAGCACAATTTTGGTTTTTAATTTTGTTTTCCTGTCAGAAGGCAAACCCAAGCTACGCACGCAGTGATGTTCAGGCACCATCATGGCCCAATGAGTTCAAAATTACTCAGAATGAGCTGCCTACCCTGAGCCCCCTCTTCCCTGCCCACTCAGCCATTGGGGACAATCCCATTTCAACACAGCTCCTGAGCCCGGCTTTATCTGCTCGGGTGAGGTCTCTGCTCCTTACATCTTAAATACCTCATTCTCATGACATGCTGGTGAAAAAAAAGCACATTTTAGGTTTCTGCATGGGATAAACAAGTGACACAGGGCTCAACTTGGATGGGAATTAGCATTTCTGCTGGTCCCCTCCTGCTGCAGCTGAGATATGTCCAGGACCACTTGCTGGGAGCAGGGTAGCATCACCTGGTGGTTAAAACACCGGTCCATGCCAGGGCTCACTTCATGCAGATGCTGTTTCCTATGATGTCTGGTGGGCATGGGATGCTTTTCCCAGGGATGGAAAGGGATCGCAGGGTGCTCTGACCCCTGAGTGAAGGAGATGGCCTCCTCTCTGCTCAAGGAGGGAAAACCACACAGAGCAAAGGTGAGAGGCGATGCAGAGAGTGGTGTGCATCAGTGTCGGGTCGCTTTGGCGCAGTTTGGGCATGACCCGATAGCATCCACCAGGGCTCAGGCAGGACTAAGGGGTGCAAACCTCCCTGGGGATGGCTCAGGAGGTGCCACAGAGGGAAGAGTCCCCAGCAGGATGGCAATCTCCACCTCTGCGGGCCCCAGCTTCCCTGCTGGGAGCCCTGACCGGGCTCTTGCCGCGTGTCAGATGGCCTCACGGAAACAAATTATCGCCTTGGCTGGGGAGGTTGATGTGATTTCATTTGCTGCTGCTTTTACCAGCCGTGCTCAGTGCCCAGCAGGACCCAGGCAGCGCGGCTGTGCCGGCGCTGGGAAAAGCAAGCGGAGATGATAGAGGGTTCCCCCCCCACCGGGTGCCGAACTCAATTTTACCCACTCTCACAGCTCCTGTGGAGAGGGATTTGCTGTAATCACATGCAATCCGGAGGAAGAGGAGGAAATCCTGTGGGCACGGGGTGGCCAGGCAGAGCGGGGTCCCCTCCCGTGGGAGATGGAGGGATGCAGGACCCCCCTCCCTCCCAGCCACCAGCCTTGCCTCTGTGGGAAAGGCTTCAGCAGCCATCCCAGCTCCTGGCAAGGGGACCAGAAATAGTGACAGGGGTGGTGGATGCTTCCTCTTGCTTCACTTGCAGCCCCCTCTGCGGATGCATCGGTGGGCTGCATCCATACCCCCACCAAGCGCCAGGGTAGGGATGCGGAGAGACACCCCCTGCACCCAGAGCTCCATCCTGTGGGACATAAAGACTCCAGCTGTATGTCACCAAGCCCCCTCTTGCAGGACCTGCCACCCCGCCACCACACCGAGTCACCCAGGAATGTCACCAGACACTGTTACTCCAGCAAGTGGGTGGGAAAAGAGTTAACATGCTAAAACTTTTCAGCTTCGCATCTGAAATATGTGTTTTGTCAGCAAATGGGTAGTACAGCTAATAAAATGAACCTAATCATTACTCCAAAGATTATTTTTTAATTTATTATTTATTTATTTATTACTCTAGTGGCTTTGGTAACTGCTGCTTTGCTCTTACTTCTTTTGCTCTCATTCCACCAGAAAGCCCACAATAAAAATACAGTGCAAATGCTTTCAGGGTGTGGGGGGGAAGCAGAAATCAGGACAAGTGGTTATCGGCAATATTTGGGGCTGAGGGGTGACGCAGAAATCTTGCGCAACCAGGTGGTGCAAGCCCTCCAGCTCCTCCTGCCCTCGAGGGGGGGGGGGGGAAACAACAAAACCACCCCACAGTCAGGCTCAGCCCCTCCTGGGACAATGCGGTGCGTGCCAATGTATATATTTAGGTTTTGGTTGGCTTTTTCTTGCCTCCCAGCAGCCCGGCACGGTCCCCCGGAGACCCAGGCCAGCGCTGCAGGGATGTGTAGGCGCACCCGACGCCTGCGGTGACTGCTGAACGCAGAAGGCGCTTGATTAGGACTTGTGTCTGTTGGTTTGGTTGATAATGCCACTATAATGGTGGGGTGGGGGGTGGGAACATGAAAGCAAGGCAGAGATGGAGATTTAATTGGATAATTCTCACTGAAGCATCTCCTGGTTAACCAGCCACAACCCCACCTGCATCTTTACATTATTTTGCATGTTAACAAGGTCTGCGTCCCGTGAAGCGGCTGGTGGGGCATGAGGGGTTATTAAACCTGGCAGCGCCACTTCCATTTATCCTCCAGGGTAAGTAAAGGATGTAAGCTGGGTGTCAGTGCTCCTCTCCAGCAGCCCTCGGGGAGCCGGGTGCCTGGCGGGGTGGCTCGGCTCTTCCTTAGGATGCTCACGCACAGAGTTGGTGTAAAATGCTGCTGTTTAGGAGCTTGGGCAGCTTTAGTGTCACCGTGAGCAGACGCTCTCCACCAGCAGAGAAAGAAATGGTGAGGTTTTGACATATAACCTCCATCGGGGTGAACAAATAAAGCCCCAGCTTTATTCTGCCTTTTCCCCGGCATTTGACTGATGAGTAGTGGCACGAGGCAGGGTAGTGGGAGTAGAATCATTTAGGGGGGAAAGGACCTTTAAGATCATCGAGTTAACCTAGCACTGCCAAGTCCACTACTAAACCATGTCCCTCAGCACCACGTCTACCCTTCTTTTAAATACCTCCGGGGATGGTGTTTCCACCACTGCCCTTAGCAGCCTCTTCCAGTGCTTGATGACCCTTTTGGTGAAGAAATTTTTCCCAATATCCATCCTAAACCTCCCCTGGTGCAACTTGAGGCCGTTTCCTCTTGTCCTATTGCCCATTACTTGGGAGAAGAGGCCGACCCCACCTGGCTACACCCTCCTTTCAGGGAGCTGCAGAGAGCGATAAGGTCTCCCCTCAGCCTCCTTTTCTCCAGGCTGAACACCCCCAGTTCCCTCAGCCGCTCCTCATCAGACTTGTGCTCCAGACCCCTCACCAGCTCCGTTGCCCTTCTCTGGACGTGCTCCAGCATCTCAATGTCTTTCTTGTAGTGAGGAACGGAGCAACCAGGACAACTGAAAATGTCTGGGCTTGTTTATCTTGCTCTCCCTAATTATCCAAAACAACCTGGATGGATGGATGGATTTCTTTCTCCCAAGGCTGGGCTGGGCACAGACATTAAGCTGGGTGGGAAAGACCTGCAAGAGACGGTCACGGACAAATGCTTTAAAAAAAATAGATATATCACTGGCAATTTCTGGAGTTCTTCCCATCCCAGACAACCTGACCTTCAGTTTGTTGAACTTCATCCCATGATTTTAGCGGCTGTCGGTGCAAAAGCGAGCCGGTTGTTCCTGGAAAGACTGAGCCATCCCCTAAGCCTTGAGAAAAATTCATGCTGCCCTTGGGTTCCCCAGGAGGTTTCACTCCGAGCGCTTTATTTATCTCCGAAGCATCGTGCTGTTCTCCGGGAGGTTGCCCTCTGCTCCAACCCTCAGAAAACATGTCCTGAAAGATGTCACTCGGCGGGGAAGCGAGGCATAAATGCTTTTGCTGAAAAGCTGCACAATCAGGCTGGGGAAACAAAAACACCAAGAAGGTGGAGGAAGGTCTCAAGTTCTCCCCTCGTCAGCATCGTTAATAGTCCTAGCAAAGAGTGGAGTGCCAGGGAGAAAGCTGCTGTAGGACCCACTCCTGCCATAGGACACCCCCCACCCTGGCTACTTTTCACATTGGCTTTTAGGAGGGAAAAAATTCAAATAAGCAGCTGATTATCCCAAATTCTCAAAATTATTGTGGGTAGTAAATTAGTAGCAGCAAGTGGAGGCAGGTGACTCAAACTGACTCATAACGAGTCACAGGGAGCATCCTTCTCCCAAAGCGTGGCCACAGCTTGGCTTGATGCAGCCTTTGATGGGTGTCCTTTAATCAGAGGGAACCTCTCTGAATGCCGTGAAATGCCACCAGGTTTGCCCACGTCTGCACCAAGTTCTGCTCCAAAGGGAGGTGCTTTTCTGGAAATTAAAATTAATGGGCTCTTACGGCTTGGTTCCGTCCAGGTTTTCCCAGGTAAGTGATACCATGGGGGGACAGGTCACTGCACGAGCCGTTCCTTGAGCTGCATGGCTCAGACCAAGAAGGGACATTTAAAATCCCCAATCTAGATGTAAGTTTTAGCCAGATTTGTGAAAGAAACGGAGGTTGTGTGCTCATGCTGTCTCTGCCTAAGTGTCTGTCTGTTTGCCAGCACTCGTTTCATCCCTTCTGAACTTGCTGCACAATTTAAGGTAGTTTGGAGAGGTTTTCAGGTCTTGGAGGCAGCCACAGGGTGCAGAGGGACCATGCCTGTGTCCCCACCAAGGAGGAGAGCGCAACATTGGGAAGAGCACAGCCCGTAATAGACATCAGAGACTCCTCACCAACACCCATCCGCTCCAGAAACACAAGCTGCATTTAAAACCAGGCACCTCCGGCCCTGTTACTCACAGAAAGAGACGTCAGGCTCTGGCAACCTCCAAAGCCTTGTACTTTGGGACTTTGGATTTAGGTCAATATAAGCACGGTGGTAATTTAGCGTCAGCAGGAAAAGCTCTAGTCCCTCAAGCCCATTCCTGGTAAACACACACCACTCTGTTTTTGGGGTGAGGGATGTCTCTATGCTGACCAGCATGGCACTGTCCTCAGTCACTCACCCAAAAGACCGGTGTTGGCAATATTCAACAAAGAGGGCATGCCTGAAGGTGTGGGCAGTGGGCATCTCTGCGCCATCGGGAAGACAAAACTTTGGTCAACCGCTATGGTCTTTTTCCAGACATCATGACAGTCTCCTTTGCTGCCCGGTAGATTTTCGCTCACCCTCTTGGCACAGGCAGCGGGAGGCTTTGTGCCAGTCACCCCTTCTCATGAGCGGCTCTTGTTTGCTTCTGATGAGCCCAAAACCGAGCAGCCACCGTCCTCCTACACTTGTCCCCTTTACCCAACGTGGGGTTGTGGTTGCAAACGGAGACCTCGAGCCCCACGTCAGCATGTGCGGATGAGCACAACGAGAACAGCATTTGCGGGGAACTGCTTTTTCCTTGACTTCACTGCCACTTGGTCATGTAGGGTGTAACATAAAGTGCGCTGGATGGAGCTGCAAGATCTTGCTCGTTTGCCTCCACCATGGGGGAAAACCATCCTGCGTTTCCAACCCACCAGCAGAGACTGGGAGCACTCAGCACCTCCAGAGTCACCAAAGACCCATCGCAGAGCATCGTCCCCATGTGTTGGATGGCGTCAGCCAGCTGGAAGACTGTGGGATGTGATTCAAGGCTCATCACAAACAAAGATGCACCGGGACGTGTGATTGGAGACCCTGGCCCCTCCACCCCGTGCCCTTCCCGGATCCAGCCCGTCTGGCGGATACCCCCTGCAACACCCCTGGTGCCGTTGGCAGGTATATTGCAGGAGGAAACTGGGCTTTGCCAGGGAGAGCGCCGGGTGTCATTCAGCAAAGGATGTTCCCAGCGCTGGGCAGTGACACACATTGTTAGCAGGGCCAGGCTGAATCAAGAAAAACAAGTGAGATGACACTCTCAGCGATCAGTAATTCCTCCCCCTCACTCATAACTCTGTCAGCCCTTTCAGCTGGATTGTCAAAATACGTTTGTCACAGAACAATTCCTACTTTCTTTTTTTTTTATTATTATTATTTTTTTCCCCTTTTCAGACTCTGGCTGAACTCATCCATTTGGAACGAAACCCAATATTCATTTCCTCTCTGGGCAGTTGATTTTATTATTGGCTCACCTGCTCCCGCAGTTGAAAAGCTATATGACTAGCTGGGTCTTCAAAATTAAATTCTGTTGGGTTTTGGGTGGTGGTGGGGTTTTATTTAATTTTTTTTCCCTCCAGCCTCATGTATTCCATGACTGCAGGTTACTGGCAGGGATTTGAAGATGTACTTGGCAAAGGCACTTTCTGTCTGGGATGAGGATGAGCAAAACAGGAAGCCTGCTTCTCTCTAAATCAGCATCTTTCCAAAGGCTCAGACTATTCCAGAGCATCACAGACCTTGCTTGTGCCTAGCACATCTCCTGCCAGGGGTGAAGCGGAGCTGTGGGCAGTCACTAGATGTTCCACCAGGCAGATGAGGCTAAAAGAGGAAAATGTGGGTTAACTTGGTCTTTTTATTCATAGAATGGTTTGGGTTGGAAGGGACCTTGAAGACCACCCAGTTCCAAGCCCCTGCCATGGGCAGGGACACCTCCCACCAGACCAGGTTGCTCCAAGCCCCGTCCAACCTGGCCTTGAACACCTCCAGGGATGGGGCAGCCATAGCTTCTCTGGGCAACCTGGGCCAGTGCCTCACCACCCTCAGAGTGAAAAATTTCTTCCTAATATCTAATCTAAATCTCCCCTCTTCCAGTTTGAAGCCATTCCCCCTCGTCCCCCTTGTGGGGGGAAGGCTCCTGCTCAGCCGCAGCTTGGCAGCTGGGAGCTCTGCCAGGCTAGGATGGCCTTGGGATGTTGCTTGGTCTTGGGATCCTTCCCAAGCTTCCAGGTTCCTGCCACGACGGGATGAATTTTGCTGCTTCGGGGGCTGCGTTCAGGCCAGGCTCAGTTTTGTGGGGCATTGCCAGCTTTGCTTATTTTAGCTACTGATCTTCATTGCTGGCCTAGAAGAAGAAAGATCTTGGGATAGGGAGGGAAGGATGGACCCGCGTCCCCCATTGCATCGCTAAGACCGGCTCTCCCAAGCCAGACCCAAAACGCTCCAAGGGCCGCTCGGAGCACTCCGTTAAAGGCTTAGAAACTCCTGATTAGCCACTGTTGGATTAAACTCTCCACCTCCCTGTGCCTAGGTGATGTTATCTTCATCCTGCAGCCAGAGGAGTGAGACCCAAGGGTAGGAAAGAACCCCTAATCTTTGTCACCACTGGTTTTCACCTCCCCACCAATATTCGCTGCCTCACTTCACCGGGCGTGCGTTTGCCCTTGCCTGTCTTTTCTGTGGGAATCCTGGCCGAGACATTTGCTCCCTCAGAGTTCCCTGCAAATGCTAAGCGAGGTGCCGGCGCCAAAAGCTGACCTCATCGTTTCTCAGCAGGAAAGAAGATTGCCAACGAACCGGGTATTCTCACTCACCTCATAACGGCGAAAGATCTGTGTCCCATCCTACCTGGAAACGCCAGCCACCAGGCAGAGCTGGTAGCGGGAGCCAGCGTTCTTACTGGAAGGAATATTTTTAGCCTGGCAAGGCGTTTGCCAACACTGGGATGCGTATTTCCTTCAGGCAGTAATACCTTGGTCCGTCAGAGCAAGCACTCGGCCAGCCGGGGGGATGCATCATCCCCATCCCCCCGTGCATCCCCAGTACCGCGGATGGATCCAGACCTGCCCACCAGCACGGGTCAAGGCTGGAGGCGTGTTAGGACATGAAAAGCAATCGCAGCTGAAAATGAGAGGAAGGGGAAGTGTGAAGAAGAACCTTATGGGTGTCAGACGAGCCCCCCCAAGCCTGCCCTGAGAGGTCTCCCCGTCGGCTAACGCCCCGGGGAGGGGGATGCTCTGGCAAATTGGTGCCAAAGCTTGGTGGCCTGGGGAGGCTGGATGCCGCTGCGGTGCATGGCGTGGTGCTGAGCTGCTGCTTCCCCCAGCTGCCAGGCACTCACCCATGGAAATGCCATGGAAATCCACCAAGCGAGAAAGGCCACCACACATGCAGTCCCTCCAGGCTAGAATTTTGCCTGTGATAAACCAGGCATGGAAGGATGGGGAGCAATAGGAACTGTCATCTGCTGTATCTGCAGACTGACTGAAGAGAGGGAAGGAGCTGCAGACACTACCTGTCCTACGTGCCACGCTGCCCACTCAGTTTTCTCCCTCCCAATTACCAGCTGCAATGAAGGAGCGGGCAGTACCAGCCTAGTTAGTGGGACTGGGACTGGGATGGTCTGGGCTGAGTTTTCAGCCTCTCTGTAGGTTCTTGCAACGCAGATGGAGTGGTCAGGGGGAACCACGCCATGAGCCTGGAGCTGGCTCCTGAACAGCTGGCTTGAAACCCAGAAGAGGAGGATAAATCCCACGGGAGTGCATGCAACACCTGGATTTTGGAATGAGGGAGATGGCAGAAGGGCTCAGGAGGATGCAGAGCAGCCTGGGGAAGCCTCTCTGCCTCCATCCCTGACCCATCCCATCATCCTGCCTAGCATCCATGACCCATCCCAGCATCCTGCTCAGTATCCCTGACCCATCCTACCACCCTGCCTGGCATCCCTGACCTATCTCACCATCCTGCCAAGCATCCCTGACCCATCCCATCATCCTGCCTGGCATCCCTGACCCATCCCACCACCCTGCCCAGCATCCCTGACCCATCCCACCACCCTGCCCAGCATCCCTGACCCATCCCACCATCTGCACCATCAGATAACATCAAGCAGTTGCTGCCTTCATGCAGGTCTTCACCTTCACCCCGCACCGTTCCCCTGCTAAATAAAGATCTCCAGCTTCCCAACATCGGCATGCCGCTTTCCCAGGCAGTCCGGGGCTCCGACCCGCCTCACTGAGACCTTGCCCGTGCTGTCGCAGTGTCTGGCAGCAGTAGCAGGCAGGAGGGAGAGGCAGAGATGGGGGCGGCAGGTGATGCCGGCGACTCAGAGTGCAACCGAGTTAGGTGATTATTTTATTCTTTCAGGGAGGGGGAAAAGAGGAAGCAATTTCCGCGTGGCACTCCCTGGGTATACCTGGAGGGCGCAGCTGATGAATCGGACTGTTTTGCTTGCCGCAGGCTGAGCCACGCAAAGCTCAAGAGAGTTTTTTTCCTGAGCTGCTCCATTAACACAAACAGACAGCAACGCTAGCTGCTGACACCAGGGTTAATTAAATCCATCTCTCCATCAATTCTTATTCAACTATTATCGATGGTCATTAGATCAGCGACAAAGTGACAAGCAAACAGTAATAGACTCATCTTAACCCTTGTGGTGCTGGAGAAGGGTAAGCGGACCAGGTGAGCAGGGAGGTGGCTTCTCCGGTGCTCTGCTCGAACTCTACTTTGTTCTCCCTTAGAGTATCCCACCTGTATTTGAATTAGTCCTCCTGGTAGGAGCAGAGTCTGTGCCCATGTCCCTCTCTGTCCCTTTCCAACAGCTTCATGGCCCGAGGTCCCCACCGGAGCTGTGCTGCTCCTCAGGGATGCTGGGGACAGCGGATGTGGTCCGTGGCGCGGTGGTATGTGGACTGAAAGCAGAAAGGTCCCTCAGCCCTATCCTTCTCACCATGGCACAGAGACGGCAGGACGCTCTGGGGCAGCTGCGCCTTAGAGTTGGTCCATGGAGGCAAAAAAAGAATCACAAGGTGGCCCCAAACTGCACGGCAGAGTCACAGGGGGTGATGCCACTCTCGGAGGGGAGACCCACAGGCCACGGGAAAACTCATTCCTGGAATAATTCCATCCGTGAAAGGACTAAGGAGAATAAGGGAAATGGATGCTTTCAGCTCCTAGAGCCCTTCCTTCTTGCAGCAAGGCAGAGCTGACCTCCCCCAGCCCCCCCATGCCCGTGTCCTGAAGGCCCTTCCAGTGCCACTCACACTTCTACAGTCAGGCTCACGGGTGGCGGGGGGGAAAGCTGCCGCCACTGCCGCTCTCCTCCCTCTCCCCCTCTGATTAACAACTTAAATGAGAACTGAAGGCTGCCCAAGGGCTGCAATACATTTTCACGCTTCTGCCGCCGCAGCCAACAAGCCAACGTCCAGCTCTCTTCAAGGTCACCCGCAACCTTCAAGCGACTTTCTGGCTTGCTCAGGGAGCGATGCTTGCGGTTTCGACTCATGGGGCAAAGAGACGGGGGTCTCGCCGGGAGCGTTGGGGCAGCGTCTTGGTGGTGGATCACACAGGGCACACGGTGACGGGTTACGAAGTGCCCGCAAATGAAACGAATGCTTAATTCTGTGCATACACGCGGGTTAAAAAACCCCACAAGTACTTATCCTGATTTTTGCCTGTGCTAACCTTGCCCTTGGTGGTCCATGCAGGTCTTTCCCTACAACTGGGGTAGTCCTCAGAGGTCTTACACACAGCTTAGGTAGCCCCTTGGTTAGGAAGTGTGGAAAGGGCTTCTTGAGGTGACCAGGCAAAGCCACCACTGTTTCATGACCCCAGTATTTGGGGTTGCATTGGTGGGTGTGCTGTAGCTCAGAAGTCTCCAGCTTTATGCTTTTGACTTCAGCAAAGTTACAAAGTGCCACCAAATCCCTGTCTCCAGGCTGGTGGGATGGAGCTTTCGGTGCCTGTTGGCTCACCGCAGAGGCTTCCTATGACTTCTTGGCCCAGCATGGTGCAGGTAAACTATTAAAAAAAATACATTTATTACCATTTTTTTCCTTCTTCTGTTCTTTCTTTTTCTTGTCCTACTGGAGTTGGGCTGGCCATGGTGGTAGGGCACAGCACAGATGGGGGAATGGGGCGTGATTTTCTGGAGAAGCCGGTTGAACGCCTTCTTTCCAGCCTCTACCCAGAAGGTTTTGATGTGAATGCAGGTACAAGCACCTCGTGATGGGCCCATCTGCTCTGCCACAGAAAGCGTTTGTTCTTGCAGGATCACCGGGGCTTTGTGTTTCTGGAAATGGTTAATAGTCACGGTGCTGGTTCATCGCTCGTTGGTACACGCTGCTGCATCACTTTGGTGGGGGTTTTTTTGCAGGGTTCAGAGATCTCGGCATGTGCTGTAAATAGCTTCCTATGTGTAGCTCTTTACATCGGCTTTCACACCCACAGAAGCTACAACATGCTCGAGAGACAGTGAAGAAGTGCATTATGGGTTGGTAAACCCTTCGTTGCAAGAGTCAGAAATGGGCATGTGTGAGGGGAACAGCGAGGAAGAAAACAACCCAAGAGCCAGGATGCTGCAAGGGGTACGTGTGGCAGACCTCTGTCGCAAAATGCAGACAAGAATGCTAGAGAAGGACCTTCTGGGTGCAGAGGGAAGGTCCTGGTCCTTGCTCAGCAGGGTCCGTGCATGGGTGGCTCCTTACCGCCTTCTCGTGGTGGTGAGAACGGCGAGTGGCGTCTGCCTGTGATGGGCTAATCCTGGTCTCCTGGTCATTGCCCCAGCCCTCTCTTTGGAGAGGGGAGACCTCAGTCCAGGGAGGGAATCATAGAATCATAGAATGGTTTAGGTTGGAAAGAACCTTGAAATCATCGAGTTCCAACCCCCCTGCCATGGGCAAGGACACCTCCCACTAGACCAGGCTGCCCAAGACCACATCCAGCCTGGCCTTGAACACCTCCAGGGATGGGGCCTCAACAACCTCTCGGGGCAACCTGTTCCAGTGCCTTACAACCCTTAAAATGAAAAACTTCTTCCTAATGTTCAATCTAAACCTGCCCTCTTCCAGTTTAAAGCTATTCCCCCTCGTCCTATCACTACATGCCCCAGTAAAAAGTCCTTCCCCAGCTCTCCTGTAGGCCCCCTTTAGGTACTGGAAGGCCACACTAAGATCTCCCCGGAGCCTTCTCTTCTCCAGGCTGAACAGCCCCAACTCTTTCAGCCTCTCCTCATAGGGGAGGTGCTCCAGCAGGTCCATGTCCTTCTTATGTTGGGGACTCCAGAGCTGGATGAATGGGGCACCAGTGAACGGAGAAGCAGAAACGTAGCTTTTCCACAGCCATCTCCATAACCGGGATCTCTGCTATTCCCTCTGTGCACATACCTGAGGCAGCGTTTTATCCCTGCTCCTCCTCCTCAGCGAAGGGACGCAAGATGCCTTTTGCTCCTGCGCTGGGGGAAGCAGCATGGAGTGGGCAAAGTTGCTTTGGGCACATTTGTATCATCGCCGTCGGGACACCAGGGAGAGCAATCGCCCTCCTAACCTCAAGCCCTCTCCAGCTCCCTCAATCCAGCAAAGCGCCTGTGGCCAGCAGGGACCCTTGGCTTTGCTGGAGGGCAGCGAGACCGAGACTGAAGATGGCATCGGGAAAGACGAGAGTTGGGTCCGTGATGGGGTGAGGAAGGGGTAGGACCATGACACATGGTGGTATGGACACCCAGCTGGTGAGCAAAGCCTGAGAGCAGCCCTGCTCCAGGTAGGGAGTGCAGCTCTGCTCGGCAGCTTCAACCTCACACACTTATATCCCTTGCTTCTTGAAAAGGAAAATAATTGCCATATTCATTTGTGGAGGGAAATAATTACTTCATTCATGACACGAAGTCAATTTTTGTCCTGAACCAGAGGGAGCCCTGTACTGACAGAGGGAATTTCAGAGAGAGCAAAAACAAGCCTGGCATTTGTCCATCGCAATTAAAGGCGAGAAGGAGCCAGGGGTGGGTTGGGGTTGATTTTTCCCCCTCATCTCCTCCTGTTCGGTTTTTTTTTTTTTTTTTTGCACATCAAATCAGATAAAACGTTCTGGCTTCTCTGGCTCAGGCTGGGGTGGGAGAGGAAAGGTCTCCCTTAACTTCGTTAGCCATGCTGAAATGTTGCGGTTCAAAAGACGATCGCGGGGAGAGACCGCTTTCCCCACCACCACCACCACCACTTGCCGCAGACCGATGGGCAGATTGAAGGAACCTGTTGGTCGTTTAAGCGGGGCCATGAGAGGCACAAGCCCCCGGGGAAGGGGAAAAGGGTAGCCGGCATCCTGCGAATGAGGGCACGGAGGCTCTCACGGGTAAATTGTAAGCCAGAGGCTTTGGTATATCCACCACCCGTGTTCAGTCCGGATTGCCCATCGCTCGCCTCCGGCTGCCCTCCCCAGCTTGCCTGCCCCCGGAGGGAATTTTGGGGCCACGGCTGGCTCACCTGGAGCTGAGGGGAAGGTGATATCCGCAATGGGCTAATTGATACTAAATTAAGTGGGAAAAGAGGGAAGCGAAGGTGGGCGGTTCTGTAAACACATCTATTTTTCACAATCCGCAGCACCGCGATTGAAGCCGGTGTCAAGGGTGATATACGATAGAAAATTGATGAAACATTGATGTCGGGGGATGAATATTTCAGGAGGAGCTGTATACATTGTACAGTGCGCTTCTTAAATCTTTAACCAGCGTTGGATAACCTTGAGAGGGGTGTTTATAAGTTTATTCTGTGGCAGGGGGAGCAGGGAGCCCCGAGGGGATTTAGGGGGTTGCTGCTCCAGGGAGGAGGGCGATACCCTGGTGCGATGCTCAGCAGGTCCCATTGCACGGGGCGAAGATGGCACCATAGAGAAAACCCTCGAGGCTGACACATGCCGAACTTTTCCCAGCTCCCGAAGCAAATGCGGGATGTAAAGGTCAGCCCCGGCTCCGTGTCTTCCTTCCTGCAGCCCTTGGAGCATCCCAAACCCGACAGCTCTTCCCGTCCACCGGCCATGGCCGCTTCCCGGCAGCTTGACCTGATCCTGGCCTCGATGTGCTCGGAGCATGGAACCCTCAGCCTGATGGAAAACAAGTCTGTGAGCTGTTTTTCTCCTCCAGGTTTGCCTTTTAAGCATCGCTAGCTGGCCTCGGCAGGAAGGTGGTCCCCATCCGAAGGAGAGGGAGAGTAACTGGGGGTTTTGGGGTCTGGCTGGGGACAGCGAGCCTGAGCCGTGAGCAATAAAAACAATGAGGAGATGGGTTGGGGGGAAAGCGGAGAGCAGCTCGCAGCCTGGTGAGTGGAAAAGTCCTGCTGGCTCGTAGCTATTTTGAGGTAAGGCATTAATTGAGGACCAGAGGGAAAACAATAAAGCCATCCCCGAAATAGAAGCTGTCAAAATGTCGTTGCTAGGAGTGAAGTTGAACCTGATTTTTTTTTTATTATTATTATTATTTTTTCCTTCCCTGTTGCAGCACCCGCCGGCTTCAAAGCAACTGTGAGTGGGGCCCAAGTTTGGGGTTTTTCCTTGTTCCCACCAAACCCAAACTTTCCCGTCTCCCCCGTGCCCAGCGCCGGGGCCGGGGACGGCAGCCGGGCACGCACTAGGATTAATGCTTTTCGGTGACATTTAGAAGACGCCTCGGGGGCCCTTTGCATTTGCTGCTCTGAAGATTTGCTTGTTTATTTGGGAAATTAGCAGCGCGCCAGCTTTTTTATTAAGAAAAAGGGGGTTATTTTTTCACATGGAGGGAGTGTCGTTTGGAGGAAGGGGGTTCGGTGGGGTTTTGCTTCCAGGATGGGGAGGGAGAGGAAAGATTTGCAAGCAGCAAACGTTTTTTAAGAAGTTTTGATGTTTCGTGTAGAAAAACAGTGTTATTGGGACACTGGGGTGTGCCTTTCCGGGAGCGGGATCTCCTGCAGCATCAACTCTGCAGCTCCTGCCTGGGGCTGGTACCTGGGAAGGGTCACCATCCCAACAGGACCAGCTTCTCCCCAGCAGCCCCAAACGGGAGCAGAGCCAGATGGTTTACGCTTCTCCTTCTCCCACCTTGCCTCTCCATAAAACAACATTTCACCCAAAAAAGCAAGATGAGGATGAGTTGGGTTGAGGGTGGGAAAGGGGAGGATGAAGCCTTGCTTTGCTCCTGGTCCCATCCCCTGCTGGGCACATGTGGTGGCCCTCGGGGGCTGTTGGGGCCACCGGGCAGGGAGCCCCTCCTGCACGGTCCTTTTGGGTCGTGCCCATGCCATGATTTCTGAGGCCCCATCAGGAAGAGCATTTTCCTGTCACCGGTATTATCTCATAGCACTTTCCAACTTTTTTTTCCCCCCGCCATGCAGAAAGCTGCAAACGGAGACCCTGAGGCATCTGCGTAGCACCAGGAAGACTCTCGTGTATCTTTTTTTTTTTTTAATGAAAAAAAAAATATATTAAAAAAAAAATACATTTTTCGTTTTGCAGTGTTCAAACACCATCTGCTGTTTTGTACGGTGGCACTTTCACAGGAGGGGGTCATTTTTAAGTGTAAATTGTTCCTTAAAGTACATATTGACAGTACCAGAGGCTGAAACGGCTGGAAAAAAAACCCTCCAGCAAGCACGGAAAGCAACCACGCTCTGTAACGGCCTTTCGCATCGTGCGGGGACTTCGCTTCTGGAGTTCTCGCCTGGAAGAGCATCTTCCACCCTCGGTCTCCTGCAACTCAGGGACAGCTAGCGACCAAGGTCCTGGTCCTGACAAAAAAATAAAATATTTTTTTCCCCCCTGGTTGGGAAAAAAAAAATAAAAATCCCTGATCGCTTGGCTGAATCAAGGCCAGCATCACCCCGCCAAAGCCACTTAGGCTGATAATAATTAAAAACTGGTAATGCTGCCCGTGCCATGCTTGACTTATGGAGGAGGGTAGTTATGAGGCATCGCTTCAGAGGGATGCACTCGGCCAAATTCGGGGTGATGGGACGAGCCACTCCCCTCCCCCCCCGTCTCCATTTCAAGGTGGTCAAAGCAGCAGCAAAGTGAAGAAACTTAGTCCCTGATCTGTAGCGCTTAAACAAATATGATTAAAATAATTGCTGCAGCCGGGTGGCTGTGCTCCCGTTTCTCGTTACGGAGTGTCACCGGGCTGTAATGACTGCAGCGGCGCGGCCCCCGCGCTACTTCGACATTAATTTGGTATCTCGTTTCCAGCTATCACCTTATTTATTTTAGAAGCTGTAATTTATGTCGGGCCTGGTACGCCGGCTGTCCCAATTACGCGAAGGTCGGGGAGCGGCTCCTGTGAACTGCGCCTGAGTGGGAGCTGGGAGCCCTCTTCTCCCCCGGGATCTCCTCCTGCCGCACCAGGGTGATGCTACGGGACCTCCTGCCATGGTCCAGGCTTGGGCACCCTCCATAGACGGAGCATCTCCAGCCAAGTAAAGGGATATTTTTCATGTGTGGTTTTGTTTTTTTTTTATTTTTCCTCCCCCTTTTCTATTTTCTCTCTCTTTTTTTTTTGTTGTTTTGTTTTTTTTTTTTTGCTGTTCTAGCTTCTTGCTGGCAACAACAGACATTATATTTTGACGAGTTAATAAACATCTCCCCCGGGAGCGAAGGAGCTCCGGCATGCTCTGCTTCACCGTGTTTCTACAGTCTGACTAACAGAGTTGCAGAGCAAAAGGTGTTTTTTCTAATCTGAGGACCCGGTTGGCTCAGGTTTCGGTCTTCTCCCTGAACCCGCTGCTTCACTTCCCCGCATCTCATCTCGGAGGGCTGATATCACCATGCTTCTGCGTTACCTCCTGGGGGCCGACCCATCACTGTGACCTCCCCCCAGCTCCCTGCCATCCCTCCCTACCGCTCCCAACCCCGGATCATCTCTTGGATCTCATGGTTTTGAGCCATTTATCAGCCTCGGATATGAAGATACAGCTCTACATCAAATCATAGAGTCATCTCGGTTGGAAGGGACCTTTCAGATCATCGAGTCCCACCCTAACATCTCAGTCTGCGGCATCCCTGGGACCTGCACGCTGTCGTGACAGAGGGTTTCTGCGCCGACACGAATTCCCTCGCTGCTTGTGGGGGCATCACTGGTCAACATCAGGGATTGCTGGTGAACACCAGGCACTGCTGCAACGAGCTGCTGGTGGATGCCAGGTCTCTGCATGGGGGATGCACCTTGTCTTGCTCCTCCCAAGCACCTCCACCTATTGCTCCACTAAGAGAGTCCCACAACCTGTGGTTTTTATCAGCCTTTCAGCCCCAAAAACTGAGAGTTCTTAATAATTTTGAGACCGGCAGGTGAGGAAACCTGAAGAGCAAGGCCAGGCAGACACGGCTCCAAAACCTGCAGCTTCTAGGATGCCCCTCAACGGCCGCATCCACCCGGAGGCGGCGGCGGCTGATGCCTTCGTGCCATTTGCCAAGAAGAAATGAGCCCTTGGACGTGGCACGAGGCAGGCCCGGGAAGATGGCACGCGGGCCGGGGAGCCAAATTGCTGGTTCCAACTTGTAGAACATTATTGCTCGTGAATTATGGATAGTTATTGCACCTCCTGGATGATAAATTATTGAGCTGACACGCTGGATGGAAGGCGAGGAGCCGGTGCCGTGTTTACAGCAGGAAGATCTGGGCACGTGGGGTCTTTGCGGGGAGGGGGAGATGGTGGGGTTTTTTTTCTCCTTATCCTTCTGAGCAAGAGCATCTCCGCCTGAAGCCGAGGAAACAGCTGGGCTCTGCCCACTGTAACTCACCGAGTCAGCCGTGAGGGCGAAAAATCCCTGGCAAGGGATCCCAGAGGAATTTGGAGGGGAGGGAAGAGGCTTCCTCCCAATACCCCAGGTTTTTCTGCTCTCCCTCTGGTTGGGTTTGCACCCTTACTGGGATCTGGGAATGGGTAACAAAAGGAAATGAGATGAGTGCCTTGAGAAAAAACCCACAGGTATAGGGATGCTCACCCAAAGCAGGAGGAAGGGCTTTGTTGGCCTGGCCACTCATCTTTCTTCCACCAAGGGTGGAAGATCTTCTCGGCAGAGATGCACAATTAGCTCCGGGGCTCAGCCTGAACCCCAAAATTGGCCGTGGCCCTGGCGAGGCAGCTCGCCCCCCCCCAGCTCCTGCCCAGAGCAGCCTGCCCAGCAGCACAGCAGGGACGAGGACTGGGCACCTCGCGGAGGTGGTTGTTCATCACCCCAGCGTCTGTTTTGGAGAAGGGGCAGGCAGCAGGAGCGGCCACCCTGCGGTTTCTGACCCTGGTTGGGTTCAGCCATGGAGCAGAGCTGTGGTTTGGTCCCAAGATGAGACCAAGAGACACTTGTTTCACTGCTGCGTTGCTCTCCGGGGCTGCTCGTGCCACCCCAATGCAACTTTGTGAGCTGCCACCCTGCACTGGGACATGGATGGAGACCCCGGTGTCACCACACGCCCCTCTCTGCCTATCCTGTAGCATCATCCTGCGCACTTTTGAGGCCAAATAACCTCCCCCTTGCCCTCAAGGGGTTTTGGGGAGCAGTTTGTTTAGGTGATGAGACACACTATTTATTTATCTCCCAGGCAGTGCTGGTCCAGCATCCCTGGCAGGGGACAACAGGTCTGCCGAGCCCCTTGTCCCACACACGGTCCCAGCAGCCCCGTGCTTAGGGACTCCCTGAGGTGGCTGCTCCATCATGTTTAACAGACCTTGACAGACCCCCGCGTGCCCCTTGAGTTTGCCTAAATGCTTTCTGGGGCCCATTTAGGCTGTAGATCTCCATAGCATCCCGTGGCAATGAGTTCCATAATTTAATCATGGGCAGTGTGGAAAAAGCACCGGCTTTTGTTTGTCCTCAAATCTGCTGCCCGATAACTCGATTTGGACACTCCTGGTTCCTGTGTTGGAAGTAACGGGGAATTATCGCCGCCTCTGCACCTGCTCCACGGCGCTGGTGCTTTTATACTGGTCCGCTGCAGCTTTTTCTTTCGCCTCTCCCTCATTCATACCTCCTGGCTGTTTCCCAGCCCGGCCTGGCATCACGCGGAGGATGGAGCCCGAAAGGTCTCCGCTTTGCTTCATTGTCTCCACTTCTCTCCTCCTCCTTTTCTAGGTGCGGGAGCGATGCTGGGGAGGCACTGCTGACTCCGGTCCAGGAGCCAATGGGCTCCCTCCGGAGCAAACCAGCAGGGAAGGAGTTCATAACACGGGTCATGGTCATGTTGGGAATTATTCATCTCCTAACCAGGCTTTACTGGCCCCAGGGGAGCGGCTCCCACCTCCATCCCACCATGGGACAGGGGCGAAGCATCAGCCGGGGTGGAGGAGAGAAGCGGTCTGCAGAGGAGACGGGGAAAAGGGAGGGTATTTGTGTCAGCCTCTCCCCCCTCCGCCAAGCGGGATTTCCATTGCATCTCAAGCCGAAGCCGAGGAGGCTCTGGAGTCAGTAGAAAGTGAAGCGTTTTCCCTAATCAAATCACACGCCAGTGTCGCTCGTAAAGCTCCACAAAGCAGAAAGGACTTGGGAGCCACTGAACCACAAACACCTCCTCCCTCCCCAGCGCCTCGGCAGAGCTCCTGCCTCTCTTTTGCTCCGTCTCTTGCCCACGAACACGGTTTGGGAGGGAGCTGGGGCAGGGCTTCAGAGATCCCACCTTGTGCCCCACATCTGGTGAGGGGCCATCACACCAGGTATCTTGTGGGCCCAAGGATTTTGGGAGATGCACACAGTGCTTCATGGTCTTGGTCTTCATCTTGGGGATGTTCCACCCTCACTGGTCATCTCCCCAACAGGGATGTCTCCCTCCAAGCATGCACCCCATCTCGCTCATCCAGTGGGTCTTCTCCATCTTCAGCTTCCGTGGAGATGTTACATCTTCTCCCGTGCCTTGCTTGGCTCCTCCACGAGCCCAAGCATGGGCCATCCGGTGTACAACCACCCCACTTGGAGGTGAGGAGCAGGAGCACAGCCCCTTGCCTTCACTCCGCAACCGAGCTGAAAGGGGACCACAGGATGGAGTGAGGGGAGCCCACAGAGTGGGGGAAGGAAGGGTCAGTGCTGGTTATCTCGCCCTCAGAGAGCATGAGTATTGCTGATGGAGGTGGACGTTTCTGAGAAAGCTCTTCCTTCAGGTTTTGACGGTGCCTCAAGCACCAGGAACACCGCTGCTGCCTCCCGAGCATCCCCAGGGAGCCGCCGTGCACAGAGCTAAATTAGCAGGGCTGCTGTGGCTACCGTCGACCCCAGGATGGCTTTGTCCAGGTGCCCACCGGCAACAACCTACCCAGCAAAATAACGCCGGGCTGCCTGTTGTACAGGAAACCTGTCCCCTCCTCCTCCTCCAGCTCTGTGTCTGCCCCAGCTCTCCCCGCGTCAAGGAGAGAGGTAAATTCCCCGTCCTTTACAGGCGGCGGCTGGGACTCCTCCGCGGCTGTAAACAGCATCCTTGTGGCAGGTCCGGCAGCGGCGATTTCCGCAGCCTCCTTCGGTTGAGAGCACGCTGGCGCGGAAATTCTCAGCAGCAGAGAAAAAAAAAAAAGCACACACAAAAAAAACCCCAAACCACTGCTAAACTCAGCGTTTAGTTTGTGCTGGGGCTCTCTTGGTAACAAGAAGCTCCCTAGGAAAAAAAAATAAAAAATCCCCCTTTAAAAAAAAATAAATAAAAAGCAGGAGGATTTCAGCCCGGCGTGATTCCCGGAGGAGGGAAGCGGCTATTTGCGGAGCGAGAGGAGATGCGGCAGGGGATGGTTGAGCCTCCTGCGGTGGCGAGACCGGCAGCTTTTGGCGGCAGCCACTTATCCCCGTGCTCGAAACATGCAATTTTCCATGTTTGGCCCCGTTTGCTGCGGGTGAGGCTGCGGGGAGCGGGTACCAGGGCTGCAGCATCCCAGGGAACGCAAAACTCTCTGCTCCGTGCCGGGGAAGCCCTTCCCAGCCTCTCGACCCCACGTTATCCGTAGCTTTGCTGCCTGTCCCTTCTCCTTCCCCTGTGTGTGTGTCTTTAGATGCTCTCTCCTTCCTAACGCCTAATTATGTTGGCAGGACTGTTTGGCCCGATAGCGTAGTTATGGATAATGCTATGGAAATTGTCTTGGAAGACCTACGAGCCCCCCAAATATTTAAGCAACACTGGCCGCCCCTGTGCTTAGCTGCCTGCGGCCCTTCCAGCCCATCACGGCTGCAAATAGCATGCGGGGGCTTTAAAGAAAATACTCTTTGAAATGAAAATAAAAATAATAAAATAAAAATGAAAATAATAAAATAAAAATAAAAATAAAAATAAAAATAAATCAAATCATCCTGCTCCCCCCAACAGAAAATTCTTTATACCATAAAGACTCCTTGACATCTCAGTGCACCCTTATCCCAAATAGCTGAGATGTTTAGTGAGGAGCGTGGTCACCGTCTGAAGGAAGAAGCCACTTTTAGAGGACGTTTCAACCCACCCAATGTCCTCTCTGCCTCTAAAGTTGGGGTGGGGAGAGCTGCCCACCCCTCCTGTGCCAGCGTGATCGCGACTGAAGGGCGCCGCGACCTCGAAGCCTGAACAAGCGAGTCTTTGTCTCACCTCCTGATTATGCTTTGGGAGTTTCCTCTGTTTATTATTCATCTGATTGCGATCTTTTTTAACGCTTTCATGCNCCCCCCCCCCCCAAAACCCAAATGCCCAACCCAAGACATGCGCCGGAGAGGTTGTGGTCACCGGTGGGATGGGGACCACTGGTCCTCCCGCATCCCTGAGCGGCAGCATCCCTGCACACTGCGGGGAATGCCAAAAATCAGGTGAGCCCTCTGATGCTGCCCCTCTCCTGGAGCCATACGCAAACCTGGGGGGGTGTGGACCCTTTCCCGTGTGCCGTCCGTCTGCTTTCCCTCGGTTTCATCACCCGCCGTCCCACCGGGGCCGGTGACGAGGATTAGTTGGGCTGCGGCTGGGCGGCTGAGTCCTGTGCAACTCGTCACACCCTCTGGGAGAGGTGCCGCTGCGCCGGGGGTTTGATTGACCCGTGAGCGCAAGGCCATTAGAGGAAAAACGAGGGGTAATACGTAAACACCCGGGAGGAAAAACCAGCCCTTTGCCTTAATGATAGTTTGTCATGTCATATTTTCCTGAAATTGCGCAACGGTAGCGGGCTAACCCTCAATTTGCATTGCTTTAATTCATATTTTGAATACCAGGCGACGAACTTCCAACGCCACCCGATTTAACCCACACCTTCTCACTCATTTCTACAAAAAAAAATAAAAATAAACCCAACCCGGTACAAAAGGTGCGCTCTGCTTCCAAAAAAAGGCACTCAACGCCCGCCGGCTCCTCCGCTCATTGATCACCAACACCCCCACCGGTACCAAACCATTCTTCAGAGCCCCTCAAAGAGCTTTACGCAGCGGCCCGAGTGGTATCGGGGTTACTTAATAAAAGAATAAATTAATAAATTAATGAAAGAATGAGTCCTTGTCCCCCTTCCTGTTTTGGGGTCTGGCTTTGGGACTGGCAGAGGGACAGCCAGGCTGGGAGGTGCTCTGCGAAGGTGGGAGAAGGCAATTGGGCAGCGGGGGAGAAGTCATGACGGCTCTAAAAGGTTCCCAAAGGTGGATTTCCATTTTTGGGTGACACGCAAAGACCACCCCGTGGTCTCCGGGTGGGTGACACCCCGATTTGACAGTTGTCCCCCCAGCTTTTCCATCCCCTCCGGGTTTCCACTGCCCCTCTGAAGGTGACAATCAAGCTCCGGGCCAAGGAGCAAAGCCGTGGCTGGAGCAACAGGCTGGGCCTGGAGAGAAACCAGTGCCAAACCCACAGCCAACCCCGGTTCCACCGGGCTGGTGACAGGCACAGGCTGTAATTACTGCCTGCCTGCCTGCCAGGGTTTCTTCCCCCACCACCACCACTGCCCTACCCCGGAGGAGCTGAGCAGCTGCCAGCAATTAAAAGTAGTTAGCAGTTCCCATGCTATTTTAACCATTTATAGGCAGCCATGGCAGCCCCTTCCTCTCTTCGTGGAAGGGGAGTGGGATTTGCTGTCACCCCGCAGCCCTGCTTGCATGGATGCTACTCCATCCTTAACGCCACTCGGCTCAATTTGGGGTTGTCGCCTCTTCTGGGCACCACTGAACCCTTTTGCCCTGACTTCCCACCCAGCCTGAGGACCTGCTTACCACGGGGAGAGCTGCACCCCCCCCACTGGGAGTTTGCAAATCCGTAAGTTTGGCTTTAATTGTTTGTGAGAAGGGGGATGTCCAGATATTGAGCAGTAGTTGCAGGATACCTCCCCCAGTGTGTGATTATTATTTTTATTTTTTTTTGTGCATGTCTGGTTTCTTGAGGGCTTTTGGGGGGTTTTCTTTTTCGTGTATTTTTTTGTTGTTGGGTGGGTTTTTTTTGGTTTTTTGGGGGTTTTGGTGTTTTTTTTAGGGATTTTTGTTTGTTTGTTTTTGTTGTTTTTTAATGCTTCTGTGGGTACATTTGCAGCCTAGGTTTCAGGTCAAAGGTTACTTTTCCCGCCGTGCTGCATCTCCCGGAGCCAAACCCCTTCGGCGGGCACCGAGAGGACGGGCACGCCGGTTCCCGGGGGTCGGTACCCTCCTGGGGTGCGGGGCCGGGATGGTGATGGTGTGGGGGGGGTGGGAAACAGGGGACTGAGCGCGTTTCGGGGCTCCCCCTTGTGCCCGCACATCCCCACTGCAGAGCGGGCTCCGCCGGTTGGCTTCTCAACGTGGCTTCCCCCCACCCCCGGTTGCACGGGATGGGGGCGGGAGGTGATGATGATGGTGATGATGATGAAGGGGAGGGGATGCTGAGACCGGGAGCAACTCATGACAGGCTCGGGGGGTACCGTTCCCCCCGGTTGAACGGGATGCGGGCGGGAGGTGATGATGATGATGGTGATGATGAAGGGGAGGGGATGCTGAGACCGGGAGCAGCTCATGGCAGGCTCGGGGGGTACCACTCCCCCCACCCCGGTTGCACGAGATGGGAAGTGATGATGATGAAGGGGGAAGTGCTGAGGCCGGGAGCAGCTCATTGCAGGCTCGGGGGGGATACCACACACACACACACCCCGGTTGCACGGGATGGGGGTGGGAGGTGATGATGATGGTGATGAAGGGGGGGATGCTGAGACCGAGAGCAGCTCGTGGCAGGCTCGGGGGGTACCACCCCCCTCCACCCCCCCGGATGCACGAGATGGGATGTGATGATGATGGTGATGAAGGGGGGGTGAGCTGAGACCGGAGGCAGCTCATGGCAGGCTCGGGATGTCCCGCCCCCGCTCCGCTCCGCCCCGCTCCGCCCCGCTGGGCGCCGGGCTGCCCGGCAGTGTGGCGAGGCGGGCGGGCGGGCAGGGAGGGAGGCAGCGCCGCTCCCGCTTCCCGGTGCTCCCGGTTCTCCCGGTTCCCGGCTCCGCCGCCATGCCGCCGCCCGCACCCCGCCGCCGCCCCGCCGCCTTCATCCTCGTCCTCATCTTCATCCCGATGCTCCGCCGGGCGCTGGCCGCCGCAGGTAAAGGGAGGAAGGGGAGGGGGGAGAAGGGGGCAAGAAGTTTTTTGGGCTGGGGGGCACCGTGTCGTGTCCCCCCCCTCCTGGAAAAAGTTCACTGCGGTCTACCCCCTTTTTAGGGGCAGCTCTGGGGTCGGGGTGTCCAACCTTGAAGCGTTTAATTCCTTTTTTTTAAAATTAATTATTGAATATAAAGGTTGGGGGGGATGCGGGGGAGATGGGATGCTCCCGGAGGCGGCGGGGCGATGCTCCGGGGGATGCGGGTGGGCAGCGCCGCTCCCCGCCTCGCCGTGCCCCTGGCTTCTATTATTTATTATTTTATTTTTTAAATATCTATTTCATTATTATTTTCCTCGGGAAAAGCAAAACAAACCCAGCCCTGTTCGTAGTGTCGCCGGCTGTGATTCCCCAGCGGGTCAAATAAGTAATTATGCAGCCTGGAGATTATTACAATAATAATTATTATTTTTATTATTCTATTTTATTTTTTTCTAATCTGCATTTTTATAAACCGAGCGATTGATGGCCGAGGCAGCTAAGTGGGCTTTTCCGATGGCTCTTCAAAGTTTCCTGCGTGCGACCCAATCTTGTGATTGAGATGCACTTAAAATCCAGCCCTTCCGCTGGTAATCCCTGCCACAGACAATAAACAGAGGCACAGTCTCTCCTGCTGCCCTCTCTCGTTAGGCTCCTGTGATCAAATTCAGCCTTTCCGCTATATTTTTTTTTTCTCCTCTCCCGGCCCAACTCATTGAACATCCTCTGCATCTCAGGACTTTGTCCTTTGTCATCCTCCGGCGGTGGCGAAGCAAAAAGGCGCCGGTGTTTATTTCTCGAGGTATAAAAAAAAATGTCCTGGAATATAGAGCTCAGAAGTGGAGACCTATAAAGTTTGATGGCTTTTTAGAGGTTGGAAGAGACCATAACTGTAACCGTCAAGGCTCCAGTGATGGGCAAGGTTGTCATCCCGGTGGGAAGTCGGGAGGAGAGCCCCATCGCTCCCTTCCCGCAGCTTGTGGCAAGGGTTTGAGGACACGTTGCGAAGCTGCTGCGCAGCGCAGATCGGTCTCCTTAGTAGTTAAAAGCGTCTCCCGACAAGCTGATTTTCTAGGAAAATGAACCGAGCCTGCTTTTCTGAAGCGTAATTAAGGTGACGAGGAGTTTTGGGGAGGGAGTTGAATTAGATTAATATTTTTTTCCGCCTCCGCCACACAAAGATCCAGTGTGTTTTGGCAAATGGGAAACAGAAATGGTACTATTGACTTATTCAGTGGCCTGGATGCTGCTGCAGCGGTGTCCTCCAGCCAGCAGAAACTCTGCCTTTGCTGGAAAAGGGAGCGTTTTGAGAGCTGGCGACCGGCATCCTGCTCGGCCGGGACAGCACGGTGTGTGCTGGAGGGTCCTGTGCCCATGGGAGTGAGCAGCGAGGGGGCCGGAGACTCGGCACGGCTTGGGATGCTGTGGATGGCGGGGAAGGGGGGGG
>VUYV01000076.1:43606-74496 GCA_008711295.1 Anarhynchus alexandrinus | reverse complement strand
GGTTGAAAAAAAAGCAGGCAGGAGGGAGGGAATGAAGAAGGAAAAAAAAAAAAGAAAAACAAGTTAAACCTGACCAAGCTGGCTCAGTTTGAGTCTGGGGAGCTTTCTGAAGGCACACTGTTAATCTGGCGTATGTAAAGGCATATAAAGTTTTTTAGCTGTGGAGCTATAATTAGTGTTTTCTCCAGGAGTGTTGTGTAGAGATTGCATGGGATGATGGAGAGCGGGAAGCGGAGATGGGTGCTTAGCCCCAGTGATAATCCGCTCCCTTCCCCATCTTTGCCTGGTTTTAAGGAGGGAGGGACAGACATCACCCAGAAAATTTCACTTTTTAATAACAGAGAACGTACGTATTGTTTGTGTTGGGTTTTGCAATGGGGGGAGAAGTGGTGTTTTGGATTGGAGTTTGAAACCCAGCAGCAGTCAGCCCGCTCATCCCCAGGACCGCTGCTGGGGAACCCCCTGCTCCCACCCGTGTGTGTCCCCCCCTGCCAGCTCCGTGTCCTGGGGCTTTGCCTGCCGGGCTGCTCGCCATGCGTCGTCCTGCTCGGGTGTGCTACAACTTGCTGCAAGGATTTTTTGAGGTTGCTTGAGGGCCTTTCCCCACGAGGCTGGCTGCCGAAATCCAGCGGGTGACGCTGACAAGGGTGTTTGCAGGCAGTATGACACTGCCATCCTGGTGAAGGACCCCCTTTCCATCCCTCTGCTGTACCACCATCGCAGGACAACACCTTGGGAGGGAGGGAGACGGACCTGGTCTGGTGGAAGGTGTCCCTTCCCATGGCAGCAGGGTTGGAACTAGATGATCTTCAAGGTCCCTCCCAACCTAAACCATTCTATGATATCATCACTGCTGTCCCCCCACCGGTGTGGGTCGTGGGCTCCTACACATTGGTGGCAGGAGGCTGTCACCGTGAGCAGATGGCTGGGGGAGAGAGATGCTCCAAGACCTGTTGCTCATCAGCAAAGCCTGCCCATGCAGGAGGTGGAGGCTTGCTTGCTCGAGGCCAGCTCTGGAAGGATCTGCTCTGGCTTTTTGTCTTCTTTAGCTTCTTGGTTATGGAGCCCTCTCTCTTAGAAGCGGGCATTCTCCGTACATGATGTGGCAGTTCTCTGTGGCTTTCTCCTTCCCAGCGTGTTTGGGGGCTGGTGGGATGGGCCTGCCAGCCCGGTAGGTTATCGGGGAGAAGTCGGTAAGCGGGACTTCTTGGCTCCGACGGGGAAAAGCCGGGGAGGCGGCAGGAAAGGCTGGATGGAGTCTGCGAGGAGTTCATTACAGCAGATGTCGGTGCCATAAAGCCACAGGTTCCTGCTGTTTCCTATTCACTTATATCCTCCCGGCTTTAGCGATGCTAATGCGAGCGAAAACATTTACTGGAGCGAGGGAAAGGAGGAAGGGGGGTGTGCGTGTGTATAAATCACCAGCCTGTTCCCTCTGCCCCCTCCTGCCATCCCACCCGCGCGTCTCGCCTTGGGAAGCGGGGAGATTAATCCCGGTGGCGAGGCACGCCGGAGCCACTCGCCGGCACCGCTGTGGTGTTTTTAAGACCCCGTTGCCTCTGATTTTTAGTTTTCCTTGAGACGCCAAGCTGTAATTTGCCGTAATCAGTTGTATTGTGCGCACCACCCCCTGCTTGTGAGTCAGAGTGCGGTGGCACTGAGCTGACACAGCCCTGGCCTTTCGGATGCTGGGGGTGGTGGTCCACTCTGGTGGCATGAAGCCTCGTTCCTCCGTGTTCATTCTGGGGGTGAAGGGAGCTTGGGTGATCCTTCCCTGGCTCTGGACTTAAAGGAGATGTTGTGCAAGATGCTTCCCTACCCAAACCAGAGCCTTTGCGGTGCCCCAGGAGCGGTGAAGTGGGAGCTTTGGAGTGATGTGGCTCCTCACCAGAGTAAAATAAATATAAAAGTCCTGTATGAGCTGCAGTGGGGTTGGGAAATGCAGCGCTTTGACTCGGGCCCCCTCTCTCCCCCCAGAAAAAGCTGCTCTGATGTCTGGTTTCCCACCCGCCCTCCGAGGGACCTCTCTTGGTGGGAGCCTGGAGGCCCCTGGCTGGATGCAGCACCCTCCCTAACACTCCCTAAATCCTCCGGTTCCTCGGCCCCGCAGCCCTGCAGGCTTGGCCGACGCTTGAATTTTTACTGTCGGAGGCAGTTTTGGCATGCGGTGGGGGGTTGTTTCCTTTTTGCTCAGTGGTGATGTTCTTGAGGGTCCCAGCTGTTTGGTTTTTTTTTTGGGGGGGGGGGGNNGGGGGGGGGGGGGGGGGGGGTGTTAATCCCATTGTGGAGAAAAGCGCTCAAAACAGGGGGGGACTGCGCACCCCGGGGGGATGCTGAGGAGCCAGAAGACAAGCGAAGCATCCCAGCTGCATGGAATATTATTTTTTTTTTTTGAAGCCTCCTGGGTTTTTTTTTTAGTATTTTTTTTCTTTTGGAGGCCTTGAGTCACGGCGCAGGAATGCGCTGGGCTGGCAGCCCTGGACCTGCTCCTTGGTGGAGGGGAAGAGCTGCCGTCTCCTCCTCTGAGCCCCGTTCCTTCCCCATCCCTTCTCCTCCCTCCCAAACCGCCGGGCTGGGCTGGTACCAGCCACATGTTTGCTGAGCTGGGATTTTTAGGGGATTTTTTTTATTATTATTATTTTTCCCCCATTTGCTATTTGGTTGAGTTGGGTTTTTTTTGCTGTTTTTTGGGGGGGCTGGGGCAGCTTGGTGGGGTCGTAGCAAGGCACTTCGGGGTTGCGCCGGCTGGTCGGAGGGGAAGGGAACGGCAGAGCAAGCCCCGAGACATCAAACGCCAGCCAGGCTTGGGAAAAGCTGGGCGAAGCCAGGCTGGAAAAGGAGGAAAGAAAGGGAAGGGAAGGCAGGAATTATTATTTAGCGCGGGGCTTGCTCCAGCGTGTCCTGCGTGCTGCCTTTAATCTCCTGCGAGTCCCTCCCCGCTCGGGTCTCCTCCATTCCTCGCTACTTTTGGTGGCTTCTCCCCAGCCTTCTGGCTTGGCTCAGCTTTTTTTTCTTTTTGGGAGTTATTTCCCATTGTAGCCAGTTCCCCCCTCCCCAGACCCACACTGGTGGGTTATGTCTGGGTTGGGTTTGTAGTGAAACGCCCCCGGGGGTGGTGGGTCCTGTGCCTCATCCCCAAATTTTGCGGGTGTGGGTGCTGCCACCCTGGTGTAACTTGGGGGGTGTGTGTCGGGGGGTGTTGAAGCTGCAAGCCTTGACCCCAAACTCTTGGTGGTTGGGGGTAAATCTGGTAAAGGGAGTGTGATAACAGGTTTGGCGCCCTGTGCTTCTCGGCATTGGGCTCCATGGTGAAATTCAGGTGGGAAAGCTGGGGAGAAGCACCAAACCATGTGCCACCACGATGCTCAGCAGCAGGCAGGGTGTCTCACAGCTCAGAGAGGAAGAAGATGGTTTCGTCTTTGGTGTGGACCCCATTTCCCATCTTTCCTCAGCCTGCGGGCAAGGGCTCTGCCAGGTCTATTGCCTGGCTGGAGCATCCACAGAGGCCGCTGTGTCCCCTCCTCTTACTTCAGCCCTCTCCGGAGGGGATTATGGCCAAGCACTCGCTTGTTTAGGTGCTGGGCAATATCCCCTTTCCAGCTAATACATTGCTTACCCTGCTCTTTGCTGCAAGGAGGAGGAATTACCAGGTCCCAAGCCCCAGGGATGGCTGCGGAGCCACCTGAGATGCGTGCAAGGGGATTGCAGGCATGGTGGTGGCAGAGGACTCCCAAAACAGGGCTGTGACCGTGAGACCAGGCTGCCTTCTGGACCTGGATTTACGCAGGCAAAATATTTATCGGCAGGCCCATCCCATTGCCTGCCATGCAGGGCTCGGCCTGAGTGGATGGGGCTGGTGTAAATCCCCTGGGATCTGAAAAATAAATGTTTTGAGCCAGTTTTCCCCCCTCCCCTCTTTAGCTTTGCTTGTTGTTTAAGTTAAAGGCAGTGTTGTGTTGTGGGTTTTTTTTCCCCACCCTGGGAGATGGAGGACACAAGTTGAGAGACTTATTAAAGAGTAATATACCCAGTTATACAAGAAGCAAAGAGCTCTGGCCTCAAAATCTGAAGCTTTTCTCTGTTCGCATTTGGGGTCTGGGCTGTCCCTTTCCCCAGGGGGGAGTGCGTCCCTACAAGTAGGGAAGAAGACCTACATAGGTTTGCAGAGCATCTTTGGGGGTCTCCTCCGCCTCCATCCCTTTGCCCTGCCAGTCTGATGAGCAGCAGCCCATAATACCCATATATACACACATATAGCACAGCTGCCCTCACTTCTCTACCCCTTTTATTCCCATAAAAGCCGGGAGGAGGGAAGGGGCTTGTTTGCACCATGAGCGATGCCTTCCCTGCCTGAGTACCCGGGGCTGCCAGTGTGGGTTGTGCTTCTAATCAGTACCAAAAAGCTCATCGAGCCAGACACAAAAGTTAAACCCGGCATCTCTCATGCTCCTGGGGGGTCCTGCTGGTGCGATTCCTTCAGAGGTCCCAGAAGTAACCTTTGCTGCCCCAGAGCTCCCCTCCTGCGCCGAGCGCAAAAGCTTGAGGGATTGTTTCCCTTTGAAAGAGCGTGGAAAATCTCGTTTTGAGACGTTTAATGCATGTTAGATCCATCTGCCTTTCTCTTGAGTGGAGGCCACCGCAGGAGGAGAGGTGAGAACCTCTCGAGTACAGATGCCCAGTGCCCGGGTGGGCTTTGGGGCTCTGCAGGAGTGATGCTGTGGGCATCCGTGCAGGCGGACAGCACGGGATGCTTAGAAAGAGGAGGGGGGGAACCCCACAAAACTTCCACGAAGGTGGAGAAATGCTCTCAGTGTTGATGTCACTGCGTGCAGGTGCAGGATTGTTTTTTGGATGCTTTGGCTTGCCCTAGAGATGGAGTCAGCACACCTTGATATATTGATATGTTGGACCAAATGGTGCTCGGGCACAGGTAAAATGTGCACAAGAGATTTAAGCACAGGATGGTGTTTGGGGAATGCTCCTGTAAGGCAGGAGGCTGCTTCTCCCTCCAGGTTGAAATTGTATGGGGATGGAGGTGGTGGCTGTGGAACGATGGGAGCCCTTGCAGTGCTCCCTCCTTGGCTGGCAGCACTTAAATGCCTCTACGTGTCTTCTCCAGCTTGAACAAGGAGCAGTACGGGCTGTCCACCTCCAGCTGGGCTCCTCGGTGTACCTGCATCTCCTGGGGCGGTGGCAGGCTGGAGGGACAAGATGATGTAAAACAAACCCCGGCCGGGTGGCTCGTGGAGGCAGGAGGCTATTAAAAGGGTTGAGTCGCATTGTATAGCGTGGGAGTTGTCCTTAGGCGGGAAGTTAGAGAGCCCAGAAACTCCTCGGGACAGATTTAAATGGGAGAAGGGACACGCCTGGGATGCAGCGTTGCTGCCTCCTCCTCTCTGAGGTTGCTGTCAGTGAGCGTCCCTGATGCTTTCTAGGCTGTGAGGTTTTCGGGCTGATTCACGACCAGTGGCACATATGGGCATGTCCACCCAACGGTGGCTGAAGGCCCAAAGAAGGTCTGCAGCAGAAGACCTTGCTTCGCTGACTGTCCAGTTTCCCAGTGGACTCGCATGATGTGCTGGGAAGTTTGTCGTTCTTCCTTCAGATGATGGTTGGAGGACCAAGAGCAGTTGGGGTGGAGGAACGGGGCTCCGAAGGGGTTTTTGGAGATGGGTGAACAGGGCTTCCTTCCATTGGGGTGAGCAGCTCTGCTTCTTTGCCATCTTGAGGGGGTCTCATCCCCCCCCTTGTGTGCTCTGTGAGTGAGGGCTGGTCTCTGCGTGCCTGTTACCCCTGTGGAGACCTCACCATCCTACGCTGTCACCTGGCTGCGTTATTGGCTCTATCTGTTTGGGTTGGCTTGAAGAACAGAAGGAGGGTGTTTTCCAGCAGCCAGAAAGTGGTTGCTATTTAAAACACCACCTCCCTCCCCCCCAAAAAATTGCGGTCTGCTGCTTGCTTTTCATCCGCATAGCCAAATGGAGCCAAGCAAGTGTCCCCACCCTCACCTGGAGGGGCATCTCTGAAGGCTTTGCAGGGCCTGCAAAGTGAAGCTAGTAATTAGGGCTGGTCATGAGGGTGGATCTTGCAATGTGGCCATGCTGTCTGCTGTGGTCTGGCCTGGAGCCATTGCCTCGTTTCGGGTGGCCGCTGCCCAGGGGTGGGATCCCAGCAGCCTCCCTCCACCCCTGTTTATCCCAAACAGGCTGGGGATGCTGCTCGGGGTGCCAGGAACCTTCACCTCCCCGCCTGGCACAGCTCTTCTTACGGTTGTTGGGTGGTGTGGTGGTGTTCCTGCGCTGGACTGTTGTTTTGAAGGTTTTTCTTTCCCCCTTGACAGATGTGAAATGTAGAGATGTGCTTGAAATGAAAGTGTGGCTCTTAAGTCCAATTACACAGCGATTAAAAGTAATCAGTGGTCTAGGTCGCTGCATCGGAGACTAGGCTGGTTGGAGGGTTTCCTCTTCCAGCCTACCTTGGAGAAGGTTGAAGGTCCTGTCCCTTCTGCTTTCTGGTACCTGACTGGAGGACATCTTCCTAGAGCAGGTCAAGTGTTGCTGGAAATCTGTGTTAGGCTGGAAGTAAGCTGCTCCCCGTGCTCGGGAGCATCTTGTCAGGGCTGTGGCATCCCTACGTGGCTCCATAGGGTGTCCTCCAAGCTGTACCAGTCTATCTGCTTCGGGGCCAAGCAGACAAGACTGGTGACACGGTGTTGCACGCCCGGCTCTGTCGGCATTGTTGGGGCCGCCGGCTAATGCTTTTTGCTGGAAGGAAGACGAGGTGGCAATCGGGGCTGCCCTGCCATCTCCACCCATGCATGCATTTTCACCTGGGTCTGCGGTTCCTTCTTGTCCTCCCCCAGGTCTTGTGGAGGAGATGCCCGACTTGGTTGTGGAAGCACGTTGTTCCCAGGAGGACGCGTGCTGCCCGCTGCGCATCCTTTTGGCTGCTTTCGGCAGTCGGAGGCCCTGCAAGCGCCTCCTTCCATGCTCCGGCGTCGGCACTAAAGGGATTTGTTTCAGGAGAAGGGATTTGGCTGCGCGGAGCCACTCGGATGAGCGGGGTCCAGAGTGTGATGGAGCCAGCGTGCTGGCTGCCAATAAAACTTATTTTCTCCTTCTCTTTTTACATGTACATTTATGCGAAATGATTTGCTACTGGTGAACGACCAGTCTGCGCTGGGGTGAAGCGAGTGAGGCTGGGAGGTGTGGCTGCGGAGGCTTTCCACGTGAAAAATCCCAAATCCCGTGGTGCCACATCCCAGGGATTCCCAGCATGGGATTGCAGGAGTTACAGCCCCACAGTTAATCCCTGGTGCGGGTACTTCAGCTACCCCGTTATTTATATATGTATTTTTATGTATGTATTTTTATATATATATATAAAAAAACCCCCAAGGTATCAAGGTACATATTTCATACTCTAAAATCTACACACCAAGATAAAACCATCGGCTCTGCCCACAGCTGGAAAAGCGAGATCCAAAAGCTGGGAAGAGGGTTGGGTTTTGTTTGGGCTGAACGAAGGGTGACTATAACTAATGAGAGCTGAGTTTTGTGTTTTGTTGTATGTGTGTGTCTTTTTTTTTTTTTTTTTAAACAACCTCTTGGGATAAACTGGTTATGCAAACTGGGGCGAATTGGGCAGGTTCCTTTTGTAGTTTACAACAAAACCCCCGGGAGTCTGGGGCGTGTTGGGGCTGGTCCTGCCGGGGATGGAAAAACCCACGCGCCGGCTTTGCAGATGGGGTCCGGGAAGGATCCCGGGGGGATGAGGGGTAGGGAAAGCCACAGGGTTACTGCAGGGCCTCCTCTGTCCGGCTAAAACCTTGAGTAACGCCAATCCTAAAAACACAACGGGTCAAAAATGATATTTTTTTTTTCAAGTGTGGTTTTATAATACCTGCAAAGAGGAATTCTGTAGTCGGCGCCAAGAAACTGTCAGGCTCGTTGGTCCTGCACCGCTGAAAAAATATATAAATTCGGAGGATCTTTGGGGTTTTTTTTGTGTTTTTTTTTTTTGCCACAGCGTTCATCGGCCGGGAGGGTGGTGTGGGGTACGCAGGCGCGCCAGCAATGCTCGGTATGCTTTGCGAAGGCAGTCGGGCTCACAGACCGCAAGGCTTCTGGTTTCTATCACAGCCTGCGCTGCTTTGGCCAGGGGCATCCATCCATCCACCCATCCATCCATCCGTCTGTCCGTCCCACAGCCCTCCCAGGCTCCGCGGGGGCTCCTCTCCAGTGTGGTGCTTTAAGGACAGGAGCAAAAAAGAAGCGGGTATGAATTTTTAACTTCATCCCGCGGCAGGGGCTGGGGGAAGGCGCTGCCTCGCTTTGTGGGGAAGGCAAAAGTAATGCTCCGTTTAAAAATCCCTCTTGCCGTTTCCTGCCGGATCGGTCCTCTGGGCTGGATGAAAACCAGTTTAGGCTGCCATCGCCTCTTTGCGGAGGAAAGCCTGGCTGCTGGACGAAGCAGAAAATTAGATGAAAACGGCCTAAGAGGAAAAGGGTGTTTTTTTGCAGGCGAAGAAGGGAAAAGAGGCGGTGAAGTTGCCCGCCCTTCGAGCATCCTCCGACCACCGGCACCTCACAGTGCCTTGGCATCCCATGTCCCTGCATCCGAAGGACTTGTCGTTTCTGTCCTCTCCTGCTAGCGGAGAGGGGATGAGGTTGGAGGCTGGAGCAGGGTGGCTTTTTTCGGTGGTCCCCAGCCGGCTGGGGAAGGCAAAGCTCCGCTTGCAGAGCCTGTTTTTGTTGTGTTCGCGCTTGCTGCCCTCCCCCTTTTTTCATATTTTCCGATCCCAATGACATACCGGCTCTGTTTCCATCGGTATTTATGGACTGGCTGTATGGGGATGCAACAGACCCAGGTGGGCTGTTGGTGATGACCCCTGCGTGAAACGGCAAAGCCCACGCAGCGGTCTCGGCCGAGACCCGGTCCTGTCTCCATCCCTTAGAGAGCAATGGGGAAGGTGCCGGCATGACTTCTCCCTTAAAGAGAAAAGGGCTCGGGATTCGTTGTGCCGATGGGANGGGGGGGGGGGGGGGGGGGGGGGGGGGGGAGGAAAATGCAAACCATATGTTCCTGCCAGGGTCGAGTTGCAGAGCTAAAACCAGCGGGGAAGCGAAAGAAAGCCGGAGTCCCGTGGTTTGGCTGCGCTTTGCATCCCGGTAGGTGTGTGGGGGGTGTGTATGGAGGGGAGGGGATATCCAGCGTGGCCTACTGAAAAATGGATTTTTAAAAATGAAACCCACCCTAAAAGATGATTTGGGTCCCTGCCTGGCACCCTACGGGTGTCACCGCCATCCCCAGTATTTAGGGCTGGGGTCCAGGAGTGTTTCCAAGCCCTTGGGGCTCCTATAAATAACCGGCAGGGATGCTGGGAAGAAGCTTCTCCAGGTTGCCCAGAGTTCATGGCGTTTGCGAGTTGGATGGGAAGTCAAGGGAAGAAGCTTTTTGCAGGGAAGGGAGTGGGAAAGTGAGGTTGACATTGTGCCGTGTGCCACGGCCATCCTCGTGTTCCCCTTCCAGCTACTGAGAGGAGAGTCAGATGAAAAGATCCTTTTTTTTTTTTTTTCCCTTCTCGGAGTGGAAAAAATTATGTGCAGGCAGAGAGTTGCATAGACTTCAGCCCCGAGTGATGCGAGCTGGATCGAAGTGCTTTTAAAAAGAAATCTGAAAAGAGGGGGAGCAGTGAGGTCCCACAGCAAACTTTTTTTTTTTTTTTAGCTGGGAGACATCTTTTGTTTCCAAAACTAAAGGCATGGAGACAATATCTGATTCCCCGACCGGCTCTCCGGAGCTGTTTGCAACCTGTCAGCTTGGTAACCATCTGCTCACAGCCCGCGGGGACCGTGCTATATATGGGACATGGGAGGAGAGAGGCATTGCTGTGTGTGTGTCCCCTCCTTGGGAACAGCCGAGGGCTTCAGCCCTTCCACAGAAGGGACTGTGGAGCACAGCATCTCCTTGGCCTGCGCACCAAGAAAAGCTCCTGTGCCTGAGACACCAAAAATCCTGATGGATTTTTCCTTTGGCTGTCTGGCTTATTTGGGTTTTTTTTGTTTGTTTGGGGGAGATTTCTTTTTTTAGCTTGATTTCTTAAAAAAAAAAAAATAATCCAGACTTTTTTCTTTTGCGGTCGTGCTGTTTGTGTGTCTGCAGCCCTCCCCCTCTTTGCCTCAGAAGTAGACATCTCGCAATTAAGTGCCTGCCTGATTAGGAAATTAGCAATAAAGTTGTTTTTTTTTATCTAGGCGAGCTGGTCGGCCAGTGAGAGGGATCTATTAATATCCCACTCAAAAACAAACCCAAAAAACCAAACCCGACAGCAAAACACTTGCCACCTACTATTGGGGAACGCAAACGCCACGTGGGCGTGAGTATTTTGAGCAGCCAAATCTATAGGAAAGCAGGTTTTGTCCTGTTTATGGGACCGTGTAGTTTAAGCTGAGATGGGGGACCTCAAAATACGTGAAGAACCGAGAAAAATGTTGGGGAAAACTTAGGGGAGGTGAGAGAAGTGCTGAAGGATGCCTTCAGGTGGTGGGAAAAGACACTCGTTGGCAGATGACCTTTAATTGTTGAGGAAGGAAAGGGTCCTTGGCTAATGATGGGTTGAGGGGCTGAAGGGGATGCAGGAGGAGAGCATCCCATGCCTGGGTCGGCTGGAGAGAGGTGGGGAAGGGAAAGGTGGGCTTTGGAAGAGGCTCTGCGGTGAGATTGCTAGGTGTGGTGGATGTGGCAGAGTTTCTATTTGGATTATCATAGACCGTTGGGTCAAGGGTATTCTGCAGCTTTGGCTATTCACATTTTTGGGGAGCGGCTCTCTGAAAACAGAGCATCAAGGGGAAAGATGGGTGGAGGGAAAAGAGCATCTTCCTGTTGGCATGGTACCAGCTGCTTCTGCAGGTCCTGAGGGTCTCTGCGGGGTTTGATCTGGCTGGCATTTGTCCCTCGAAGTGCCGTAATAAACCTGGCCCTTTTGTCTGCTGGCAGGGTGGCCTCCTGGCTTGTCCCAACCGAGCTGCCCAGGAGATGCTCTGAGCCAAGAGGCGCCAAGCCTGGGGAAGGGCTGCTCCGGGGTCAGGTCACTTGGGTGGTGAAATGAGTCCTTGTGCTATTGCAGAAGTTCCCTGGGTTTTAAACCATGTTATTTGCAGAGATGGTCCCTCAATGCAGTGCAGAAGAAGGCTTGGGGAAACCATGAAGAGGTTCTCAAGAATGTGGTGAAAATGAGAACCTGGAGTTAGGAAAGCAAAAGCGTGTTTTCTTCCAGGACCAGGATCTTTGTTGTAGATAAAACACAGATGCAGAGAGATGGCATCCCTTTTAATTTAAAAAAAAAAAAGCCAACTATTTTGAAGCTGCTGAGAATGTGACTGCCCCTTGTGATGTTTCACAGCTGAGATCATTTCTGGCTGAGTTAATCCACTCTGGAGGTTTTAGTCTCAATCTGTCTGTATGGGTGAGCTCAAATCTGAATTTTTACTGGGGGGGAAGGGGGAAATCTCAATAATTCTGGATAAAAAAAAAAGTAAAATAAAGCTATGAAGAAGCATCAGTGAAGAGAAGACTTTCAGGTTTTGGGGTGAATTGTGGTCTGGAGCTGCTCTGCTATAACTTTGCACACACAGAGAAGCGGAACAAGAAATGCAGAGTGTTTGCTGAAAGAACGTTAGCAAAAAGCTGGGAGGAATTATTCTTCTTTTCAGAAAGATGTATCAGGCATTATTTTTGGAGTAATTAAATTTCACGAGTGCTTATTTAGAAAGACATTTAGTCCGTTGACTGTATTACAGACTTTTGGAGAAGATATTAAGTCCAAGGCGAGCAGGCTGCCTCTGGGAGCAACTGAGACTCCGAGCAGGGCTTTAATTTCAGTGGTGTATCAGCGTAATAGTATTGTTTAGAAGCTTCTGTTGCCACATGAAAGCGATGTTGCATTATCCTGGTTGGTTCTAAAAGCAGCGAACCAGCCAGAAGAGGCCTGATTACAGAGCAGCAGTTCGTTCTTCCCCTCGCTACGAAAAGAATAGACAATAGCAACTGGGAATCCAGTTTTAGCTCCAGTAATGCAATGCCCTCCTTCTGGTGGTCATGTCACATGCTGCCTAAGTAATTCCCAGCCTTGTTCTGCCTGGAAAACCGGCCTCGGAGGGAGGGAGGGAGGAGCGATGGTTTGGGCTGGGTGATGCCAGGATCCGGCGCCCTGCTGTGGGTCTGCTGGTGGAGATGGTGCTATGGGTAGACCTTGGCCAAGGCGGCACAGAGCTGCAGATTTGGGGGAAGGTGGTGGCCCTCGACGTTTGTGGGGATGGCGGTGCTGGAGAGCTGGCGGGTTGTTGGTTGGGAGGTTTGTCGCCCTTGGAAATGGGGGAGCAGTTTGGCTGGAGCCTGGGGTTGGCTTGGAAGACTGAGCCTGAAGGTGTTGGAAGAGGAGCGTGTGAAAGCAGCTCTGTGGTCACTGCTTGCTCATGCCATAGGCTTGTCATCCGTGCGCCGGGGGGGGTACTGAGGCATGGCAAATGTGGATTTTTTTATTTTTTTTTTTTATTCAAGAAGAATAACTAACTCAACCTGTGTGTAGCTGCAGGACACGGGGGGCAGCCAGGAGCTACACAACATCCCTTCTGGATGTGGTTCCTGCCGGTCAGGTTACCATATAGCTTCATCGTGTGCCGCTTCTCGCGTTTCTAAGGTGGTTGGGAAATAGGACAGGGCTTGGTTTGCAGCTTGTTTCGTGTCACCTGGCTTCCTCGGCTTGGAGCAATCCTCATGGGCTTTAACAGGTGAATGGAGATGTAAAGGAGAAGGTGGACCCCCTCCGAGGTTGTCCTGCAAACTCCATCGTTGCACAAGGTGCGGAGAGAACTCCAGTGGAGTTATTAAGAATCGGCTATAAAATCCCAGCCGGATTGCTGAGTTGGGGAAATCCAGCTCTTTGGGATGGGAAAATGGTGCAGAGAAACCCGCGGTGGAGAATCTGATGGCTCTTTGTGCTTGGGACAAAGAGTTGGTTTGGAGTTACAGGGAAGAAAAGGAGTGGGGGTGGCAGGGGGGGAAGGTGGTGTATGATGGGTATTGGGACCTGAACATAGCAGGGGGAGGCAAATGGGGCTGTAATGGGCCAAATATGTTGTTGGGGATGATTGAGGACGCTGGCCGTGGGGGAGAAATCTTTCACCAGCCTGGTAGTGGTACGGATGCTGATTTTCCCACTTCTCTGCAGCTTTAATCACACAGAAGACAAACTTTCCCTGGGTGTCTTGGTGGCAGGAGATGGGTGCTCAGCATCAGCAACCTCCTGCTTATCCCCTGGGAGCGTGTGTGTCGGGTGTTAGCGATGCTGCCTGTTCCGCAGATGAGCCCCAGCCCTGCTGCCACCCCCTCTTCTCCCCCCACCTCCCCCTCCAGCCTTTGGCCTCTGGGGTTTTTTAACCTTATTTTCCTCCTGCTCATTCAGTTTGCAGTTAGGAATACCTTTTACGCGCTGAAGACTTATGGTTCAGCCCGAATATGTTATCAGTGCGGTGTCTGATAAGTTTTCTGCCTGGAAGCCCTGGGGAAGGGCCTGTTCAGGGTCGCAGCAATAGATTTTCCTCCTCTTTCCCAGCTGCCTAAGAATAGTGTGGTTTTTACTTACTCCTTAACTGAGCGGAATTACTTTCATCAGCGGAAAGAAAAATGCACGTCCTAGCCAGCGTTGGCCATAAAGGCTTGTGATGCCTCTCCCCTCTTTCATAAATTCATAAATGGGTGGCAGGACGTGCTGTTAGGAAGGAATAAATCTCCAATTATTCGGATGAGATTGGACCGCAGGAAGAAGGTGGCCGGGGAAGGATGGAAGGGTTTGTCTCGGTGGGCTGTGGAGCTGCTGGCCTGATCTTGGATGGTTGAGGGTGGTGGTGGTGGTGGAGAAGCATGATGGCCTTAGGTGGATGGTGTAAAGGGGAAGGGGTGGAGGCACCAGGACATTGGATTTTGCAAAAGGAGAGATGCCGAAGCACCCCTTGAACAAGGTTGTGGTGGGGCTTGGCACCCACCATCCTCTGACAGCTGTGGGAGAAGTGCAATGCCCAGAAGAGAAGGGTTTTTCCCTAAGCTGGCATCTTGCCACTCCCCTTCCCACCCTGCTCCTGGGTCCGCATCCTGGTAGGATGCAGTTGCAGTGCTGGGATTGAGGAGAGCCTCCCCAGGACCCTGCGGCATGTAGGGTGTGGGTCGGTGGGGTGTTTGCTCAGTGATAAATGAATGTCTTGACCACCCGTTGGCATGTGGCTGGAGGGATTTGTGGTTTAAAATGGTGTCAAAGTGGACATTTGGGGCAGGTTTTTGGGGCAAAGTGAGGATGTGGTACTCCTGGAGCAACCCCTGCCCAAATCCATGGCACTCAAGGGCTAATGCATACGTGGTGGGGGCTTGTGCCACCCTCCTGCCCCTATGGGGAGGGCGATACAGGGGTCCCCGTTGCAGTTTGGTAGGCAGGAGGAGGTACCACGTGGCGTTGGATGCTGAGCATCTATGGAAGCAGCCTTGTGCGCATTAAAGAGCCTGCAGCTCCCCTTTCAAGCTGTAATAATAGCCAGAGCCGAGAGAGTCAATCCATATCTATTTAAAGAACTTCAATAAATAAAGATACTAAATAAAATCACAGTGGCCCTGTACTCTCTCCTACCTTCTAGGGATTTCTTTCCCCCCTGCTCCATGTTTGCGTCTTAAAGCAAAGGTGGGGAAAGGATGGGGTCCATCCGCACTCTCTTAATTTGGGTGGGCGACCTATGCCCCGCCGCAGCGGTCTGGAGCCCGATGCCAACTTGTGCCTGTAGCAAGCAGCAGCCCTGTCTCGTGGGCGTCTGCAGGGTGACAGCAGCCCAGGGGCCCAGGATGCGCCCAGCTCCTTTCATCACCCCAAAGGATGGCAGCAGAGAGGGGTGGGATGACCATGACACGCTTTCTTATAGACACATTATTAAAGGCAGTTTCTCTGCCTTCCCCGGCACAGCGGAGAAGCTCCGGTGGTGTGTGCGCTTGCTTTTTTTGCATGGCAGGGAGGTGACAAGTGGGAAGCTGGCTTTGCCAGCCCTCTGTAATGCTAATGGGAGCTGCAGGTTGGCACTCCCGGGAGTTTTTGNTTTCTCTCCCCCTCCTTCCCAAAGACTAACCAGGGAACACTTGTTGAAGGATAAAATTAAAAAGCCCATGGCGGTTTATTTTGAGGACAGTGTGTTTGCTTTCACATCGTGCTGGAGGGAATAGCTCTGCTACTATCAGCAAATAAATAAAATAAGAGCTTTGTTTTAAATTAGATTTTCTTCTGGTAGCTAATTAGGCGAGCTGCTACCTGCAGTTGCATTACCTAGGCACCAACTGTACTCTGCATATTTGAGGCATATGGCTGGTGTTGGCAGCTTCTAAACTTCATCAGCCCCCTATTTATTATTATTTTTTTTAATTGAATGCGAATTCCTTGGGGGTCTGATAGCACCAACCATGTCCTCCTTGGGTGGATGCCCATGAAACCCCTGGCTGGGATGAAGCTGAGGGTCACTGGGATGAAGCTGTCTGTGGCAGCCGTGTACCTATGGTACCATGCAGCGAGTACCAATTCACCGCAGGTGCTGGTGTGATGCTTTCCCAGCCACTCTGGGGAAAGGTCTGGGTTCCTAATTGCAAAAATAACCACTTTGAAGCACTTTTTGGGTGTTAGAGCACCCAGCCCTCGTGGCAGGAGGGAGCTGAGAAGCGCCCATGGCTCCCATCCTGCCTGGCAAGAGGAAAGCCGGCAGCTTGGCTTTCTCCTCCTCCTCTCCTCCCCGCTGTTATTAGGCTGCTTGAAGTTCCTGTCGGTCCTGTTGGTAATGGAGATCAGCCCCCCTCGGGGCAGCTCTAGCGCCAGAGTCCTCCTCCTCACCACGGAGGAATCACAGAATGGTTTGGGTTGGAAGGGACCTCAAAGATCATCTAGTTCCACCCCCCCTGCTATGGGCAAGGACACCTCCCACCAGACCAGGTTGCTCCAAGCCCCGTCCAACCTGGCCTTGAACACCTTCAGGGATGGAGCTTTCACAACTTCTCTGGGCAACCTGGGCCAGTGCCTCACCACCCTCAGAGTGAAAAATTTCTTCCTAATATCTAATCTAAATCTCTCCTCTTCCAGTTTGAAGCTGTTCCCCCTCATCCTATCACTACATGCCCTTGTAAAAAGTCCTTCCCCACCTTTCCTGTAGCCCCTTTAGGGACTGGAAGGGGCTCTAAGGTTTTCCCAGAGCCTTCTCTTCCCCAGGCTGAACAACCCCAACTCTCAGCCTGTCCTCACAGCAGAGGTGCTCCAGCCCTCTGATCATCTTTGTGGCCCTCCTCTGGACCTGCTCCAACATGTCCTTCTGATGTTGGGGGCTCCAGAGCTGGAGGCACCACTGCAGGTGGGGTCACACCAGAGCAGAGGAAGGCTCTGCGGCGGGGGCGGTGTGTGTGTGTCAGTCTTCCTCTCTCTCCCACACTAAGGGCTGCTCCCATCTTGGAGGGTCTACATGCTGAGCCCTGAGGGTCTTCAGCGGTTTGGTNCGCTCTGGGGGTCGGCTTCCTTTTTTTTTTTTTTTTTTTCTTTTTTGTTGTTTTTTTTTTTTTTTTGGAGCCGGCCTACCGGGGACTTGACTTTATGGGGGCAATTAAGCAGAGCAATTATCCCCGGGCTAATTACACCATCCCTTGCGCAAGGCGGGCGGTGGTGAGATGCTTCCGACCCCTCCGGCCACCACCGCCAGCGATCCAGCCGGGAGAGGTGGCCAAGCCCTGGTCCCCCCTCCCCATCCCTGCTCCTGCTGATGGTCTGCCATGGCCAGGAAGGGGTTCTTCTTCCTCCCTCCCTCCTCCTCCTCCTCCTCCCCCCGGAGCTGTCGCAGGGGCAGCCCCCATCCCGCATTCCTCTGGGGAAGGAGATAAGGATCCCGTCTGGCGCCGGGGTTTCTGCTGCGCTCCTTCATTATCGCCCGGCGCCGGGGCAGAGCCCCCCGGGCAGTAGATAAAGAGGGATGGATGGGGGGTAGCATGGGTTGGGATGGGGAGGGGGCTGCCCTGCCCCACAGCCTTCACACAGCCCCCCTGTACCTCCCTTACCACAACCACTGCGCTTAGGAAACTCTTAAACCCGCTTGAGTGGTGTAAGAGGTTTTTTTTCCCCCTCCCCCTGTTTTTTGGAATGTTCCTGTGGCTTCGTGGCTGCTGGAGAGGAGCTGCAGACAGGGCTTGTGTGGGGATGGAGAGGGGTGAAGGGAGAAGGCGGCCCGAGCTCGGCAGCTTGGTTCATTGCTTTCCCTCTTTTTGTCTCCTATTCGTGGCCATGGGAGGTTTTGGCACAAGGATGCCACTGCCAAGCACCCAACGCTGCTCTCCTTCCCTGGAAGAGGGGACGTGCATGTCCAACATCACGTACAGTGGTGTAGCAAGCACTGTGTTGCGTGGGTCATCACCATGTTGCACACTTCCCCTGCCAGATGTTCCACTGCATGTCTTGGCTTTGCCTGGCCCCCATCAGCCCTTTGCGTTGCCTGTCTTGGCCTTGCATGTCCCCTACAAGACAACACCACCAGCCCCTTACGTTGCCTGTTTTGGCTTTCGCCTGTCCCCCATGAGCCCCTTGCATTGCCCATCTTGGCATTGCCCATCTCCCACCAGCCCCTTGTGTTGCCCTTGTTGGCCTTGCTGGTCCCGCACCAGCCCCTTGCGTTGCCCTTGTTGGCCTTGCCCACCTCCCACCCCACCTTGCGTTGCCCTTGTTGGCCTTGCCCGTCCCTTACCAGCTCCTTCCGTTGCCCATCTTGGCCTTGCCCATCCCCCACCAGCCCCTTCCATTGCCCATCTTGGCCTTGCCCATCTCCTACCAGCCCCGTGCGTTGCCCGTCTCCCCCTTGCTTGACCCCCACCAACTCCTCAAGCTGGGCTTGGCCAAGGTGCCCTCTGAGTTATGGGGCAGGGTCTTTATCAGTTGGGTGAGCTCAAGGCCAGATAACAGGTCTTATCACCCTCGTGTCCTGGCTGTGGCATCTCTGTGTGCAATTAAACCCCATGTGTCTCCTCGCTGCCAAGGAATCTGGAGGCGAAGGAAGAGGCTTATCTTCCTGCTGGTGGCTGGAATGCTCTTGCAGCCCAAAGGCATTTCTCTGCTGTGCTAATGCTGAGATCCGGAGGGGTGGGAAGAAACAGGGAGTTTTGCCCTCTCTTTTTTCACTGTTAAGCTTATAAATAACAGTGCAGCATCCTGGGGAGGGGTGGTGGGTTTTAGTTGTGTGGGGTTTTTTTCCTTAAATTTTTTTTCCTCTTCCAAGTGCAACTCTGGGCTGATATCCCAGGAATGTGATCCCTTGCGCTTGTAAAGCCAGCTTCTGGCCTCCTCCTTTCTCCTCCTTCCTTCCCAGGCATTAAAGAGCCAGGCTTTGGGGATGAACTGGTGGGATCTCGCACCCACTGGGATGTTCCACAACATCTGGGGCCTCTGGTTTCCGGTGTGATCTCTCTGTGAAGCTTCCTGCGTTATTATTTGATGCTCTTCCTTGGGGTGAACATTAAAGAGAAATGACCATGCACCACCACCAAAAAAAAAAAAGGTTCTTTTTGTTTTTAGTGGAGAGAGAGAAAGAAGGAGCGGGAAAAAGCTGAAATGCAATCGGTTTTTATGGCTTCCTGGAACGGCTTGGATGTGGGTTGGACGGCAGCGGGTCAGGAGCAGAAGGAGCAGATAGCCCCACGATCGTCTGCCTACTTGCATCTTTTCCCTTTCAGGTCGTAAATATAAAACCACTACTTGAAAAACAAAAAGCTCGTTAAGCTGTCAGCGGGCTCCCTCTTGGAAGGTCGTAAACGTGTCTCGTAGCAGCGGCTTTCATTCCTCTCTCGACTGGGGCGTAGGCACCGGGTCCCCCCCCCACTGGGCTGGAGGGAGGTCACTGCCCATAGGGACACCAGTAGCTGGTGGGGGGGCTTGGACTCAACTAATGAGGGGAGTAACATCCCACCACCACAAATTTGAGGCTCCCCATCCATTCTTGATCCGTGCCTTGGTCTTCTACATGGACCTTGGAGTGCCACCTCTAGGTATGATGGTGCTCCAGTGGAGCTGAAGTGAAGGACAAACTCTGCACGGGCTCTGTCTGCTGTCGCGTTGGTCATCTCTGCCGGCCAGGGCCTGCGGAGCATTGGCTTCTCTTACAAAGCTTCTGGTAGGGTGATAAGACAAAATATTTGAAATTAATTTAACTCTTGTGATAACGGTGAGTTGGGTGCAGGGGATGTTATTGTGGAGCATGACGGCGTGTCTCTGCCAAGCGCTCTCTGAGCACGGTTGGGTTTACGGTTGTGTTGGCAATGAGGAGCGGTGGCCATCGTCGACTGTCCTGCGGCGGGGGCAGGCGCCGCAGGCAAGGGCACAGCCTCCTGCCTCTGCACCACCTCATTGATTTTATTGCAAACAGCTCGGTTCAGCTCCTCGCAACTCGCTGAGGCGGGTGTTAGAGATGATTCAAATAAACAGCCCAGCAAAAAGCAGAGAGGAGGAGGTGGTGGTGAAGAATATCCTGTTGCCTTCTCCTGGGAGATGGTCTACCAAGGAGCAGGTGGGAGAGGGTTGGTTGGTCTTGTGGCTGGTGGTTGACCTAAAGGCAGGTTGTTTTGGGATGTCTGTTGTTCTGGTGGGGGTTTTCCCGCTGTCTCCGGCTGTATTACAACTAGAGAAAACAACCTTGGAGATCCTCGGTGAAGAGGTTGGATGTGGGGATGGAGAGGGAGGAGATCTGAAGCAGGGGCCGTTGTGACCTGTGGACATGAGGCAGCTACCATGGGTGCAGAAGGAACCCATCCTGGTGTGGAAAGGATATCGATGTTTTACAGCCTGTTTTTCTTCCAGAGAGAGATTTTCCACACAGAGAATAAGGATGCCCATCCCTGTGATCTGTTTGTCATTTAGGGCCCCAGTATTTTTTTTTTCTCTTGGTTTACACCATGTGCTTGAAAATGCAACTGCTCTCGAATTAACATCTAATTAGCAGCAGCTAAAAAAAAAAAACCCAACAGAAACCTGCCTGAAACAGGAGGAGAAAGAAAAGGGCGAGAAATTAAAAATGCAAAAGACCTGTTAGATCATCTGGCCCTTCCTTCGGGATTGTTTCAGAGGTGTTTTGTCCAGTCTTGCTCAAAAGTCCCCAGGGCCATTACCGCTTCCCTCGGAGGGCATTTCATTGTGTATTGAGATGAAACCTTTATAAATGTAGAAGCTTTATACAATTGAGGTAGAAGAAACAGATTGAGTCATTGTATTGTTCTTTGTAATCAGCTTTGCTTTTCATTAATTTCCTCCCCAAAGCCTTATTTTAGGGGCTGGGAATTGTAAAGAAAAAGCAGGGAAACCAGCACGTGCTGAAGGGATGGTGGTGGGAACGGGGCTGCCCGGCTCCGGTGGGTTCCTGTGCATCGCCTTCCTCGCCTGGATGTTTTGGGACGTCTCCAGGAGCCGTTCTGCTTGTCGCCGGGCCAAATTTAGCTGCAGTGTAACACACCGGGGGACGGGTTCGGTGCCATCGCCGCCTTTTGCAATGGGGTCCAACTTGTCCGGGCAGCTGCTTGCTGCTGCAGCCTTTTAATTTAGCTATTTTTAAAGATGACAAGTAATAGCACCAAAAAATAATTTTAAAAAAAAAGCTACAGGTGGGCATCAGCTTCTGCAATGACTGAAAATAAAGGAATAAAATAGAACTTGATGCTGCAGCAGCTCTGGGTGCCCGGTCCTTGGGGTTTGGGCCCTTTGCTGCAGGGCATGCAGCCACGTGGGTTTGGGCACGCAGCATCCCGTCTCTCCCTCCCTGACACATCAGATGCTTTTTCTAGTGGCGTGTTCTGGGTGAGGCTTTAACTATGTCTCTATAGCCTCCTGTGTCCCAGTCTCTTTGCTTTTTTTAACCTTGCCAGCCTGCGGGATAATTTTTTCCTTTAAAGTGCTTTGCTTCTTTCCCTTCCCAAACCACTGTCCTTCCTCCTCTAAGTTGTTTGTTTTTTTTTTTCTCTCCCTGTTTTTCTTCTCTGACATCCCCGTTCCATCCCTAAAGTCTCTCTTTTGTTCCCCAAATCCCCCACGACTCATCATGGCTCTCCAAGGGGAGATGCTCCAGATTCGGGCAGGCTGCCAGCCGTGGGTGCGAAACACCCCGAAAGCCATGTCCGTTGTCCTTCCTGCTCCTGGGGGATGGCTGAGCCGTGAGCGCTGCCGCCGTGTGTGCCCTCAGCGGTGCGATGTGCCGCTGCCCCGCGCGTACGCCCTGGGAAATGAGCAGCGGGTGCCAGATGCTGCACAGCTGGCTGCCTCTTCCTCGCTGGTGCGGGGCCAGCACTGGACCAGCTTTAATCCTCCCCGCTGGAAAAGACATGGTGCTGAGCCTGGGTTCTGTTAGAGCAAAGGGAAAGTCCGTCTCTGCCTGTGGAGGAAACACAGAGGAGATGTTTTTTTGGGGGGGGGAACTGGGGTTTGCTTTGGTTTTTATCTCGGGGGGGAGGGAATCCCACCCTGTGCAAGGAGTTGGCTGTGCAAGTGACTCCTGCTGTGATCCAGACCGGTCCTGAGCATCGCCACTACCTGTTAGCTCGGGGGGGGGGGGTTGATTGCATCCCCGGGACCCCCCTCTCGTCTTGTCCTCCGGAGCACCCTGGCCTGCTATGAGCGGGTGGAGAGGGAAGAGGTTGGGATGGCAGCTTGGGCTGGTGGCCACGGGGGAATTCCCCCTGCGTGGAGGACCCCGACTGGCTTTCCTCCCACGCAGCCGGGCTGGAGCCAACCCAAAACGTCAGGCCTTGCAACCTCCCCGCGCTTCCCGGGCCTGCGCGTGGGGTAGGGTGCCGGGTGGCTCTTGCCGTAGGGCTTTTGGAGGAGTAAGCGTGGGAGGTGAGGAACAGAGAGAAGAAAATACTTCCAGCCCCTGCGGCTGCTGGGCAGCACCTCCTCTCTCCTGTGGAGGAGGATGTGGGGCATCTCTCGGGGCTGGGAAAGCGTGACCTCTGGGGCCAGCTGATCAGCCTGTCTCCATCTTGGGATGCTCAGAGCCCTGTAACAGGGTGTCTCGCAATGCACGGGGGTGTCCTGTGGTGCTCGAAGCCCTGCTTGGGGCATCCTGCGATGCTCGGGGGTGTCCTGTGGTGCTTGGAGCCCTGCTCGGGGGTGGTCCTGCAATGCTCGAGCCCTGCTCAGGGGTGGTCCTGCAATGCTCGAGCCCTGCTCAGGGGTGTCCTGTGATGCTCAGAGCCCTGCTCAGGGCATCCTGCGATGCTCGGAGCCCTGCTTGGGGCATCCTGCGATGCTCAGGGGTGTCCTGCAGTGCTCAGAGCCCTGCTCAGGGCATCCTGTGATGCTCGGAGCCCTGCTTGGGGCATCCTGCGATGCTCAGGGGTGTCCTGTGGTGCTCGGAGCCCTGCTCGGGGGTGGTCCTGCAATGCTCGAGCCCTGCTCAGGGGTGTCCTGTGATGCTCAGAGCCCTGCTCAGGGCATCCTGTGATGCTCGGAGCCCTGCTTGGGGCATCCTGCGATGCTCAGGGGTGTCCTGCGGTGCTCAGAGCTCTGCTTGGGGCATCCTGTGATGCTCGGGGGTGTCCTGCAGTGCTCGGATCCCTGCTCAGGGGTGTCCTGTGATGCTCAGAGCCCTGCTCAGGGCATCCTGCGATGCTCAGGGGCATCCTGTAGTGCTCGGAGNGCTCAGAGCCCTGCTCAGGGCATCCTGTGATGCTCGGAGCCCTGCTTGGGGCATCCTGCGATGCTCAGGGGTGTCCTGCAGTGCTCAGAGCCCTGCTTGGGGCATCCTGCGATGCTCAAGGGCATCCTGCGGTGCTTGGAGCCCTGCTCAGGGGAATCCTGCGCTGCTCGGAGCCCTGCTTGGGGCATCCTGCGATGCTCAGGGGCGTCTGGTGATGCTCAGAGTGTCCTGCACAGGGGCACCCTGGAGTGTGCTGCAATGCTCCAAGTCCTGCGCCAGGATGTCCCGCTCAGCGGTGACATGCCCTTAGGGCTTTCCTCCCTCTGGCGGAGGCGCTGCCGTGCAGTGGGCTGAGATGGCCGTGTGCCGCTGGGCGCCCATGCGGGAACAGCACAAGGGTTTACTCGTTTCGCCCAGCAGAAAGAGGGATGGGAAGCTCAGGGGTCACATCGCTCAGCAAATGAGATGAGATGAGCGATAAGCACAGTTTTCCACCGAGGAGTGCCCTTTTTGGGGTAGGGGAAGGGATTTTGGGTACCCTTGCTGATTTGGAACTGAGGGAGCAGGTAGCCGGAGCCGTGCCGGAGGCTGGGCTTGCAGGACGGCTGGGGCCAGATGTTTCCCAGATGTTACTCACTTCCTGTCTGGCTCCTCCGCGTTTAGCTTTTTATGTACTTGTTTGTTTTGGACTACAAACAAAATAAAAAGGGTTTTTATAACCCCGTTCCCATGGGGCTGCGAGTTCAGGATATAATCTGAAGTCTATTCACTATTGTCTCGGTCCCTCTCCCTGCCCTCTGTGTCATCCCCGGGCACGCACAAACTCACACGCTGCTTTTGTTAAAATGCTTTTTTTCCCACATGACGTCTTCTCTCAACGGGTCACCGGGCTTTTTTTTTTTTCCTTACAACCTCCTCCGGCGCTCAGGAGAGCGGTGGGAATATCCCTGGCCAGTTTGGGATGGAGGCAGGAGGAGGAAAACCCCGTGTTTCTCGGTCCTGACCTGCTCTTCGCTGTAGGATGTGATGTTGGGAGGGTTCTGCTGTGCATCTGAGGATGGGAAGCTCATTGCAGTGATGGGATCCAGCATCCTGATGGGTAGCTCTCCTGCCAGTGCTTTGCCTTGCTGAGGATGTTTGGAGAGGGATGGGGAGGAGGGGGATGCAGAGAGAGCGGGATATCCACTTTTAAAAGAAAAAAAGGCTGAAACACATGGATTAAAGGTGTTTGTACTTGATCTGGTGAATGCAGAGGTTAAGAAAGAAAATCTAAAACCGACTAAAAAGGAATCAAAAAGGGTATTGTGTAAGGGAACACTGTTGACTTGGGGGTAGAGGGTAGGAGAAAGCAAAAATATTTAAAAATATACTATGTTCTGGCATGTCAGGAGGTCCCGGCGATCACCGTAACCAAGGGTTATTATGAAGGCAGCCGTGAAGTTTTCCTCTCCTGGCGAGGGCCCGGAGCAGAACCGGTCCTGCTGCTCGGCGGGCTCGTTTGGTGGATGCTCCCCTGCCCCATCCCCCTGCATTTCGGGGGCACCCACTGGAACACCCACCGGGCTCAGACACATGGGGAAACAAAACGAAGCTGGCAGCGTCCCTTTAAAACGTGCGTGTTTGGCTCTTTCTCCTCTCCTCTCACTTCATTTATATTATTATTTTTTTTTCAGCCCGTTGGGGTTAAGGCCCCTTTTCCTCTTTCCTTTCTCCTTCCCTCTTAATTGCCTGTTAAATAATTTAAATATTTAGGACTAAAGGGCTTCAATTATCCATTAATTTACATTAGCAATTTATATATCGGGCTGAACGGACACGCTGTTAGTGTAATGGGTCCCCGCGGAGGGGGCAGAAGCCCTGCTGCAGCGCGGTTTCCTGGAAGCCCAGCCGCTTCTTTACACCTCCCAGCCTTGACTGGGAGCGGGTGGGATGGAGCTGCGGGAGCCTGGCGCGCTCCCGCACGCTCGCAGGTGGCAAACGCGAGCCCGTCTCCTTGGGAGAGGGTCGCTTGGGGTTTTGATGCGCTGTTCCTTTTCACCGTTTGCTGCCGTGCTTGCAAGAGCCAACATGATTCCTGCAGTAGGTGGAGCACACCGAAGTATCTCCCTCTGACCTCGGCTGCAAGCAAGGCTGTCCTTGGTGGGTTCTAGCTTGTACTTAGCACTAGACTTGAGGTACTGGCCCAATTTGCCCAGAGAAGTTGTGGCTGCTCCATCCCTGGAGGTGTTCAAGGCCAGGTTGGACGGGGCTTGGAGCAACCTGGTCTGGTGGGAGGTGTCCCTGCCCATGGCAGGGGGGTTGGAACTAGGTGATCTTTGAGGTCCCTTCCAACCCAAACCATTCTATGATTCTATTCTATGATTAAATGCTCCATCCAAGATGTGGCAGTCGTCGCCGCTCCCAAGGAGTGGGGTTGTGCTTGGAGGAAGGCAGCTTCAAGGCCAGGACCGACGGACGAAGGGGTTGATGCGTTGCATGTGCAGTATTTGCCCAGGCTGTCACCTTCATGAAGAGTCATCCAAGCATCTGGTTGGTTCTCTCAGAGGTTTCTAAAACCAGGCTTTAAATTCAACCCCGAGGGCTGCAACCCTGCGTGGGTCTGCGTTTTGTGCTCGCCGGCACTGGGGAACCCTGGTGGGGGGCTGCTGTAGGCACCGAGCGGCTGAACCGGAGGAGCTCGGCGTGCTTCCAGGAAAACTCGTCTATCTAGGAGCAGGGAAGAGACCTGTGGGAAGGTGCTTGGAGGATTCTCCACCCCCTCCGCCACCTCCTTGGCAAGAGGAGGCTTGCCTATAGGTGAGCTGCCTGGCCAGGGTTGACCGCGGTCGCACAGTGGTGGACATGTCCCTTAGCGAGGACAGGGTTAATTTGGCAGGGCGGCGGGGGCTCTCTGAGGCTAAGCCCCTTGGCCCAAGGCTAAAGCCATCCGTGGGTGCCGAAGGGATGCCAGGAAGCCGATCCGGGCTGGTGCATGGCTGGTGCTTATCCTTAAAGGCCAGTGTCCCCTGGGTGGTGACAGCTGGCTCTCCCCTCCTGTCACCCGGCCCCGGGATGGGGCCAGGGCAATACCTATTTTCTGCCTTCAGAAATACCATTTGGGGGGGGATCTGGGGTTTTTCAGGTGCTTGTACGTGGTTGGTTTGGCCCCAACATGGTTACCACCAGCCCCGGGCTCGCTGGCAGCCGTGGTGGCCAGCTCACGGCGCCGTGGCGTTGCCCAACAGCTTGTAGGTAGCCGGTCCAGCCAGGGCAGGGGCAGCCAAGCATCATCCGGATCCGTCCCTGCCGCAGTATGGGCATCGGGCAGCATCTCAACTCCCCGCTCTGGGGGGGGAAGGAGGGGAGGCGGGTTACTGATTGGGCTCCAGGGAAGAGCAAATTGGAGACAAGCTCCATCACTGCGGCACGCCGGGGATGCGGGAGCGTGCCGGGGTCGGGGGGGGGGAGGCTGGCCCGTGACCCTGGGTGCCGGGCTCTGCACCAGCCCTGCCTGCCCTCCCGGAGCAGGGGTCACTTAATGACTCTGATTACCCGCAGCATGGCTGTGTTTAAAGCAATTAGCGCAAATCACTTATGGAAATGCAGCCGCTGGGGGACTGAGAGGAGAAGAGGACGAGGCTTGAGGGGCCGGTGCTTTTTTCCTCCTTTTTTTCCCTCCCTGTGCTTGATGCTCAGTATGCGTGATCCTTTGCCCCTGCTCTCTTGAGACCTTTCTGGATCACCTCTGGTCCCTCTCTCTCGCTGCACATCCCTCGGCGATGCCCCTGAGCGCTGCGAAGAGCTGTTTCACCACTGGCCCTGCTAAGGCTTTGCCTGGGATGTCCTGCATCCAGCCTAGCTCTGCTCCAATTTTGAAGTTTTGGAGATGCTCAGCACATTTATCACCATAAAGTCTCTGGATTCAGCATCCCAAACTTTTGGTGGTGTGGCGCCTTGCTAGCAAGCATCCTATTTATTTATTTATTTATTTATTAGGGCAATTTTTATCCATACCTTGGGGTTGTGTGGCATCAAGCGAGAAGGGAGAGAGGGGAGGGAGCGTGACTTGTGTGTCAGTGTATCGCTATGTGTCGGTCCATACAGGTCGCAGCATCGGTGGGGACGCTGCGAGGCTGCCCCTTGTAATGTAGGGTGGCACAGACCCCCCCAAAACCGGGGTGGCACCTCCGGCGCTGAGTGGTACCCATGCTGAGAAGGGGAGGATGCTTGCGCTGGTCCACCCGGGAGCCGGGGTTTGGTCCGTGGGACGGAGCCGGAGGGCGCGTGCCGCCGTACAAAGGGAGGAAAGAGAAACTCAGCGCTGCGGGAAACCGGGGCTGCATCCAGAGAAGAAAAGGTGGAAATTCCCAGTGGTGAGAAAGGAAGAAACCAGCTGTGGCGGCTCGGGGTCCCGGAGTATTTAAGTGCCAGGGAGGGGAGGAGGGATGGCCAAACAACATTAGGAAGCTCCTGAAGGCTTCCCCACCTTGCCGTCAATGGGAGCGGGAGGGAAAAGGCTTTGTTTTTTATAGGGTTTTCCTTCCGTTGGAGCATGGGGTGTTTCTCCCCACGGTGCGGGCAGGGGGGGCAGCGATGCCAGGCGAAGGCAGGCACCAAAAATTATCACCCACCAAAAAAGTGGGTGATAAACCCCCCCCCCCCCCCAACCCTGCCAGCTTTAATCAAATCTCAGGTTTTTGCTGGCTGTAACAAGGCATGTGCGAAGCGCTGGCTTCGGGGTTTAGAGGGGAAGGAATAAAACTAATCAAGTTAATTGCTAAAATCCTTTTGCAACCGGCCGGAGACCTCTCTACAGGCTGCCATGGACAAGCCAAGCTCTGGTCTCGGGTACCCACTCTCCGACCTGCCCTTGGCTTGCAGAGATTAAAGTATCACGGGGGCAAAGGGATGGGCAAGCCTTGTCCTCTAACCTAGTCTCACTGATTGTTTGGTTGGGTTTTTTTATTCTTTAATAGGGATATTGCTGAAAGAGGAGGGAGAGAGAAAAGCCTTAATATTTGATATTCAACATCAGAAGGGATTATTTCTTTTTTTTTTCCTCCTTAAATCTTTTTCTATACCTGTTCTCCCCCCCCTTTTATTTTTTTCCCCCTTCTGTTTGTCCCTTACTGTCGCAGTAAAATAAGAAGGGAAGAAAAGGGCAGAGAAAGGACAATGAAAAGCGAAATATTTCCAGCCTCCATTTGTGGTGGTTGTTGGGTTGTTTGGGGTTTGGGTGTGTGTTGTTGGTTTTTTGTTGTTTTTTTTTTTGATCGTAGCAACAAATCTGAAAGATTAAGGGCAACTTTAAAGACTGTTTAATAAAGGGGCCTCAATCAGCCGCTCTTATGATGTTCCTCCCCCAGCTGAATTAATGGTGAAATTGGGGCACGGAATGGACCTTTTCTTTTGTTGTGTGTTTTTTCCCGATTAAAAAACAATGCAGTGATTTAAAATGGTTTAAAAAAAAAGAGTGTTGCGTCGCACCGGCCACCTTCCCCTAATGGATTTGAACCGCCCCATGGGATGGGAGATGATCCCGGCCGGTGGGTCTGGCGGTGGGAAGCCCCGGTACGGGTGCTGCGGGTCCCCGGGGAGCGGGTGCTGGTCCCATCCCACGCCTGGCGGCGAGCGAGATGAGGGAGAAGAGTGGGAAAAGCGTCGGGGAAAGTAGGGCAGCGTCTGGCGAGGGGCCTGCGGGAGAGGCTGGCTGGAGGCGGCAGGGAGCATCCTTCCAGCCGGCTTTGCCTTCCTGGGGCTTGCGGGAGAGAGTGGGTGAGAAAAAGACAAAAACAGTGAGGAAAAAAAAAAATAATATAAAGGCAGCTTTCTCCTTTTGGACTGCTTTTCCATTCTTGGCAGCCCAACTTTTTGCTTTCCCTCATTGGGCTCGTGCCACCCCTCGCTTCCCTGTGTCAGGTGGGACATGGACAGCCCCTCCTCCTCTTTTGGCACAGAAGTGCCACCCAGGGCCATCAAACCTTGTGAGACACTTCTAGGAGGGCACGGCCACATTGTGCCCCCTCGATGTTGAGCATCTGGATGCTCAGGGGGTGAAACCTGCTCCCCTCTGGCTCCATCCAAGGGAGGGATGCTTGGAGCTGGGACACCCGGTGGGGAGCAGAGCATCCTTCTCTTCCCAAGGAGCACCGGATGGGTTGCAGCCCCACTTGCTGCCTTTTTAAAGATGCTTTTCGTGCCTGAAACCAAGGCGGTCGCCTCTGGATTTGCATGTGGGGGGGGGGGGGGGGGGAGAAAAGAAAACAACAAAAAAAACCCAACCACAAACCCCAACCAAACTCATCGCAAAACAGCCGCCTGGAAATGGCACTCTCAAGGGGAATGCTGGGGGAATTTACATTTTTAAATATGTATGTAATTTGGGCGAAGGGGAAATCGCTTTCTGTCTGCAAAACTGGCAACTTTCTTTCTCACGGAGTTAGCATTTTAAAACAGTGTTGCTCATTTGAACAGGAGACCCTTTTTTTTTTTATTATTTTTTTTTTTCCAGGGAGAGATTGCATCTCGCGCTTGATTTACTGCAGTTTGAATGATAATTAATAATTCCTTGGACTTTCTGGCGTTAACCGGGGCAACAAGTCCCTGTTTGTTCCTTGTTTTCTTTTCCCTTCTCTCTTTTCTTGTCGAAATTATTATTCTTTTCACAACAGAAACACAGTACACGCCGTACATGTGAATAAACAGCATATTACCGCATTATCCGCTGCTGGCTTTTTTCTTTTATGAGCCAAAGCAAATAAATAAAAGTTCATATAATTATTATATCCATTAAAAATAACGCTGTAGCTCAGTAAACAGAACAAACTACACAAGAGTGCTACGACAATGGAATTAAAATAGCGCAAAGAAAAGTGTCTGTGCCCATAACAAGAACTAGCGCGAGATGAAATTTGGAGATAGTTTTCAAACATAACTGCTTCCCTGAAGGAAATGTATAAAATAGCACAAAAGAAGCGAGCACAATAGAGTGTAACGGGGATTTGCTACATAATTCCTGCTCCTTTTTTCTTTCTTTCTCTCTCTTTTTTTTTTTTTTAATTCATTCTCCTTTCCGTGGGTATTTACGGGGATTCGCGAGGCTCACAGCTCCGCTCTGGTAAAACCAGAAATAAGGAACAATTTACTCCAATCTGCCGGCGCGCCGTCTTATAAACCTATATAATGAAAAATGAAGAGGTTTGTACCATAAGGGATCTCAGCTGTTTACACTTCTCAGGAGGTTTCGCCTTTGATTATCATAATCATAAAGATAAACAAAAGAGTAGCGACTCCATAAATACTCCAGCGTAAATGCATAATCAACGAGATAAATCTCTCTCCTCCCAAGTCCCAGCACGGGAAGTTGCTGGCAGTGCTTGGGCGTTTCTGCTCGGGGTTTGGGTCTGGACCCTCTTAGCTGCCGTGGGATGCAGGGATGCTCTGGTGGGATGCGCAGGGATGCTCTGGGGGCGGACGCCCCGTGCGAGGGTACCCTGCTTTTATTTTTTTCCTCTTGTGCTGCTTTGCAAAAGCCTGACCTGAGGATTTAGCTAAAGACGTGATTTTTATTTTTATTTTATTTTTGGATCAGGTGAAGTGGGTTTTGATCGATAAGGTCATTGTGTGCAAAACCACCCTTGCTGCTGCCCACCGCCTTCTTCCCACCGTTTTCTCAGCACAAACTTTGCTTTCTTGGGGTTCCCCCGCCACTCCCATCCAGTCCCAGTTAATAAAGGTGCGCAGCGAGGGAGACCGGGCTGCAGGCTTTTCATTTGGCTGGCAGAGGAATCTGCTTTTTTTTTTTTTTTTTTTTCCCAAGGATGTAATTAGGGCTGGCTGGGCGCAACCCCTCATTACCCGTGCTGGGGAGGAATGCTCTCTTAATTATAATGTTTGCTCGCCGCCGGGTGGGAGGGGATCTGCTAACCCCGTTGGGGATGCTGCTGTGAAATGTTGTCCTCGCGTCTATCTGTCCCTGGTGTCCACTCTGCCAGGCTGGGTGGGCTCCAGGGGGAGCTGGAGGGGATGGGGTGGAGTGATGGGGCTGGATTTACCCTGGAGGTGATGGGATGGAGGGATGGGGCTGGATTTACCCCAGGGGAGCTGGATGTGATGGGATGAAGGGGACAGGGATGGATTTACCCTGGAGGTGATGGGATGGAGGGACGGGGCTGGATTTACCCT
>VUYV01000076.1:20613-43548 GCA_008711295.1 Anarhynchus alexandrinus | reverse complement strand
GCTGGATTGACCCCGGGAGGTGAGGGGGTGGGGGGATGGGGCTGGATTTACCCTGGAGGTGATGGGGTGGAGGGGCGGGGCTGGATTTACCCCAGGGGAGCTGGAGGTGATGGGGTGGAGGGACAGGGCTGGGGATGATGCTAAGTTTGGCAGAGAGGGATGCGGAGGGACCATAAAATTCTCGGGGAAAGGGCAATCGATGGAGGAAAACGAGCGGGTTTGTCAGGCAGAGATGCTTCGGGGAAAAGGTTAAGTGGTTCTTTCCAAATGTAGTTATTAATAAAAGATTGGTGAGAATGGAGCTGCAGAGAGGGGGACAAGGGGGCCTGCAGTCTGCAGGGGACATCGTGTCACTCTGTCCGTGGGTCCTGCTGCTCCGTACGGGGGGTGGATTCCTCCAAATTCACCCCGTGCAACCAGTCTTGCAGGTGCTTCCCCGGCTGGTGGGAGTGGGAGGGGTGGGCTCCACTTTTTTGGGGGGGGACAGAGAAGGAGACCCTATAAATATGCGACCCCGAGGTGGAGCAACACCTTCTGCGGACCCCAGCGGCAGTGAGGGTTGAACACGGCGACATGCGGAGCGCTGTGTTTTTGTGGTCACACCTCTGCTGCGTTACCATTGCCCATGTGACGGGGGGGTGTCAGACGCCACGGGGATGGGCACCCCATGAGCACATCAATGGCCGGACGTCCCCGTGGCTTTTTTTGACCTCGAAATCCCAACCTTGCTCCAGGCTGGAGGTGAGATACTGGGTACCCATGTTTCTCCTTGATACCCCTGAAGGCTCCATGCTCAGTTTTTGGTGGCCGGTGGCCGTGTCTACGGGCAGCTCCGGGTCCATCCCATCCCATCCCATCCCATCCCATCCCATCCCATCCCATCCCATCCCATCCCATCCCTCGTCTCGTCCTCCTGCAGAGGGAGAGGTTAACGAGCGCCGTGCTGAGTTAATGAGGCAGGGGGTTACATCAGCAAGCTGCAAGCAAGGGCTGGGAGGTGAGGGCAACCCTCGGGATGGCGGTGCTGAGGGCCTGTGACGTCCCCTGCCTCTCACTTCCATCAGCGCTTCCCCGCTCACGTCTCAGCCCACTTTAAACAAATCAGAGGGTTTCGAAAGCACGAGTTTGTTTTTTTTTTTTTATTTTGGGGTATCAGATGCATCCCTGGAGAAAAGGGGTTTTGGGCTATGGCTTTGCAGGGTGCTGCTCTGCCTCATGGTGGCTTTGCCTTTGAAGATGCCATGAACCGCTGGCACCTCCTCGGTGATGGGGCTTCGTCTTGGGAGACCTCAGCGGTGTGCAGCAGGCTCAATTCGTGCCGAGGAGGGGATGCTTGAGGAAGAGAGGATGATGCTTTGTGGAGAGAGGATGCTCAGGGTGCTTCTAGGAGGAAAAGCTCAGCTATGTTTTACTGCCAGACCTTAAATTATCCCAGGAGGGCACTCCGCCTTGGGAACAAGGCAGGGCTGGACCAGTGATGCTGGCTCTCCCTGAGCTCTGGGATGGACTGAAATGGGGTGGGATGAGGACTGCATCCCCTAAGATGATGCTCACTCGGGTGGGGATGCGTCCGTGTCCCTCTGGGGCTTGCAGCGGGGATGTCCTTGGTCCGCCGGGCATCCTGGCATGGGAGTGAGCCGTGCCATGGCTCTGGCACCACAATTTGCTGGAGCTTAAGTGGCAACAGCACTAATCCCTAAATGAGTCTGGTCAAACATGTCTGTTGGAGGCAAGGGGAGGGATTTGGGGTGGGGGGAGAGCCCTGCTCCAGCCTTTTAAACACCTCCTCGAGCCAAGCTGGTGGCTGGAGCATCCCCGCCAGCTCGTTCTCTGGAGCCGGAGCCATCCTCCTCCATGCCGGGGTGGGGGGGTTTGGGAAGGCAGGCGGCTCTCCTCCTCCGGTGCTGGAGATAAGCTGTTATATATATATATATTTTATTTTTTTTTTTTCATTTCTACAGAAGGATTTCTCCCTGCCCGGCAGGCGGGAATGGGTTTAACCCATTACCTCTCAGGCCTTCGCAGGAAATAATGCTTGCCCCGAAATAAATGTGGGGTGGGGGGAGATGGAGGCAGGAAGGGTTAAAGCGCCCACCGCCACTGAGATTTAGCCGGAGAAACTCAGGCATCCCAGCGTAATCCTTACATGACATTGCCCCGTGGGTCAGGGAGGGATGCGTGCCCGTGGGTGATGGGCACCGGGCTTCGCCACTGCTAATGCTCCTGTAATCCCCCAAATATTTGGAGGGATAACAATTGCAGAAGAGGGGATTTTAACGCTTTCTTGCAGAGGTTGGCTCAGCCATTGCTGCAAAGGGGAGTTGCTTTCTGGGCTCATCATCTCTTGTGCCGTGCGTTTTGGGGTGATGGAGTGTGTAGGGGGGGTTAATGCTTGACCCCGGCTCTGGTGGTGCTCCCCGTGTAGACTGGTGGTGCTGGTGGGTTGGGGTCGTCGATCTTCAGCCAAGTTGCCAATGCTAGCTGCGAACATCTGCAAGTCACCCCCCTTCCCCAGGGAACAGATGCTGCGGATAATCCAGCTCAACCCCGGCAGATTAAAACGTGTGATGAAGGATGAGGGAGAGGAGGCTGGAGAGGAAAGAAGAAGCCGGTGCCTATTCCCCTCCTCCCTTTTCTCCCTCCCGGCCCATATCGTGCTCGTCCTTGGGGCTTGGGGTGGGTTTGGTCCCCCCTCCTTACCTCTCCTCCACCAAATACAGATTTCACGGTGAAGTCAGTGCTCTGGCAGCCTGTCCCGTAGCACGTCGCACCACAGCTCCCGGCGGCGTGCCCCCGAGTAGTGTGAGNAAAAAAAAAAAAAAGGAGCCCAAAAACAACCCAAAAAGGGAGCTGGAAAGCAGGCACCCACCTCCAGCGGGAAGGAGGGAAGCCGGCAGATGGGAACCCCCTGTAGACGTCTGCCAGGGAGATGATGATTACAGTCAGTGTAGCGCGTGCTCAAATATTTATTAGTTTGTCGCTGCTGGGAGTTTTATTGCTTGTCTGATTGCGGTACTGGAAATCCCGGCTGCGCGCGGGGCTCCTTCCCTGGCTTCGCGTGCAAAAAAACGCCTCTCATGCACGTGCCACCCCTGCGGTCAACGGGGCCAAGTTGTCACCTCAGGGTGGGATCGGAGCAGCCTCGGGCAAAGCAGAAGTGGCCTCCGTGCACTTCCGTGGGGCAAAGCATCCCTTCCCAAGGGTGATGCTCCTGCTGACTAAGCGTTCACCGGTGTTAAAGCCCATCGGAGCGTCCCAGTGCGTACCCCCAAGTGGAGGTTGGCTGCCCAGCCTGGAGAAGCCAGACCACTGCTTCTTGGAAGGTTTCTTATATATATAATGCAACCATAATATAATAATAATATCATGCAAGACCATTGCAGGGGAAGGTTGTCCTTGCAGAGGGTGCCCTCTCCTACCTTTACAGGGCTGTTTATCAACGTCCTTATTGCCCAGGAGCAGACCAAAGCCTTTCCCCAACCTCTCCATCCTCTGTTCGGTTCATCCTGGTGCTCACAGCACCTCATCCTGGCTGTGCTGGAGCTATTTGGGGGAAGGACCACATGGAGGTGATGGTGTTGCACCACTGGGGAGGTGGGTTTTTTTGGGTGTGTGTTTTGCAACTGCTGCTGGATAGTCAGGGCATCTGGGAGCAGCGGTCGTTGATCCTCGTGGCACGAGCAGATGCGCTTTCCCCACAATAGGCTGTATGTGGATTTTTTTGGGGGGGGCCCATCATGAGTGTTAGCAGAGCAAGACCGTTGGGAGGGGGGATGAAAAGCCACACTGATGGCTTATGATAAATGTGCCTAGCATGGTTCTCCTCCTTTTTCTCCTCCAAAGTACCTGTTGATCCTCTGCCTTAATTCTTCCCCATCACGTTTAAATACCAGTGGCCGTATCGTACTGGAGCCAAAAGCCCTGCCCAGCTGCAAATGCCTCTCCTCGGCAGCGCAGGGCTGGGTTCTGCATGGAGGAATCAGCTTCTCCCTTGCTCTGCTCCCCTCCATGAGTATGGGGGAAGCCGTGGGGTTGGGGCTCTGCGGCACGGCCCCAGTTATGAGTCTGCTGTGAAAAAAACCCGTCATCTCTTTCCCCATCTCCTGTCAAAGCTGCTTTTTTGGCTCCCCAGATCTCTCTTGGCCAGAAACAAACAATCTCTCAGCTGTTGTGAGTTTGCAGGATTTAAACTTTCCCAGCAGCCAGGATGCTCCTGGCTTTAAAGGTTTGGGGTTTTTTGGGGGTTCAAACCTTAAACCTGAGCAGGTTTTTACAGCCACCGATGCTGAATCTGGCCTGGGGAGATCATCCCGTTGCACCACCCTTGTCCCCAAATCCACCGTGCTCCCTTGGAGAAGAAACCTGGAGGGTTGAGCTTGAGACCCCCAGCATGGATTTGGGCAGACCGTGTCTCGGGGCAGGGGGCTGGATGGGACCCATGGATGGTGGGGGTCGGTGGATTTTGCGGCCCCGAACCCTGTGCTGGGGGGATGAAGGCGGCTCCCACCGCAGCCCAGAGCATCCCACTACAGATGATTGGGGTGAGTCACAAATCCGGGATTTTCATCCCTGTCCGGCCATGACTCATCCTCTAAAGTCTCGTTGAGCATCACCAAAGTGGCGGGGGGGTGGGAGAAAAACGTGTCTTTGGTGTTGGCTGCTGGGGGAGGACCTCTCCTTGCCCCGTGGTTTTGAGTCAGGGGACACGTGCGCTTCGGGGTGTCACCTCGCCAGAGGCAAGCCCCATAGGGGAAGGTCCTTCTGAAAATCCGCTTCTTTGAGGACTTTGGGTCTTTATGGGTCACCCTTACGGTGGCCAGGTGGGCTGCAGGACTCCTCTCCTGCATCCTTGGGTGTGAACACCTGCCTTGAGGAGAAAACTAAGGAAAAAATTGGAATAAAGAAAAGAAATAAAAGCCCAGGAGAACCCCCTTGGCATAATTTTCGGAGGATGCTCTGCAGCACGTGCTACCCGCACCCTGTCCCAGCCCCGAGCTTGGGTCCCACTTTGCAGGCGGCGTGCCGCAGGGATGCTGGGAGCATCGTTTCGGAGAGGTTTTTCACACGAGCCCGTGAGTGAAATTTTGTTGGCTGCCTCTGTTGCCAGTTGGGTTATCTCCTGCCAGACCCCTTTGCCAGGGAATTTAGGTTTGTGGTATCAAAGTGGTTTTTAAAAAAAAAAAAACCAACCAAAAAACCAACCCAAAAACACAAAACCAACCAACAAAACACCAACGCAGTGGATGCAAAATTGAATAGTAAATTAAAAACGGGGGGGGGGGGAAGATATTTGGTGCTGTGGTAGAGGTAAGAGGCTGCTCAGCAGGACCCTGATGGGGGCCCGGGGAGAAGCATGGGACAGTGTCCCGGTGGGGTGTCACACCTCTGCACGCCCCCATGTCCCCCTGCCCACCGCCGGGCGCGGGGAAAATTACAGGTCTGCAAATGAGAAGGAAATGGCCGGTGGTGGAGAGAGGTGGGGAAGAGCCAGGCAGAGAGAGAGAGAGAGAAATTAGCCCGGAGTTTAATTCATTGTTTCCAAAAGAGCAGTTAATGGATTATGACAAATGTCCTACCGCTCTCCCTTAGTGCTGTGTTAAATGGAAATGGAAAGTCAATTTTCCTAAATGGATTTTAAACGACTGACCTCCGTGTATTGGGTGTTTTTTTGGTTGTTTTTTTTTTTTTTCTTCTTTTCCTCCTCACTGATTTTTGCTCGGGAGGCAGCCTGGTCATCTTGTTTTCTTGCTGCATCTGATTATTTTATTATTGGGTTGTGGGTTTTTTTGTCTTCTTCTCCTTGCATCTCAGGATTCTCCCATCCTCTCGGCGCAGCGCTGCTCCTTGCCAAGGGTGACGCAGGGAGTGGGCTCCTTTCTTCCTCGCCAGCTCCGGAGATGCTATCGCGGGGTTGGGGATATTTACTGTTTTGCTGCGCGCTGAGTTGAGAATCACAGCTCTCGCTGGGGGAAGAGAGGAGGAGGAGGAAAAGCTCATAACTCTTTTAGGCGTAGAGAAAAGCCTCGTGATGTGACCCGATTGCTAGCGAGATGCCCAGAAACAACAGGTTAAGCTGCAGCATCCCAGTGTGTGTATGTGGGTTTTTTTTTTTCGGTCCTGCGGTATTTGGGCTTGATTTTAATGGGCAAAATGGATGGAAACGCGTTTCCTCTGCTGGATGCTGCAGATGATGCTCAGGGTCAGTCACAGCATCTTCTCAAGCCAGTGCTGGGCACAAGATGCCTTGAGGTTCCCACTCCTGCAGGATTATGTCCCTGGGTGAGCACTGAGGTGCTTGCCCCTTTCCGAGGCTTTTCTTGGCCTGGCCTGAGCAGACGTGACCTCTGGGTTTTTTTCCGGTTATTTTTGCATTTAGATTGGTTTTGAGAGCAAACAAGCAGGTAGATGGAGATCACCAGGGTGCTTGACCCAGTCTGGTTTCTGGGGTGGGATGGTGTGAATCCTGATCGCGTTTTTGGGTGATGTTCTCTGGAGATGGTTGGGCTGGAAGCGATTGCTTGCCTGTGATGGGCAGATGGTCAGTCCCTGGGGGCTGCTGGTGCCCCCCGAGTCCTGTGATCCAAGCGTTGGCAGTGGGGTGAGATGTCCACTGAAGGGTGGGATGTGTGAGATTTGTGCTGGGGTCATGGTCAGCGTTCCCACCACAAGCCATGCCAGCATTTTACTTGGATCATGCCCATGCGTTCCTCAGGGCTGTGGGAGGGAGTCTTGGGATGGAGGGACACCAGCCCCTCCGGAGCCTCTCTGTGTCCCCGTCACCATCTCTGGACTTGTGTTTGTTTTGCCTTTTTCCTCATGGTGTCCCCTAGCAAAATCACCCAGGCTTTGGGGTTGGCCAGGGCTTGGGGTACGGATGGAGCGGCTGGTACCCAGGCGAAACCGGGATGCACCCCACAGTCACAGCTCTCCAGCTCGCAAAGATTTGCTTTTCTTTTTTTTGGGAGAGCCTCCGGCCCTCTTCTGCATTTCCAGCCATCCTCAGGAAGCTCTGTTGGTGACACCACCATGCGCGGGACAGTCCTGGGAAGGAGAGGGAGGGATGAAGTGGCGTAGGTAGGAGTTGCGTCCCTTCTGGGACAGGATTAAGGACACCTCCCAACCCTCTCAATCCCTTGGCAGGGCTGAAGTACAGCGACGTGCTGCCCGACTCCTTCCCCTCGGCCCCAGCGGAGACCCTCCCTCACTTTCTGCTGGAGCCGCAGGACGCCTACATCGTGAAGAACAAACCAGTGGAGCTCGTCTGCCGCGCCAACCCCGCCACGCAGATCTACTTCAAGTGCAACGGGGAGTGGGTCAACCAGAATGACCATGTCACCAAGGAGAGCCTGGACGAGGTCACCGGTGAGCAAACCCACCCCAGCATCCCCCGCCTGCCCTTCTCCTCTCTTCTTTCCAGGTGCTTCTGCCCTTTTCTCTCTTGCACATCCACCCTGGAGATGATTCTCCTCCAGGTAGACCAACGGGTCTCTTTGATTCATTTTTATCATTCCCAGGTGATTGTGAGCCCATTAGGTCGCTTTTGTGTGTTTTCCACCTCCTCCATCCATGCACGGCTTGTCTCTCTTTCCATATCTTCGGCGAATTTTAGTAGAGGAGCTGCCCTTTTCCAGACTATTGATGAAGGCATGATGATGGTGTGGGTCACCATACCTCATAGAAGCTCGGGGAAGTCAGCCTGCGTGCTGGCACGCTTACCCTTTTGCAGGACTTGGGGTTGTTAAATGGGATTTGAAAGGCAGCACGTTTAAAACTGATTAAAAAAAGAAGAAAAAAAAGGAAACACTTTCCTACAAAATGCCTAATCAACACATAGGAGTCATTGCCACGAGGGGTGGCAAAGGCTGGCAGCTTACTTGGGATTAGGTGTTTAATGGGTAGTGAGAACATTTGCAGGTAGGATTTGAAATGCCTTTTAATGGCAGACGAGCTCTTCCCTGCCTCGGGGAACAAACCAGCCTGAAATGGGGGGCAAGAAGGTGGTTTTGGCATCTTAGAGGGTGTCTTATTCCATGGGGTTGGGCACCGCGGAGCTGCTTGCCCCCTGCTTTGAAACGTCCCAGCATGAGAACAAGCCGTGGGGGTTGGGTGTATTATGTAATCAAGTAGATTTGCTAAAATTGGGATGCTTTAGCTCGGCTCCCATCTTTTCTGCCCCCATTTTGGTACCTGTGGCCTGATCAGGAGGGGAGGGGGAACAGTTGCGTTTCCCACGGAAGACCTGTTCTCCGCACACGAGCATGCGGCATCCCTCATGTCCAGAGGGCTTTAAACCAAGGCGACCTTTTGGGCTGAGCTTAGAGGAGAGCCTTTGTCAGCCTGGAGGAGCACAAATACTTTTACAGGATCTCCTCTTGTCCCCTTTTTTTTCCCCAGCGTCTCCTCGGCTCTCCATCCGTGAGCCGGTCCTTGCTTGGGCACGTCTCTGAACCTGCTCTGCAAAGGGAAGATCATTTCTTTTCCCTGTGGCTTTTTGAGCCTTTCCTAAAGCTGCTTCATCTGTTCCTGGGGTTTTTTTCCTTCCAGAGGATCTCTTTGTTGAAGGACTGTCAAAAAATGCCCGGGAAAGGTGTTTTCCAGAGGCTGTCAGGAGCGCCGTTCCTCTCTTCTGAGGTGCATCTCCAACCTCCCAGCTCTCGCAGAGGCCAGATTTGAAATCCTCACTGCCGTAGGGCAAAGTCAGTGCCGATTAGTGACCCAGGGGTTATTAATTTATTTATAACGCGTGGCCACGCCGGGTCGAGCCAAAGCTTCGCGTGCCCAGCGTGCGGCAGCGGCAGATGCTTAGGGGAAGAGCGGTGCAGCGGGACAAGGATGGAGCGATGGGTCCTGTTCTGTTAACCTCCAGCCCGCGATTAGGGACTCCCTGGTTCGAGGGTGATATGTTAGCAGTGTGGTCCAGCCCTGGATGGATTTCCCCGTTGGTCATAGAATGGTTTAGGTTGGAAGGGACCTTGAAGATCATCGAGTTCCAACCCCCCTGCCATAGGCAGGGACACCTCCCCTTAATTTATCTAAGTGCTGTGAGGACTCATTTCACCTCTGGATCATCCCAGCATCCCATAGCGGGGAGTTTCATGGCTTAGCGATGTGCAGCGTGGGAAAAGCGCTATATTTCTGGCCCCACCGCTTGATCCACCTCTTGGGTGAATACCCCTTACCGAATAACCTGCCTTCTGCAATGCTTGGGCAAAACAACCTGGAGAAAACATAGCGGAAAGGCAGCAGAAAATCTGTGCAGTGTGAGCTTAGCCTGTTTTAGGGGGGGGTTCTGCAGATACAGAATGCGCGCCAGCAATTTGGGGCGCGCACCACCTTCGCCCGGGCTTCAAAAGATGGTATTGCTGCTATGGGTGAACAAACCCGACGATGTCTTCCGGATGGAGGTGATACCATGCATGGAAAACTCCGCTGGCGTGGGCACGGCTGCCCAAGGAGAAGGGAGCTGGAACCCAACTGGTTTGCTGTGCTTGGAAAAAAAAAAAATCTGCCTGCCATTCGTAGGGAAACTGCTGCAAAGGGCACTGGGGGAGAGGTGCCCACAAAGGGATGGGTTAACGGGGTTAGGTGTTGGTACCTTTTTAAGTGTCCTCGGTTAAAAGCTTGAAAGAAGGGACCTTTTTTTTAAAAAAAAAAAAAAGAAAAGGAAAGAAAAACAACTTTCAAGATGACGTGTCTTGAATGAGCCGGGCTCGGTAATGCTCTGACTGCGTCTGATCCAAAAACATTTCATGCAGAAGAAAGCAAAAATAGGCCAAGTCAGAGAGGATAATTCCGCCAGACGAGAAGGGACGGTCGGTAAGAGCGGCTGTGTTTGGATGCCTCGAAGACATTTAAATAGTTACTCCTGTGAGCCAGAAGCTCAGTCTACGGTTTTGGGTAGCCTTTGCTTTTGGGGTTCCAGAGACAGCAAGGCATTTGCAGGGTGCTCCCCACCTTTCCAGGGGTGCTCGACCCACCCCACCGGGGCTTTTTGGAGAGGCGAGATAGTTTTGAGCCATCTCCCTCCTGGGTCCTTCTAAAAGCTCTAATTTTTCCAAAAGCGCTTGGCCCAAATGCCTTTTCGTTGGTTAGTTTTTGGGGTTTTTTGTCCCCCCCATCCTTAATAGCGGCAAAATAAATTGTATTTCCTTGGGTCGCGTTTGTCAGCTATTCCACAGGAAGGTGGCGGAGAGACGGTAATTGCTCCTCGCAGCACTGAGAGCAAGCGAACAAAATTACAGCTGGAGAGCACGCGGCACTCTATCGCCGTGAACTTGAGGCCTTTTTATAAATAGAAGCTGCAAAAAAAAAAAAAAAAAGAAAAAAGAAAAAAGGCAAGTATTGCTGAAAATAAGGAAAAGTAAGCCCCAAGTCGCTCCCGCCCTCAGCGACGGCCCACGCCATGAGGGGTTGATGCTTCAGGCAAGCCTCAGCATCCTGTGGTCCAGGGGACCCTGTCCTGGATGCGGCGGTGCCACCTTTGTCATCGCGTCCCTGCCACGGCCAGGGTGCCCTAGCAGACTTCATGGGGGGTGTTGGAGGGGTTGATGGAGGCGCATAACCCTTTCTGGGGTCATTGGGCATGAAATGCCATCATCCTTGGATGGTTTCCTGAAGGTCTTTTATTTGTCATCTTGTATTTGTATTTAAATGGCAGGTGACGGAGATAATTTCTCCCCCGAAGCAAAGCCTTAAAGGCATTGGGGAAGGACTTTTTACAAGAGCATGTAGTGATAGGACGAGGAGGAATGGCTTCAAACTGGAAGAGGGGAGATTTAGATTAGATATTAGGAAGAAATTTTTCACTCTGAGGGTGATGAGGCACTGGAACAGGTTGCCCAGAGAAGCTGTGGCTGCCCCATCCCTGGAGGTGCTCAAGGCCAGGTTGGATGGGGCTTGGAGCAATCTGGTCTGGTGGGAGGTGTCCCTGCCCATGGCAGGGGGGTGGAACGAGATGATTCTCAAGATCCCTTCTGACCTAAACCATTCTATGATTCTATGATCCTTCAAACCCGGTGGGTGGGAAGGAGTCTAGGCAGGGACAGGGATGTCGGTGGAGGAGGGTGATGCCTCTAGAAATGGTCAAGAGGTCCTGGTACTGCCCAGCCAGACTCGGGGGGAAAAAAAGAGACAAGACTCCTCCACATGAACCATTGCCTTGGCTTCAGCTCCACGTCAACCCTCTGGAGGGAACAGTCTCTGATTTGCAGAGGTTGCCAAACCCAGATGCCTCTGAGATGCCTCCAACCCCGCTGCCTCTATCCTCAAGCTTTGTGCACCCACCAGCCTTCTTGGGTGCTGCCTCAGTTTCCCTCCTCCCGGGTGCTCCTGCCAGGCTGATGCCGTCCCTCTCTCCCCTTCCAGGGATGCTGGTGCGGGAGGTGCAGATCGAGGTCTCCCGGCAGCAGGTGGAGGAGCTCTTCGGCTTAGAAGATTACTGGTGCCAGTGTGTGGCCTGGAGCTCCGCTGGCACCACGAAGAGCCGCAGGGCGTACGTCCGCATAGCCTGTAAGTGTCCGGCGCGCGTGGTGCTTGCCCAGATGCCACCCCTCCGGCAGTGCTCCCTTGCCGCTGCTGGCACTGCCTCAATTCTTATTTCATTTAAATGAACGCCTCTCCCACCTTCTTTTCCACTTCGGGGGCCCTAAAAGTTTCCCAGAGGGTACGACCCACCAATTTTGAAGTAGTTTGCAAAGCCTGAGGCGTGACCCTGCATCCCAGGCTGGAAAAAGCAGTGGTTTTTCAAGCCAGGCACGTGCCACATCTGGCAGCAACGCCGGCTGGAATAGCGGCCAAGGCTGTTCATTCCCGGGACCCCCGAGACAACAGTGGGTGCAGCTGAGTGGGGTCAGCCCTCTCCAAAATTTGGCTCCTTGTTGAGAGCAGTGCTTTTTGATCAGCTGGAGATGACCCCGTCCTTGCTGGATGGCCCTAGTCTTAGTTCCCCATCCCAACTGGGGCTTTGCATCTGAGCGGGGCAAGGTCCCTACCTGCCGCGGCGAGAGGCTGCGGCACTACCTGGGTTAATACCGCATTGCCCGTCAGCGTGCTCAGCTCTTCCCGGCGCTTTATTATCGTTAATAACCCGACGGTTAGCACCTTGCAGGCTTTGCCTGAATCAGCGGCTCCGCGTCCCTGGAGTCCCTGCTGTCATATGTCACTTCTCTAAGCTGCTGTTTGTGGGTGTCAGCCTGATTAAGGGCAAGTTAATCAGGCTGTTACCCGGCTGAATTTGCTCTCTTAGCAAATGAGATGGCAAAGCTGTAGGAGAATGGCCAGGCTTCCCCAGCTGTAAACAGATTTTGCTATTAGAGAGCTAATAATCCAGCACGTTATCCAAAAAGGAGGTGGCTGGTGAATCGGCTACGCTGCTGAAGGATTTAGTCTGAACAGGGAAAATATTAGGAGGCTACTGAGGGAATCCGTTTGTCCGGCCCCAGCCAAGGGTTTGGTGTTTCTCGGAGCCGAGCAGATGAGATGAAGCAAGGTTTCGCTGCCTTGCAGAATGGGGAGCTGTAGCAGAGGGTTGCAGCACCATCTAGTGATGCTCCTGCTCCTTTCAAGGCTCTGGAGTGGGACCCTGCCACGTCCCCCACATCCCTGGGCAGCTCTGCTGGGCTTCTCCTCTCTTCCTCTTCCCCAAAGCACTGGGCAGCCCCTTGCTGAGCGAGCCGGGCTTTTCAGCAGTGACCGTTCCCCGTTGCAGCACTGGAGTGTGATGGATGGGTTTCCAGTAAGTCTGGGGAGATGGCTCAGCCAGGACCGACTGGGACAGAGCCAAACAACAAGCCCCCGTCACCCTGAAATTTGGGGATTGGCTTCGGTGCCGACGTGGCAGCCGAGCTGTGGCGCAAATCTCATTTGCCCCCCCTTCAACGTGGTGATTGAAGGTTAACCACTGAAGAAACAGTGGTTAAGCTGAGGTTTAGCCCCAAAAGGAAAAGACGGGAGTGGGGTATAAGCTTGCAAGCACATGAAGGAGGAGAGGCATCACCCTTGAGCACCATGTGCTGTCCCAAATCCATCCTGGAAAGATGCTCCTTTGACCCCTTCCTCCCAGAATGTGTTTTGCTCCAGCTGTGCTATGCCAGATGGATTTCCCTATTTGTGGGTCCCTGGTGCCAAAGCAATGCTGTGTCCCCACCAAGGTTTTGCAGGTTGTCCTGTTTCCACAGTGGCCTGGTAACCTCTGAGTTTTCTTTTCCCTCCCAGACCTACGGAAGAACTTCGACCAGGAGCCGCTGGGCAAGGAGGTCCCACTGGAGCACGAGGTCCTGCTGCAGTGCCGTCCGCCCGAGGGGGTGCCGCAGGCCGAGGTAAGCACCTCAGCAGCCTGAAGAAATGCCTGGTGGGGTGTCCCCTCTCATCCTGGGGAGAGGTGGGGCACATCCTTGCAGATGGCTTGCAGATGTGAGGCATGGCCTCGCACTGAGACCATCAGCTTTCATTCTTCAGCAGAATTGTTTATTTTGGGCAGTGGATCTGTTATTCTGACATCTGATAACACACCCAACCTCGGCACCTGCTCAACCCACCTCTCCCACGCTTCCTGATGTGCCCTTAACCCGTTAGAGGGAAGGTCTACCAAGAAGGCACTCAATAACTCGTCTGAAGGGGAGCAGTCACAAGTGAGAGCCAAAGGTTGGGCAAGTAAATACAGATGGGTTTCCCTAGCATGGTAGCGGTGCTTTCCTGGCCTACAACTCCACCAGCTCCCAAGAGCTGTGCGTTGGTGGTAGCCACAATGTCTCATCCTTGGCCAGAACAGCAGTAACGTGCCCCAGTCAGGCCTGGTTTGGCCCAGCTTTCAAGGAGAAATAGATACAGTCAGAGGCAAGGTTGGCCAGTCAACGTTTGTGGTGCTGAGGACGTCGGTTTTCTCAGTGATGAAGATGAGAAGGGCTGTGGGGCAGGTCATAGGCTGGTCTCAGGGGGTTTGGTCTCCATCAGGACTGGTGGGTTCAGCCCCTCCAACCTGGTGTTTGTCCTTGCTTGTGCCCACACCCATGCTTGGTGCCCTTCCGAAACAGCCTAGTTAAGCAGTTGTGTCCTAGCATAGCTTTGGGGGGGCCCTTGGAGACCCTCGTGGCAGGGAGCACGTGGGATGGGCATTTCCACCAAAACCCACAACATGCTTTTCTTTGTCTTGAGTGTTCAGTTCTTGTTTGGCTTACTCTCCATCCTCACCACATCCCTTCCTTTGCATTGCCAGGTGGAGTGGCTGAGGAACGAGGATGTCATCGATCCCACCCAGGACACCAACTTCCTCATCACCATCGATCACAACCTCATCATCAAGCAGGCCCGGCTCTTGGACACTGCTAATTACACCTGCATGGCCAAAAACATCGTGGCCAAGCGCCGGAGCACCACAGCCGCCGTCATCGTCTACGGTACCAGCCCTTGCTCTTGGGGAGGGGACCTTTGCTTGTCAGCCATGTCTCCAAACCAAGGGGAAATACGGGCACTTTGGGGAGTGGTAGGAGTGAACCCCACCAGGGCATTACAGTAAATTAGGTAAGGACCAAAGGACAAAAGCAGGCTTGAGGGTCTTGTGCATGGGGTGTGCGACACGAGAAGGAGTCTCGTGATCTGCCTTTCATGAGGGTGAGCTGTTCCAGAGTGCCACAGAAGATGTATGGACAGAGGACCCGGTGAACCCTAGACTTTGCTCCAGTCCCTGTTGAGATGGGCTCCGTTGATGTGTTAATGCTATCCGTCTCCTCTTGCAGTGAATGGTGGCTGGTCCACCTGGTCTGAGTGGTCTCATTGCAACAACCGCTGTGGCCGGGGCTGGCAGAAGCGCACCCGGACGTGCACCAACCCTGCGCCGCTGAATGGCGGCTCCTTCTGTGATGGGCAGCCTTTCCAGAAAATCACCTGCACCACCCTCTGCCCAGGTAAGGCGGGTTCAGAAACCTTGCCCACACTGCCTGTCCTCCAGGTTGCATGGTCCAACTGTGCTCCTGGTGCTCCCCAAGGAGACAGGGGCTCAGGAGACTGGTCCGAAGCATCTTTCGGTCTGCCAAGACCTGAAAGAGCTGGAGATGTCTGCAGAGACATCCTGTTCTCCCCAAGGAGACAGGGGCTTGGGAGACCAGTCTGAAGCATCTTTCAGTCTGCCAAGACCTGAAAGAGCTGGAGATGTCTGTGGAGACACAACAGGGCTGGGTTTGCTGGGATAATGCTCCCTGAAGGTGTCTGGAAGCCCTCAGATGGGCATGGGCACCTTTCTGCTGCTGGAAACATCCCGGCACTGGGGAACGAGCCCCGAGGCTGTGGCAAGGGGTGTACTGACGCGCCTGTCTTTGGTGGCCCTCAGTGGACGGCGCCTGGACAGAGTGGAGCAAGTGGTCAGCATGCAGCACCGAGTGCACCCACTGGCGCAGTCGCGAGTGCGCCGCCCCGGCCCCCCGCAACGGCGGCAAGGACTGCAGCGGCGTGCTGCTCGACTCCAAAAACTGCACCGACGGGCTCTGCCTGCAGAGTGAGTACGCGGGCAGGGACGGGTGCTGTGGACCATGCCGGTGGCTTGGCCACGCTTGTTGTTGGCCATGCCTCCGAGTCGACGTGGCGGGCAGCAGTGCTGCTGGCACCTAATATTGAAGTCATGTCTTTAACAAAGTTTTGGGGTTTTTTTTTTAACCGGACTCACCCCTTCCAAAGCTAGTTCTCACCCAGTGGAAAGAAAAGTTTGGGGATTTATTTTTTTTTGGTGGGATCTAAACGTCCCACCAAGCCTTCTGGAGCAGCGTAGGTTTGGGGTCTCTGCTGAAATAAGGCTGGTTGTGGTTAGTGCGGGCAAGCTGGAGGGAGGTTCTCAGCCCCATCTGACCTGGGTTACTGCTGGGTAGGAGCTCTGGAGCAGCAGCTAGGAAAAAAAACCCAATAATGATGATAATGCCACTATGAGTGGGCCCACTGAAGGCTGAGCAGCCGATGCTGCCACCTGCTGCCGTGTGACACCATTGTCCCCTTTAATGCTGCCATGGCCAGAAATGCCCAAAGTCCTGTGAGTTGGGGACGTGCGCCCCAGGGCATGGGGACATCCTCATCACCCGTGCTTCTACCTGGCTTTCTGCATGCCCTGGGGAACGGTGCTGCTCTCCCTTCCCTCTCCACCACGCTGTAGCTTCTCCTGCCCTCCCTGGGCTGGCTTCCCCCACCCCCCTGCCTTTTGTTTCATCTCATCCTCATCATATCATCACCACCTTCACCTTTGGTTTTCTAACTTTTTTTTTCCTGACAGATAAAAGAGTTCTAAGCGAACCCAAAAGCCACCGTAAGTGCTCATTTCATGGCCATTTTGTTTCTTTGCGAGGCATTGCTTTGGTTTTGTTCCGTTGCATCCATGGTAGGGCTCCTCGGTCTCTGGGGGCAGGACAAGGTTGGAAGAGGGAGGAACCAAAGCCCACCCCAAAACTCCTGTGTACATTAAATCACACGCTCTGCTCGAAGCTATAAATATGACCCGCTTTTGCAGCCCCGCTCCCGTCTCCCTTTTGCTGACTTTAGTTCTTGGGTGCATCATGATGCAGCTGGTGTCCCACCACCATGCAGCTAGTGTCCCACCACCAAAGCTACTCCAGGCATCGTTACCCCACGTCAATGAGGATGCCTTCCTCAAGTTGGGGGTGCCAGAGTGCATCAGGGTTCCCGTTTCTGCCATCCAGATGGGGGGAACTTGGGGACGAGGTGACACCTCCCAGACGTGGCATCGTCCTAACGCGGTTGAGATCGCCGGGCTTAGGACAGGGCTTCACTCCAGTGTGAAACCATAGAAGCCAGGAGGTGTGGGTGAGTGTGGAGGGAGGAAGAAGGATGAGCTGAGTGTGCTGGGCTCCTGCTGCATTTAAAGATGGAGAGCCTTGTGGCAGGGGAAGGGAAGATGGGGAAGCTGAGGGGTGTCTATATAGGTACGGTGACACTCGCTCTTTCCAGATAAATGCATAGCTCAGGTACATATATATGAGATGCACAGATAGGCGTTATGTTTACTCCTCCAGATTGTCTCTGTTAGGATGTGAGGGTTGATCACTTCATGAATCTGAGCTGTATAAACCTAGCGTTTCTGGGATTCTTGGTGCTCGGGTAAAGTTTGCACGAGCCATGGCAAGTTAGTTGTCCTCCAAAGGTTTGAGGGGTTCACCCCCATCTCATTCTCTGGTATTGCTTTGACTTCTGGACTGCTCTTAGAAAACACCCTCCATCCTCCTGCCACAGCCTTTGCAGCAGGCCCAGTACACATCTGCCCCTTCGTGCGTACATCCTGAGTCAGCGGTGGGGTTGGGGAACAGTGGTGGGTCTTGGCCTGCATTTCTGGTGCTACTTTTTTCACCTCCATTTCTTTCATCCCTCCCAGTGCTGGAGGCCACAGGTGATGTGGCTCTGTATGCCGGGCTGGTGGTGGCCATTTTTGTCTTCATCGTGATCCTCATGGCTGTCGGGGTGGTGGTGTACCGGAGGAGATGCCGGGATTTCGACACGGACATCACAGACTCTTCAGCCGCTCTGACCGGAGGCTTCCACCCTGCCAACTTCAAGACCTCCCGGCATGGTAAGAGCCATAGCCCATGCAGGTCCTGCTCGCTGGCTTGAGCCCAGCCCAAGAGGATGGCTTTTCACAGGCATCCCTTCCAGTCAAGCAGTGCTTTTACCTCCCCTTGTTTCCACTGCCGTCTTCATCCCATCCATGTTTTCTCCTCCGGCAGACAACCCTCAGCTGCTGCACCCCTCGATGCAGCCAGACCTGACGGCCAGTGCGGGGGTGTACCGTGGCCCCATGTATGCCCTGCAGGACTCCTCCGACAAGATCCCCATGACCAACTCGCCCCTGCTCGACCCCCTCCCCAACCTCAAGATCAAGGTGTACAACTCCTCCACCACCTCCTCCTCGCCGGGGCTCCATGATGGGACGGACCTTCTTGGGGGGATCCCTGCCACTGGCACCTACCCAGGGGACAATACCAGAGACAGCCACTTCACGAACGTGCGGAACAAAGCCCTGGGCTCCCAGCATCTCCTCAACTTGCCCCGGGAGCACGGCAACAGTGCCAGCGGCACGTTTGGCTACCTGGGGGGAAGACTTACCATCCCGGGCACCGGTAAGCCCCGTGCTGGGGAGGAGGGCACGTTTGGCTGCTGAATGATCAAGGAATTGCTCTTATCCCCCAGACTTGCCTGGGTGAGCAGCTCTTCGCTATCCCAAAGCTGGCACAGGGGAGGAAAGCAGCAAGCCATTCCCAAGCCAGGCTTCTCAGGCCGGAGGTCACAGCCTCCTAGAACTTTCCTGGCCGGCCCTGCCATCGATCCAGGGCCAGTGCCTTGCAAAAAGATCCAACCTGCGGTTTTGCTTCCTAATGCGGTGGCCTGGCTCCTCCCTGCAAGCGCTGCAGCTGAGGAGCATCTGGAGATGTTTCTCCTGGGGTGCTCTGGGCTGCCCTAGCTCACTGCTGTCCTTGCGCTCGCCGGCCAGGGTGGAGGGGTGGTTTCTCCCTGGTGGTTTCTCCCCCATTTTGTGACTAACGCCTATGTGTGCCATGCTAGGGGTGAGCCTGCTGGTGCCCCACGGGGCCATCCCCCAGGGGAAGTTCTACGAGATGTACCTGGTCCTCAACAAGGCAGAGAGCACCCTGTAAGTCACACTGCGCCACCCACGCTTCTGCTCTTTGTTGGCTGCCGTGAGGCTTTCTTTCCAACCCGTGTCCCCTCTCCCTTCCCCAGCCTGCCCTCCGAAGGCACACAGACGGTGCTGAGCCCGGCGGTGACCTGCGGACCTACCGGCTTGCTCCTCTGCCGCCCTGTCGTCCTGACGATTCCCCACTGTGCCGATGTCGGCTCCTCAGATTGGATTTACCAGCTGAAAACGCAGTCCCACCAGGGAAACTGGGAGGTAAGGTGGGAACCCAGCCCCTGCAGCCGGTGAAGACCACGAGCGTTGTGGAACACAACCCCTATCAAGAGATGATGGGCTGACCCCCAGCCTTGACTTCCCATCTCTCCCTGTAGGAAGTTGTGACCCTGGATGAGGAGACCCTCAACACTCCCTGCTACTGCCAGCTGGAAGCCAAGTCCTGCCACATTTTGCTAGACCAGCTGGGCACCTACGTCTTCGTGGGAGAGTCCTACTCCAGGTCAGCCATCAAGAGGCTCCAGCTGGCAATCTTCGCCCCCACCGTTTGCACCTCCCTGGAGTACAGCCTCAAGGTCTACTGCTTGGAGGACACGCCAGATGCTCTGAAGGTAGCGTCACCTTGCGACGCTGGCACGGGCTGCCCCTGCTTCCCAAAGCAGGGCCCCAGGGAGCAGAGAACCTGATGCAAGTGCCTGCAAAGTGACCACAGTGACATAATGAGCATGTTTACTGCTTTCCCCCCTCCTTCCTCACCCTCTCTGAAGGAAGTAATGAGCGTGTTGTTTAGCTCCTACACTGGGTCCCCTCTCTGCAGACATTACACAAGAGGTTTAGCTGCTGCTGGGTGGGTTTTTCTCTCTCCTATGCAAGAAAAAACACTTGCTGCTGTGATTTGCCTCGGTTTTTCCTGTTATTCCTGCATGGAGCCATGTCTCTCCCCTCCTTGGGAAGGTTTGTGGCATGGATAGCATCGAGTGTAGCATGAGGAGCTCGAGTTTCGATGCTTTGGCTGCCTGGACCACTGGTGCGGTGACTGTTTAATTCCCCACGACTTGTCCTGTGGTGTCAGGACTGTTGTAGTGCCTCTAGGTGGAGATGTAGGCAGCACTCCAGCTCTTGGATTGCATTTTTCTCCTCGGAGTTTCTGGTGTAGTAGTGGGATGGTGTCAAAGACAGATTGGGTGGCACTCTTTGATGAAGAGTGCCATGCCTGACCTTGTGTTGGACCGTTGCATCATCTGAGGGGCACAGAGGGATATACAGATGCTCACGCGTTATAAAATTCAAGTTGTAGGTTGGGCTGTTGCGTGAGAGGAGTTGGCAAGTTCTTGGAGAGCAGCTGCCGGGGTGGCAAAGGCTGCTCTCCCATAGGTTTGTTGCTGCTGCTGGCTCTTCTTGGCAGGAACATGCCTGACTCTGGGCATGGAGAGGGGAGGGGAGCAGCCCCTGCTCACCTCCTGGGTCTCACGCTGCATGTTCCGCTGCCCGCAGGAGGTGCTAGAGCTGGAGCGGACGCTGGGCGGGTACCTGCTGGAGGAGCCCAAGCCCCTGCCCTTCAAGGACAGCTACCACAACCTGCGTCTCTCCATCCACGACATCCCCCACGCGCTGTGGAGGAGTAAGCTGCTGGCCAAGTACCAGGTGAGGGCTGACACGGGGCAGTGGGGTTCCAGACACCACGGTGTTGTGAGTGCCCTGGTCTTGTCTCCAGAGTTGTCTCCCAAAGTGATGGAGGTTGGAAGGGGCACCAGTTTGCATGTGGTCTTTCCTGGTGGGATGCTGTCTGTGTGGTCTGTCTATCCCATCTCATCCCCATGTGGTGGTTGGAGGAGATGGGATCTCCCAGAGGAGCTCTGAGAGCCTTCACTAAGCCCGTGCTTTGGTGGTCCGCAGGAGATCCCCTTCTATCACATCTGGAGTGGCAGCCAGCGAGCCCTGCACTGCACCTTCACGCTGGAGAGGTACAGCCAGGCCTCCACTGAGCTCACCTGCAAGATCTGCGTCCGGCAGGTGGAAGGGGAAGGGCAGATCTTCCAGCTCCACGTCACGCTGGGAGAGGTGAGCGGTGGGGAGGGGGTGGTGGACAGCGCGGGGACACACTCAGGAGCCGCTCTGCGCTGGAACATCTCACCCTGTCCTTCCCCTTGCAGCACACCAGCTCCTTCGACACCCTCCGCTCTCACCACAGCTGTGCCACCACCACCACCCAGCTGGGACCCTACGCCTTCAAAATCCCCCTCTCCATCCGGCAGAAGATCTGCAACAGCCTGGATGCCCCCAACTCCAGGGGAAATGACTGGAGACTTCTTGCCCAGAAGCTTTCCATGGACCGGTGGGTCTCCCTGTGCTTTGCTTCGCTCCAGTCCCTCTCTGCTGCAGAGCATCCAGCTAGGTTGTGTCCACCTGTATAGGTCCATCCATAAATATGGACATGGCTATGCATAGTTATACCCATCCATATCCATGCATCCTTCTGTGCCACAGTCCTGGGTCTCTTGTCGCTTTGAACCAGCCCTGATGTATTTGGAACCATGGTTGGGCTGTTCCTGCCTGGGTTCATCTCTGAAGACCGAAGGAAGGGAGGGTAATTTCGGCAAAACAAAGCTTGCGTTGCTTTTGCATGAATGCCTGCATCAAAAACTGAAGACAGTGTCTCAAGGGCTTTGACATTTGCATTATGACATTTCCGTCAGGGTTCACATAGAATCATAGAATTGTCTAGGTTGGAAGGGATCTTTAAGGTCATCGAGCCCAACCGTTAAGCTAGCACTGCCAAAACCACCACTAAACCATGTCCCTCAGCACCACACCTACCCTTCTTTTAAGTACCTCCAGGGATGGTGACTACACCACTTCCCCGGGCAGCCTGTGCCAATGCTTGACAACCCTTTTGGGGAAGAAATTCTTTCTAATATCCAATCTAAACCTCCCCTGGCATAACTTGAGGCCATTTCCTCCTGTCCTATCGCCTGTTAGTTGGGAGAAGAGACTGACCCCCCTTGCTACACCCTCCTTTCAGGGAGCTGTAGGGAGCGATAAGGTCTCCCCTCGGCCTCCTTTTCTCCAGGCTGAACAACCCCAGTTCCCTCAGCCACTCCTCATCAGACTTGTGCTCCAGACCCCTCATCAGCTCCGTTGCCCTTCTCTGGACACACTCCAGCACCTCAGTGTCTTTCTTGAGGGGCCTAAAACTCAACACAGCCCTCAAGGTGGGGTCTCACCAGTGCCAAGTATAGTGGGATGGTCACTTCCCCGGTCCTGCTGGCCACACTATTCTGATACAGGCCAGGATGCTGTTGGACTTCTTGGCCACCTGGGCACACTGCTGGCTCATGTTCAGCCGGCTGTTGACCAGCACCCCCAGGTTCTTTTCTGCCGGGCAGCTTTCCAGCCACTCTTTCCCAAGCCTGTAGCGCTGTATGGGGTTGTTGTGACCCAAGTGCAGGACCCAGCACTTGGCCTTGTTGAACCTCACACCATTGGCCTCAGCCCATTGATCCAGCCTGTCCAGATCCCTCTGTAGAGCTGTCCTACCCTCAAGCAAGATAAAAAAGTCAATCAAGTTCACGTTGCAAACAAGTTTGGTGCCGCGCCAACCTGCGCATCCTCTCTGCTTCCTCTTCACAGGTATCTCAACTACTTTGCCACCAAAGCCAGCCCCACCGGGGTGCTCCTGGACTTATGGGAAGCTGAGCACCAAGACGACGGCGATCTCAACACCCTGGCCAGTGCCTTAGAAGAGATGGGCAAGAGTGAGATGCTGGTGGTCATGGCCACAGAAGGGGACTGCTGATGATTCTCCCCACAGCTGGTGGGCCAGGAAGACGCAACGGGGGGTGAAGAGGGGGGGACCCCTTCCCCAATGGCCAGGGGAGACACATCCATCCCCGGGCAGTGGCTGAGTGAAGAAGGGCCGAGACCATCGCTTCTCCCTCCCTCCCCTCATCACTGTCAGCCTTAGAGACCCATCCTCAACGTTTACAAGCAATTCAAGTGTTACGCAGCCTTCCTCTTCCTCCTCCTCCTCCCAGCTGTTCCTCGGGGACGTGGAGAGGAATTCGGGCTTCTCAAGTCGGGACACAGGGGCTTTCCTTCTCCTTCTTCATTTGGGTTCCCCTCCTCCTCCTTTAATAGCATTGAAGAGATGAGTACGATCCAGGTGAACGGCTTACTTCTGTCAAAAGCTTCAGACAGCTTAATAAGGCAAATAAGAAAGAAAAAAGGAAAAAAAAAAGTTTCTTAGGAAACGCAAATAATTTATTATCCAGATCTTTGGATGAGTCCTTTTTAAAAAAAAAAAA
>VUYV01000076.1:0-14963 GCA_008711295.1 Anarhynchus alexandrinus | reverse complement strand
CGGGGCGGTGGGGCAGGAGGCGGCGGGGCCGTGCGGTGCCCCAGTAAGTGTTGCGGGTGGGGGGTCGCGGGGATGGGGAGCTGCAGGGAGGGATGCAGGGATGCGGGGAGGGATGCGGTGCTTCTTCCCACGCCTGAAACGGAAGGGTTTGTGTTTGTTGGTTTTTTTTGGCGAAAACCCCCATTTCCGGCAATTCCCCCCACCGCCCTCGACTCGGCTCTTCCCCGGGGCTACCGGGCGAGTTGCCCAAGCGTTTTGCCGAGCCCAACGCCGCCATCGGTTTCCCACGGGTTTGGCAAAGCCCGCCGGTGGCGCGGGGGCTTTACCGGCCCCAAAGCCCCGTGATGTCATCTTAAATGAGTCATTTTTTATTTTTTTTTTTGCAAAGCCCTGATGATGTTACGGTCGTTTAGGAGGCGGTCTGTAAGGCCTGGTTGGCGTTGCGTTAGTTTACAAACCAGTTTAGAAAAACTGCTGGTCTCGTGCTAGTTTACAGGTCGCCCTGCAAATCCTGGTGGCGTTAGTTTACAAGTTGTTAATTATTATTTTTTTGTTGTTGTTAGAGCCTTGTACGCGCTGAGGTTTCCTGCCAGAGGGGACGGGTTAATTATTAATTATGGACGGAAACATGGGTGCTGCCATAGTCTCGGTCCCTTCTCCCACGCCGTTCCCCGTGCCGCGCCGGTTCAGCTCACTCATCCGGGCGTTTGCTGGCGATCGAGGGCCAAAGGAGTGTTAGGAGCAACACTTTGCACCCCTCAAGCCATAAAATCTTATTTTTTGGGGGTTGTTTTGGGTTTTTTTGCAGCGTGCCAGCGCTATGCAAAGCCACTTATCCCCGGACGAGGAGCCGCTGATCGAGGAGCCTTCGGTGAACCGGTACAGCCAGCAAAAGCCCAGCGACCGCTTACATGGGGCCTACGTTATTTTTTTCCTCCTGGGCATCGGGTCCTTGCTGCCCTGGAATTTTTTCATCACGGCAAAGCACTACTGGATGTACAAGCTGCAGAACTGCTCGGATCAGGCGGGCCCGGTGGGACAGGCGGCAGCGGATCTGCGGGTGAGTGTGCTGCTTTCAAGGCAGAAAAAGGAAAAATAATAATAATAATAATAAAAAAAGCCACTTTCCTTCCTTACTCGCTCTTTTTCCCCTCCGCTTACCCTGAAGGGGAGTGAACGTCCCCTGGGGTTTTGCCTGGGGCAAACCTGGGGTAGAGGTTTATTTGGGGGAGCGCGAATAGTTGCAGGAAAGATGCTTAAAACTAAAAGGCATAGCACTTTGTGGTCTCTCTTTTACCTGTGTTTGAAGCACGAAGGTTTAGAAGTTTTATAAGATTTATAAGTTTTATAAGGAAAGCTGCCCTTCACAGAACAGTTTCTATGGTGCAAAGGTGAAAAATCTGTTTGGAGTTTTGGTTGGGTTATTTTTATGGCCTTCATGCTTTGGTGAGCCCCTGAGCCCCGCAGGGCTCTGTGCTTTTCCAGCCGCGCTCGGCCGCAACTCCCTGCGGCCTGGCAGATAAGTTGCCCTAAACTTTTGCCTCCGTGGTGAGGCGTCGGACACGTTTTAGGCGTTTTCTCTCTTGTACCGGTTGGTGCAGCATGTTATTTGTAGGGGGCAGCAGGGCTTTTTGCAGGAGCATCAGCCCCACCGGAGCACACGGTTTGCGATAGTTTCCGGATGCTTTACGGCTTTTCCTTCAAGATCGGGCAGGTGTGACCGCAGCATCTCCTCGCAGCGCTGAACATCTGGCTTTTGGCATATGGGACGAGGAGGTTGTGACGGGGTGACTGATGAGCCAGCCGTGGGGCGGCAGGCTCGACATCCTCGCTTTTTCTCCCCGAAAAAGCCGCCTTCTCTTTCTCCTCCTGCCACGGCAAGGTTATTTCCCCGCGCTCCCCGCGACAAAGCGATGCTGTTTCTTTGCGGCTGGGAACAGTGACGAGGCCGTGTGCTGTCCTCCTCCCGTCACCGAGCTCGTTCGAGTGGTTTGGGCGCTTTTTATTTTTATATAAACACAGAGCCGCGTGTGACGCCCACGTTTGCTCTGGGATTTCTCACACCAGTACGGCATCCGCGCCTGCTTTAATTTTAAGAGCTGTTAAACCGGCTGCATTTTTGATGAGGGAGGGAAGCAGAGTGTCACCGACGGTGTGTGTACCAGGGTGCTGTAGTACCGGCGTGCCGGTGTAAATCGAGATACCGGGTGGATTAAACTGATGGAGACTGAGCCCCCGTGGTGCCCGAAGACCACAAATAGGGTGGCCCTGTGCTAGCAACCCCATGGCATGATGTCCTCCCCCATTCCCTCCATCCCACCCACTCCTCATGGCTTCGACGTCAGGCTTGTCAAGAAAAACCAAGTATCACTAGGTGTCTTCTTCCTAAAAACTCTTGCACAGCTGTATTCCCCATCTGATCAGCTGTTACTGATGCTAATAAAATATAGGGTTAATGTAGGGTCAAACACCTCCATTATGGAGCCTGATATTTTTCCCACGATCCGGGCATGGCTTGAATTTGCCACGTGCTGTTCTGCCGCTGCGTTAAAAACGTGCTTTTCTCTTTCGCAGAAACGGCGGCAATCGAAACCCTTCTTGCTTGGCTTTTCTTTTCTAGCAGGGTTTTGGGCCGTGGGTAAGGCAGGGTGAAATTTCCCAGTGCGGCAGTGGGCTCCTCAGTTCCTTAAATACTTTTTCCCCCCATTCCCTTCCTCACCACTGGTGGGAGCGAATGAATGTTTTCTTGGGCTGCTTATAATGTAGCATCTCTGCTGGATTACTGCAAGTATGGGTACACTTCTGCTTGGTGGAAAGCGTTCTAAAGGCTGTTTCCCCCCACTAAAAGAAAAAGAAAATTTACTTGGGGGTATATTAAATATCCCTGGGTTGGTTCGGGGGGGGGGGTGTTATGTAGGTTGATAAATAAGGCTTGGTTTTAGCAGCCAACTTTGCATTTTGCTTTGTGTTTTCTCCTATAATTCGTCATACGGCCGTAGAGCTTTGAGCTCCCCCGCTTCGCCAAGCCAACGCCATTAAGCGCGGGCATTTACCTCTCCGTCTATACGGACCCTCCAGGAGCGATTATTAGACTTCCTGTCGTTGCTTACAGTAAAGCTCCCGATAGGGGAGGCTAAATGAACGTGCTTGTAAACCGATCAAAAGACTACCATGCAAAGCTGCAAAAATAAAAATATAACGTGCCAAGCGCCTTCTCGCGCTCGGACGCGACGTGGCCCCATCTCTGTAGATAGGTAACTGCAGAAACGCTGGATCCAGCAGGAGAGATTCACACCTCCGTATTTCATGGGGCTAGCGCTGCGGTGAGGCAGCTATCTCCTTTTTCCTTCGCCATTTTTGGTTCGGAATTTGTCACGTCCCTCATTTCTTGAAACATCCCGGGGCTGTTGCAGGACGAGGCAGCCCCGGGGTGGTTTCCATCGCCTGTTCCCTTTGCCTGTCGTCCCTAGCATCTTTGCGAGATGGGCTACAGTGCAACGAGGTGGACACCTACCAGTGCACGCTGGATCACGTAGGACCTGAAATTCATGTGTTGTTCCCCCTTACCTTTTTTTTTTCTTTGTTTTTTTTTGTTTGTTTGTTTGTTTTACTTTTCCTGGCAGGACTTTTTTGAGAGTTACATCTCCATCGCTTCGACTGTGCCCTCGGTGCTGTGCCTGGTCGGAAACTTCTTGCTCGTCAACAAGTAAGTGCTGCTCCCTTCCTGTCAGCCACTTTGCTCCCGCCTTTCTCCAGCTTCAGCCATGGCTGCCGGCTCAGCCTCCCCTTCCCTTGGGTGGGAAGCCACGGGGCATCGTGAGCTTGCATGGCCGAAACCCCCTCGTTTTACCCCTTGCCTGAATCACGGGCGGCTGAGACGGAGCGGGGTGAAGCACCCCGTGCCTGGAGTTGGCTTGACTTGCGCCACCGCAAATAAACTCCTCATAAATTCCGTGGTCAATTGCTTGGCAAATGGTCTCTCCTCTTAAAAATGGCATTGTTGTCACCAGGGGAGTGGCGGGCGAGAGCTGGGCTCGTCCAGTATCGCCTTCGCTCTAGTCCGACCAGCCGCTGAACTGGGTTGAGAAATGGAGCATCCATGCCTTGGTGTGAGCTCGCCTGAAATCTAAAATAGCTGCCTCCCTTCATTCCTACCGTTCCTTCTCCCAGATTAAACTCCCGTGGTGCATTTGCCAGCAAAGAGGAATGTGTGTGTGTGTGCTTAATCTCTTGATCTCGGCTGCTGAGCTGGCTCCCCTCCTCTGTCCCTTGTCCCTCTGTCCAGTCTGGGTGATAAGCAACCTCTGTGCTCAAAGAACTCATTATCTTGTAGTGACGTGCCTGGGGTTGCTTTCCCCCGGCCTGCCGTGTTCCCCGGGCAGGCTCCATCGCTGCTCCAGCGATGGGGACTCCCGATTGCTGGGAGAAATGGGTATTTACAGCTCAGTTGGGCTTATAGACTTCATGGGTCACAGAATCTCAGGATCTCCTAGATTGGAAAAGACCCGTAAGATCATCTAGTCCAATCATTAACCTAACACTGCCAAGCCCACCTCTAAACCATGTCCCTGAACACTCTATCTACATGACCCTTAAATACCTCCAGGGATGGGGACTCCACCACTGCCCTGGGTAACGCGTTCCAAAGCGGGTCCTACTGATGGCAAAGGTGGAAATCCCATCTAAAGCCTTCTGAGAAAAATCATTACTTTTTATTCATCTTCCCCCCACCTTTCTTAATTGTCTTTGATCCTTCTGGCAGCAGACGATGTTGATGTCTTCTGCATCGCGCCTTCCCGTTATAGTTTTAAACTATATAGTTACAAACAAGCCTCTCCTTCCCCTTGTCCCCCAGGGTGCCCGCCAGCGTCCGGATCCTGTCCTCCCTCTTCGTCATGCTGGCCGTCTTCCTGGTGATCACGGTGCTGGTGAAGGTCGACACCTCCGCCTGGACCACCCGCTTCTTTGCCCTCACTATCGCCTGTGTGGTCGTCGTCAGCAGCGCCTCCACCATCTTCACCAGCAGCATCTTCGGCCTGAGCAGCTGCTTCCCCATGAAGAACTTGCAGGCGCTGATCTCAGGTTGGTGTCCCCACCATCGCCCCAAGTTGCGCCGTCCCGGTGGGATCGCGCTCTTGGGTTTTCTGTGGTCGGGTGGTTGGTTTTCTTTCCCTCCTGCATCAGGTGTTTTGTCACATGGGGTTTATTTCAGAAACTTAACTTGGCCTTAGTGATAAAGGGAAGTTGCTGAAGGAGAAACATGCCGGGTCACGTGAACCGGCGCTCCTGTTTCTGTAAATACCCATAAACCGAGGGCTCAGCAGAGATGAGGAGAACCGTGGTCCTTCACCGTCCCTGCCCAGGGGGTGAACACCCCGCAGAGCAGCACCGGCCAGCGCGATGGCTTCACCTGGTTGGATGTTCTGTGCAGGGAGAAGGAGGGGGAAAGAGATACATCCCTCAGCTCCTCTGTTTTGAGGCTGGAGGAATCTTCAGTTTTGCGGTCTCCTCCTTTCTGCTCAGCATTTCCATGCGTTTCCATGAGCGATGAGGGGCACCGTTGGGAGCCGTGAGTGATGAGCTCCCTGGAGGTTTGATAACATTATAAATGGGCTGCGGAACGGCTGACAAACCAAGAGGGGAAGGGGAAAAAATTCAAGACAAGAGAAATTTTTTCCCAGGGGCCAAGACAGGAGTGTTTTCATGAGTTTAGCCTGGTGGGGGGAAATCATTGTGTCCCCGAGATGGCATACCTCTTGCTGGTGGCTTGGGTTCCCATCTGGGGGAGTGCAGAAGAGAGGTGGTTAGATGTATGAATGGTGGAAAGCCAGGTTTAGGCTTTGGGCAGGGTTTGGACCTTCTCCGCGGCACTCTGCATGTGCAAACCCAGTAGGTCTGGTCCCATCCTGACCCTCATGCAGCACTGGGGCTGTGTTGGAAGGGGGTGCAGGGTGGGACCTGGGCTGTGAAGTGGTCCCACAAATAGGGATCTGCACCCTGAGCCGGGTTTGGGGACCAGCGTGTGGGGCAGGGGGGTGAGCTGCTTCCTTTGGGGGGTCTGTGCACTCCAAGAGGTGTTAGTAAGAGTATGTTGCTGTTTCTGGGTTCCTCCTCAAAGTCCTCCTCACTGGAGGTGCTCTGTGCCACCTCGATGTCCCTCACCCGCGCCCCAGGTGCTGAGCTCCAGTTTTCTGGTCCCCCATGCAGGTCAGGCCATGGGCGGCACGATCAGCGCCGTTGCCTCCGTGATAGACCTGGCGGCAGCAGCCGATGTTACGGACAGCGCCCTGGCCTACTTCCTCACCGCCGACATCTTCATCGTCATCTGCATCATGGTGTACCTCCTCCTTCCCAGGCTGGAGTACTCCAGGTGCGTGCACCAGCCTGCCATGGGCATCCCAACAAGCACGGCTCGGGAGGGTTTGCTGCTGCCCACACCGAGTGGGCTTGCTGGGGGGACCCATGAGATGCTTGCTGTGCCGGTCCCTGCCCTGTCACCCCCCTCCGGCATCCCTCCGTGCACTCCAGCTCCAGCACTGTGCCACCGCAAGCCACGCTTCCCCATTTGACCGAAACCACAGACCGAAACTGGGCGCCTGACCCGGCGTGTGCTGAGTTTCAGGCAAGCCTCCCCGGGGGGGTGGGAGGGGAGAGGGGTGCTGACACTGCCGGGGCTTCCAAAATGCGTGAAGTCAGCAGAGGGCTGTCATCTGAAGGGAGCCAGCCAGGTGGGTCGCTGTAGGGCATCCATGTCTGCAACGTTATGCACTGATGTGGCTTCAAACTGGAAGAAGGGAGATTTAGATTAGATATTAGGAAGAAATTTTTCACTGTGAGGGTGGCGAGACACTAGAACAGGTTGCACAGGGAAGTTGTGGAAGCTCCATCCCTGGAGGTGTTCAAGGCCAGGCTGGATGGGGCTTTGAGCAACCTGGTCTGGTGGGAGGTGTCCCTGCCCATGGCAGGGGGGTTGGAACTAGATGAGCTTCAAGGTCCCTTCCAACCTAAACCATTCTATGATTCTATGACCTGTTGGTCTTGTTGGTGCTTGCAACCCCCGAAATCACCTGCCCCCCACAAATGCCTGCATGCAGTAGGTCCACCCCTGTGAACCACTGAGGGTGTAAAGGGATCCCCACGATGGGGAAGAAGGGGTGGTGGGTCCCTTGAGGGTCACACTCCATACAGTGTGGAAGCTGGAGGTGCAATGGGGTCGCTGCAACCACTTTGGCTGGGTCCGGTGGACATCCCTGTGTCACCAACTCTCCTGCTCTCTCCAAATCTCAGTCTGGGGTTCCTCCCACCCTGCACATTTGGCTAATAAACTCCCTCCTTCTCTTTTTCCAGGTATTACATGAACAGCCAGAAGGAGAGCCCATCTCTGGCCACCGTGCCGCCCGACAGCTCTGCAGAGGACAAGGCAGAGCCAGGAGGCACCACAAATACCTCCTTCCTCACAAAAAGCACCAGCATCCCCCCACTCCGCCCCATCCTGCAGAAGACCGCCCTCCTCGGCTTCTGCCTCTTCTACGTCTTCTTCATCTCCATCATCATCTTCCCTTCTCTTTCCTCCAACATCGAGTCGGTCAGCAAGTCCTCAGGAAGCCCCTGGAGCACCAAGTACTTTGCGCCACTCACCTGTTTCCTCCTGTACAACTTCGCCGACTGGTGCGGGAGGCAGATCACTGCCTGGATCCAGGCCCCCGGCCCCAAGAGCAAGCTGCTGCCCACCCTCGTCCTCCTCAGGACCATCTTCCTCCCTCTCTTCATCCTCAGCAACTACCAGCCCCGGGCTCATATCCGGACAGTGGTTTTCAACCGAGACATCTACCCCGTAGTCTTCACGGCGCTGCTGGGGCTGAGCAACGGCTACCTGGGGACGCTGGTCATTGTCTACGGCCCCAAGATAGTGCCAAAAGAGTTGGCCGAGGCAGCAGGGGTGGTGATGACGTTTTACCTCATGCTGGGGCTGGCCGTGGGGTCCGGCTGCTCTGTTCTCATTGTCCACCTCGTGTAGAGGAGCAGCCAGGGAAGAGGACCTCGGTTTGTGGTGCTGCTGTCGGGTATTTAGTGTTGTTTTTTTTTTTTTACCCAAAAAAGCCAGGCATGCCATGTTTTTGGGGCAGGCTGCCTGTCTTGGGAGGGGGGGGTTGCATCTAGGGGGAAAGTCCTCCTTCTGGGAAGGAGTGTCCCCTGTGCTTGGGAGGTTCTGCTGGACCTTTGTCACTCCTCAGCTCAACCGGACCAAATGGACCAAAAAACCCTACCTCGTTCTCCCTGGAGAGCTCAGGGAAGCACCAGGGGTGTGGGGAAACCTGTCCCTCACTCCAGTGCCCATGGGCAAGGGTGGCTTGCTGGTGCCACCACACTGGTTTTAAACCAAAACCAGGGCTTTTGAAGGCACCTTGGGTTTTGCTGCTTTTTGGTAGGAGTTCAGCCCTGTGGCGTTTCAGTGGTCTCGGGGGCTCCCCCTTCATCAAGCTGTGACGATGGCCTTGAGCTAAAGGGAGTTTCAGCCCTGGAGCAGCTTTCAGCTAGGTTCAGGAGCAGATAGCAGCCGTGGCAGGGAGCAGGGCACCATTTTGGGGGGAATTTCATACATTCATCCCATAAAAAAACATATATAAGGGAAATCTCTCCACTTGGACTTCTCCTTGCTTTCGTTTTTCCAGATAAGATTGAATGAGGGATCATCCAGCCCCCAGCACGGTGCTGCTAGTGCCGGGGTTGTATGTCATGGCCAACCCGAGACCATTTCTCCTGCTGTGACCGCGGTGTGACAGTCGTGGGCACCGACTTACCTGTCTGCAGCTGAACCCCAGGGAAAGCGAAATGCTAAGTGGTCTGAACCTAAGGTTTTTAAGGTGCCTTTATTCTGTGTTGAGATAGGTCTATAAAAGTCAGAGAGAGCTATTAGGGAGGCTCTGATGGGATGTTCACGGCAGAACACGGATTAATTTAGGTAGACAGGCAGCATATGGTCTCCAGATGTTTTCAGAGGGACGAGCTACTGTCACACTCAGAAAGATGGCCCACCCAAAGGGAACCAGCTTTTAAAGTCACTTAAACTTCCATATGCAAATGCAGCCGGGACTAAATACACTTATTGTACTTATTTGCTCAGATTGCGTGGATTTATGGTCTAGGAAAGGTGGGGCACCACTCTGAAGGTGGTGAGGCACTGGCCCCGGTTGCCCAGGGAAGCTGTGGCTGCCCCATCACTAGAGTTGTTCAAGGCCAGGTTGGACAGGGCTTGGAGCAACCTGGGCTGGTGGGAGGTGTCCCTGCCCATGGCAGGGGGGTTGGAACTATATGATCTTCAAGGTCCCTCCCAACCTAAAACACTCTATGAACTGGTAAGCAAGGATGTAATGTCAGAACTTGGCGTTGCAGCTGATGCCTCAGAGATGCCATCTATGGAAAATAACTCCTTAAAGAATGGGCCGTTAGCAGATGTGCTCTCAGCATCTCCTGCTTGACCAAGAAGCTGCCCTTCCTGGTTGCCAGGGCATCTCCTTGCTGTGCTGGATGTGGTGGGGAGCGAGAGGGAGGATGTGGGGCTGGTGCGTTGCCACCCGTGGCCACCTTGGCTTTGCTGAGAGAACAGCAGGTTTGACAGTGGTTATTGCCACGGGGTGACATGTAGACTTGCTGGGTGGGGGTTATTTTATATAAATCCTTTCCAGTGTTTAGTTGGAGCTCGTTGGCAATATGCACACAGATCTGCTTTACGGCTGGTTTTTATTTAAACATAAAATCCAGACAAGAGTGGAAAATTTACAGGGCGTGTGGTACCAAGGAGCAACTTTGCGGCACGCCACTTTGCATGTGCGGGCTCTCAATCCTGTCGCTTCGGTAGGTCTGCAGCCCTTCAGCCCCCAACGCTTGGCTAGGGGCCGCTTTGGCCAGCGTTGACCCAGGTTAAGGTCCACCTCACTTGAAGGGTAGCCCAAAGGCTGAGGGTAGCAATGTCTCTTGACCGGCCAGGTGCTGCTCACGAGTGTACATAGTCCCATCACCTCCGATGTCACTGGAGCATTGCTTGGGGTAACGCAATAGTTGCTCGTGGTTGAAAAACCCAAGCCAATGTCATTTTGGCAACCAAAACATCCCTTTGTGGCCTTCAGTGCTTCCCGCTTGAGAGCCTGCCCATGTGGTCTGCTCTCCTCAACTCATATGTTTCACCTGCTTCCAGGTATGATGAGATTCTGCTCGTTTGCTGACTGCTCTGTCATGTTACAGACCAAATACCTCTTGAGACAGAACTTAATTATCCGGTACCATTGCTAATAAAGTTAATTCTTGATACTGTGCAACTGCTGGTGTCTGGAGTGGTTTCTCTTGGAGATGCACAGATGCGTGCACTTTTAGTTGGCATCTTTCCTTCTGGTCATCCTTCTCCTGGATTGTAGTCCAAGCTGTAATCTCAGTTTGGAATGTAAACTCGGAGAAATCACTGACAAGGGCCAGGTGAAGGAGCCCAGAGATAATTGCTTTGAGAGCCCGATTCTTCTAATTTAATATCTCCAAATGACCTGCAGGTAGGTGTGGAGGGCGTACTTATTGCATGGGCAGGGGAAGCAGGCAAAAAGGGAATTTATCTTTTATCTTTCATGGTGTTCAGCTAAGGAAAGTTAGAGAAATGAGGGGGAAAATCAATACAGGTTCAAACTGGGCAAGGATCGGGTCTGAGAACAAAGCAGGGGCGTGCTGGCGGGAGCATCGTGGTATGGGGATAGATGCTGACGGGCAGCCTGAGCCATAAATGTGTGGGTGATCCCCCTGCAAAAGGGGACGGGTAATTTATAGAGTGTCGCGTATAACAGCAGGGAAGTAATTAGTGCCGTATACCGCCTGGGCAAAGTCGCATCTGATGCTCTGCGTAGGCCACGTCAAAGAGCTCAAGCTAAGAAAACACAGAATGATGAGGGAAAAGGGGGTTGTGAGGAAGAATGAAGGATGCCGCATCTCAGATGCGTCAGTCGAGATGCAACCACAGGGTACTTCTCGAGGGTTTTAAATAACGTACCTTTGCTGAGGAATGCAGCCATCCACCCCAGTTCCCAGTTCAGGAATGATGTGTGCTCCCTGCCCTACACCAGCATCCAGGTGGGACAACCAGCAGAAATGCTGTGGGGGCCAAAGCCCTACTTCATGGTACTTAGCCAGGAGATTACACTTTTTTTCTTTTAGGTTTCAAAGAGCTTTACAAGAGGGAGTCGCTCCCCAGGTCTTTTTTTGGATCTGGGACACCTGAGGTCCAGAGGAAGACCTCGTGTCTGGGCAGGTCTGGGAGCTGAGCTGGGTCCATGGGTCTTCTATGCCTGTCCTAAACAGCATTGCCAGATCTTATCTCTTTAATTAACACCATCCCTTCAGCTGCTTAAGAAAAAAACTAGCAGGGTCATATGTTTTTTCACCATCTTTCAGCTGAGGAAAGCAGGTTGCGAGCTGGTCGGCGGGGGAAGGACCACGTGCTCTCTGCGGGGCTTGGCCTCATCTCACTGGTGGGCATAAAAACGAGCGACGCCAGGCACTTGCAAAATTCATGAGGGTGGGCCCACGATGCGAGACTAAATCAAAGACGGGCCACGAATCCCTGCACGGTGCCAGCATCGCTGGCAAAACGAGCCGGAGGATGGAGAGCCCCCGCGCTCCCCTGGCTCTGTGGAGGGCTGGCGTGGTGGGGATGCTGCGCCTGCCCCGCGCTGGCTCCTCCATCAGCCTTTGGTGTTAAATCCAACTGGCCAAGGGGAGACAAAAGCTGTGAACTGGCAAAGCAACACCCGGCAAGACGGGAGGGTGCAGGGTGCGGGAGGGGGTTGGATGAAAGGGCGGAGAGCGGAGGAGACGCATCTGCTGCAGCTTCTGCTCAAAGGAGAGCGACTGAGCCTATGCCCGACCTTTTTTTTTTTTGTCCTCTCTCTCAGCTTAGTGGTGCCAGCTACTCCCCCCTGCTTCGGAGCTGGAGCATTTCGGTGTAGTTATTCGGGGCGTTAAAGCAATAAATGCTCTAGGAGGAAAGAAAACTTTTGTTATGGAGCAATACTCATCTCCCATCAGTTGCAAGTGCCTTTCCCTCTTTCTCTCTGATCTCCAAAGTCTTGTCTAGCCTATCCCCACTCAGTGGAGTGCCCCACGGAGTAGAAACACTGCCACCTCTCCATCCGCGATACCCACTTTTGCATTACAGAGGCTTTGGCACAGCACTATTACCCTTTGGGAGGAGGAAGCATCTTTGAAACAACCTCGTTATCCTTCAGCATGGCCTTGGTGGGGACCAAAGAGCAGCTCTGCTGCCTCTCGGCTGCTCCGTTGGACGTGTTTTGGGGTAAGACTCATCTTTTCAGTGTTTTGCTGGGATGCACTGTGGGTCAAAAGCCTACGCAGCCGAAATGGCATTGCCTTTGGTGGCTCAACTGTGGGAGCAGGGGCTGCAAGGGGGGTGGTGGTATGTGGTAGCGGGCAGGGCGTCCGCCTGGCAGCACAGAGCATCTTTGCACATCTGCATCCGTGCCGACCCTTGGCATCCTGACGAAGCTCCTAACGAGTTCTGGCGGTCCCCGTGGGGAGCCAGGGGCCAACGTGCATGACCTTGCTCTTAATTACTGCCCCATGGCAGCTTCATTTGTATGGGCAGCGCCCGTTCTGCACGGCCACATGGGCTCAGGGAGCCGTCACCCCAGCACAGATGGGACGATGCTCTCCAACTCCTCCCCCTCTGCAGCCCCTGGAGAAAAAAAACACGTTTTAAGGTATTTTAAGCTCTTGGCCCCTTTTTTCCCCTTTGCACACAGCCTGCCTCCGGCGAGCATCCTCCTGAAAAAGGGGCGCGTGAGCCAAGGGCTCGAAACGCAGGAGGTCGTCGTCTTCAGTGGGGGCTCGGGGAGGGCCATGGTCCCCAAGCAGATGAGCCGAGCTGCTTCTGCCCCTCCGTGGGCGCCCCAGAGGGAAAAAAAAAAAAAAATGTGGAGAAATTCAGCTTTGAAAGCTCGCCAGCCAGCTGCAGGCTTGCCCGGCTGCTGTTCTCCTTTTACATGTTTTATGGAGTAATTTGTACTATATTTACACGACGGTGATAAACAGTTTTTAAAATGGGAGTGAAGAAAACGCTGTCGAATGAATTGTTACAAAAAAGCCCTGTTTGCCATTCCAGCAGGGGGAAAAAAAAAATAAAAAAGGGATAAAAATCACCATCCTAGGGACATGCTGTTCGTCAGATCTGGGTATTTTTTCCCTTGATTTGTGTGCCTAATGTGAGGAGGAGAAGAAGTCGCAGATGCATGCTGAATTCTGCAGGGAACATATGCATGCATTTAAATCATTTACAGCATTTACTGGTGCAATTGTAAAGCACATTATTTTCCTGCATTTGTAATTAGGCTCTAAACAGATGGTGAAGGACTGTAGCTTCTGATTAGACAGCCTTGTGCTCTGTTGGACGGCGCTGTGAGAACAAGCCGAGCTGAGAAACTTTTCCTCCTGATTTACGGCGCCGTGGCGGGGAGGGGGTAGAGTAGCCGGGGCTGGCTGAGACCGAACTCCAGCGTGCCCGTAGCAGGTTGGGCAAAGCCCAGCGAGCCGGCGGGCCTGCTCCCTCTGCCATCTCTGCTTCTTGATGGATGGGGTATACACAAACACACACACAGAGTTCAGCTTCGATTCCAGCTCGTTGCGCCGCCGCCTCGCTCTGCGCTGCACAGCTTCGGGTACCCGGCAGCGCAGGATGGAGCCTCCGCTTTGACAAATGCTTTTAATATGATGCAGAAGGCTTGGGTTTGAGAAGAGGTTTTAAAGTGGGATTGAGCTCCAGGCTTGCGGTTGCATATGAAGAGCGAGGGCGCATGCCCGGCGTTAGCTCTGCTCTTCGGCATCACCTTGTCTCTGCCGCTTTGGTGAGCCTTCAGCTTGGCGAGGTGGGTAGAGGTCTCCTGCGCTTCTCCTGGGGGCAAGCTTGGGAGCTTCAATGGCAACATGTGGTTGGCCCACTGGATCTTCATCTTGAGGACCTGTCTCCTGTTTTAAATGCATCACCCTGGAGACTTGCTAACCTTGTTTTTTGACCTTATACAGCAGCAACAGCTCTCCACAGCCAAAGTGCAAGTATCTCCACGCCAACATGATAGGACAAGAGGAAATGGCCTCAACTTGCACCAGGGGAGGTTTAGATTGGGTATTAGGAAAAAATTCTTCACCGAAAGGGTTGTCAAGCATTGGAACAGGCTGCCCAGGGAAGTGGAGGAGTCGCCGTCCCTGGAGCCATTTAAAAGATCTGTAGATGTAGCGCTGAGGGACATGATTTAGTGGTGGACTTAGCAGTGATAGGTTATCGTTTGGACTTGATGATCGTAAAGGTCTCTTCCAACCGAAATGATTCTATGATTCTATAAGCCTGTGTACCCTTGCATGCACCCTCACTCCAGCTGCTCAGGAGTCACCCCTCGCTATCCTGTAGTCACATAGAGGAGAATTTATTAGGTGCTATTTGTACTTCTTCCTACAGTTTCTTATTTTCCTGGCTTACCTCCTTAAATCATGTGAACCCAGCCAAAACGGATTAAATGAGAGGCAACTGGAAGAGGAGAGCAACACAGAAGAGGAGCACGATGTGGGCCTGAACAGCTCAGGTAGACCCCTGGGGGCTGGAAGTTGTGTCGCTGGGTGAGCAGCATAGGTGTCCTCCAGGTTTCCCCTGATGATGCTGCGTGACCAAATTTGCTTTGCGTCCCCTTTGCTTCTTCCCTTGTGATCACCCTCCTTTGTGTTTTTGTCCTGCTGCTCCCCTGGGTTACCATCAAGGTTACACACGGGTGCTCAAGAGCTGGCCAAGAGGGAGGTTGTCTTCTGCCTAGCACGGCGCTCTGGGCAGTCCCTGACCCCGAAAGTGGACAACCTGGACACACAGCTTGGAGACCACACTGCAGGGAAGGTTGGCCTGCTGTAAAGCAGCTCTGCAGAGAAGG
>VUYV01000075.1:4142217-4155848 GCA_008711295.1 Anarhynchus alexandrinus | reverse complement strand
GGAGCCCAGAACTGGACACATCACTCCAGATGTGGTCTTACTAAGGCCTAGAAAACTTCTGAATTTCGTGTGTTCTTCCGTGGTGTTGGGCTATTTCAAGTCCCACATGAGAACCAGGGCCTGTGCACTTGAGGATTCTTCCAGTTGTCCGGACAAGTCCTCACCTACTTATTCCTGATCAAGAGGTCTGGTAACACACATGGAGAGAATGTCACCCCTGTTGGTCTGCCCAGTAATGCTGATCAACAAGCTCTCAAGCTGGCTCATTACTCTTCCCTCAGCAAGGCTCCATGTATCCTCGCTGTTTTCTCACAGAAATGACAACTTTCCCTCCTTGTCATCCTGGCTTATCCTTCCCAAAGAATCTGTATCTACATGCCAACACTCCAGTCATGTGAGCTGTCCTTCCATGTCTCACTCATCTCAATGAGGCTGTAGCCCTGTAACCGCATGCATACCTCTAATTCTTCCTGTTGGTTCCCCATGCTGTAGGCACTAGTGTGCAGCACTTAAGAAACGTACCCAGTCATGAGGATTTCCCAGAAGAGGCATGAGAGCTTTCCCAGTAATGATGGTGTCTTGACACTTCCTTATTTGTTTGCACACTCTTGGTGGGCAAGAGGTGAGCCCCTTCTGTCCTGTTCCATTGATTACAAGATCTGCATTTGTTGGTCCACTGGGCCTACCACTCCCACTGGATTGTGGGTCATTATCTCCCTCCCATATTATTCCTAGCCCAAAGCTCTCTGCAACAGGTCAGCCAGCCTGTTGACAGACATTTTTGCCCTACTTGGTCAGGTGGATACAATCTTCCCCTAACAGACCTTGATCCTCAGAAACGGTCCAATTGTCATAATAGCCAAATCACTGTTGTTGACACCAGCTGACCCTACCAGTTGTTGACTCACAGGATACATCCATTCCTCTTCAAGTACTACCCTCTTGCTGACAGGATCGAGAAGAAAACTACCTGGCCCCTGTGCCTTTTACCCCTGGCTCCACAGCCACGTAGCCACACTTGAAATGATCCAGGCTGCCACTAGCCATATTGTTGGTACTCACATGGAAGAGCAGCAGGGAAAATAATAATACAAGGAATGGACAAGCATTGGTGGTCTCTGCAATGTCGAATACCCAAATCCCCGTCAAGCCACCAAACTGACCGACCTGTCAGCAGATGGGAACATCCACCCTCCACAGCAGGCAGTTGCCCTCTGCTGCCACCCACTGCTTCCTGGTGGTGCTGCTGTGGGGTACAGCCTCAGTTGACTTTGGTGCGTCATTGGACACAGATCCCAGCTCTTTGCCTGCTACCAGGGCACTGGACCTATTCAGCGGCTGCAGATCTGCAGGTGGAATAGGAGCTGTCCTCCTGGTGCCAGATGTCATGAGCTTCCAGCCTTTACTCTCATTTCCCAACCCAACAGGCACAGACCTTGCCTGCCTCTCCTTTGGTACAGCTGTGGGGCTCAGGCTCTTGTACCCTCAGGATCTCAGAGAAGCTCAGGTCACACTCTTTTTTCGTCATCTCTGACATCATACAGCCTCCTAACCTCTGCCCACAGCTCCTTTCTTTGGTGACACAGAGGATCCCCCAGTACATACCTCCTGTGGTCAAGGAAACCCTCTGCCTCGGCAAGAGACACCAGACACCCTACAGCCTGGAGCTGCAGACCTGCATCCTCCCTCAGGAGCTTGCTGTGGCTTGAGGCTCAGGCATGCCAGGGGTGGTTGCTGCAAGGCTGGTACACAAGGACCATGCCTGTGGTGTGTTACCACCACTGCAGAGCAGTGTGTGCTGCCCTCAGCAGAGCTTGTGGCCCCACTTCTGTGTGCCCTTCTGGCCAGGCTACTGCCTCCATTAGCTGCACTGTTGTCCAGGCACCACTAGGCACCAGCTGAAATGTTGTTTGACCCTCCCTAATCATTTGGAACTAAGCCCTTTGACGAGGAATAGCCAACAACTTTTAAACTGATATTGTCTGTCTCACCAAACATGCCTCTCAGCAGGGCAAGGAAGAAAGGAAGGGGATGCAGGCTTCCACTCAGCCCAGGAAAGGGTAAATGCTCTCATCTTTAACACTCTGTGCAAAAGGAGGAAGAATTATTGTTTCCTCCAGGCGTACTTGAGGATGTACTTTTCTACTCATGCACATGTTTTCCTTCCCTCCCAAGTTTCCAACAGAAGTGACTCATAACTTCAGAGGAAGTTTCAAGGACGCAAACTTCCAGTGTGCTGAAGTGTGTCACTGAAACTCAGGGCAAGATGCTGAAGCCTGAGAGTTAACTGTTGCCTGTTTTAGATTCAATTCAGAGGCACTTATCTTTCCCCAGATATCCCACTGGGTCTTTCAGAACTGGCAAGAGCAATATATCTAACAACACCACAGTGCTACAGGTTGTTTCACTAGATAGAAGTATGACAACTGGCACAGTAAAATTTTGTCTAATATGAATAAGACACATCAACTAACTTCAGCTAGCCTATTGCTTTTCAGAAAGTTTTTTCTCACAGACTAACTAGGTAATTAAATTAATAAGTGGTTTTATTAAGCTTATAATTAAATGAATATTATTGTTAAGGTTATTAAGGTTAGGTGTGAAAAAAATATTGCTGATAGAGTATCAGGCATTTACTTTATAGACTGTTAATGGAAAGAAAAGGGTGAAATAAAATACAATACAGAAAAAAATCATGAGGATTACAACTCGCAATGCTCTTCACTTTAAGCTGTTTGTCTTCTCTGCTTTGGTCACTTTATTATACGATCCTATATCTTTTGCACGGTAATGGCCTACTTCTGAAAACTAGACACATGGATGAGCCATGTATTTAAAGATAAGACTCACCTGAATTTAAAATAGCATGAAAAGAAAAGATACAGATTTGTATTAAGGATGAATATTGTTCAAAGTTATGTAGCACCATCAAAATATTCAGTTATGGCTAACATCTTTTCTATGTCTACTTGTGCTAAATGTTACAGTTCTACTGGTTAGAATTATTCCTAGAAAGAGTGAAAAAAGGTGGGGGAGCTCACTCTGAGTTCTACATTTTCTATTCATGAGAAGAACACTGGAATTATATCTTGATTCATAAAGTATGTATTAGATATTTGATGTAAAACACTTCAATGTATTGCAACTTATAAGATCATATGTTAAAGTACTACTAAATTATTTTCACATGTCTATTAATTGAAAAAATCTTAATTCATTGCAGTAGATTAGTCAAAACAGGAATACAGTTTTGATCAAATGCAATGAAGGCTTCTGCTTTCATGTGTAATGTCAACACTACCATGTTGTAAAGAAATTCAAGCTGTGGGGCTTCATCTATTTGACAATTTAAATGTGTGTAATTTCTGGTGAAAGGGTTAGTACAGAAGGTACCTGTCCATTTAAGTCACCATCTGAAAGATTTCACTTGTTAAAGTAAACTAATTAAGCATATGCCTGTTTCAGTTCAATTCGCCAGCTCTTGCTAGACTTAAAAAGATGCGGACACCTGAGTAGCCTTAAGGTAATAAAAAAAAGTAACATGACTATTAAAAAGATAAATTTGTGTTGCTTACAGATATTCTTTTTTTGAGGAAAAAATATTAAAAAAAAAACCTTTGCTAATTGGCAAGTTCAGGTATTGATCAAATTTGTGTTTCATTATGCAAATTCCATACTTAACAGTAGAACAAAAATAGAAAAGTCAATGGAACTTAAGATTTTAATCATGAGAAGTTAGATAAACAATTATGGTTACCAGACCAACGTTAGCACTACTACATTGAGTTATATATTATTTTGTCTCTCAGATTTTATAATAAAGCATATAATTTTCCTTGTGTACAATCCACTACAGTTATTAATGAATGCTAACAATGCTTCTCTATTACACAACTGGGAAAGACAGAGAGACTATATGCTTTTGTCAAAGGTACCAATATCTACATTTTAAATTAATAGGGCCAGGATGAGAACTCATTTATTATTTAGCATTTGGTGGAGCTCTTAAGCTCATTTATACACTACCATGGGGCTTCTGTTTATTAGTTAGCAGAAAGCTGTCAGAATATTTTTTGAAGAATATCTTTTTTTTTCATTTTTTTGTTATAAAATGTGCAAATGTGTCTGAGCAGTTGCAGAATTATATTGGTTTGATAACATCTTAATCAGGAAGCTTTCTCAGATCCATGACAGACAGGAGAGGCAGAATTACCTTGGAGTGGGAAACTGCCTGGTAGTAAAGGCCTTCACCTGAGAAAGTAGAGACACAGGCTTGGATTCTAGCTTTGGTTCGCAAATGCAGACTATGGATGCAAGGACAGATACAGTCTCTTTTCTGTTAGCCTTCTCCCTCAAGAAATAAATTAGAAAGAGCCTAATCCCCGGCCAGAGAGACAAGAGCCTGCATATTGCATGCCAATTCTCTCCAGCCAGTGGATTATAACTATTTTGGGTGAGATTTGTTAACAGTGGAGGTCCTGCTTAGTTGGAAGGCATGGCTGCAGGGGGTCCAGCAGCAAAGTCTGGAGAGGCTCCTTCCCTGCTGCTTAGTGCTGGGTAGAGGAGCTCTCTGGCTGAGTGCACTGGCGGGCATAGCCTGAAATGGATGAAGAGCAGAAATAAAGCATAACGTCACTCCCTGCAGAGTCAGGAAAAAAATGCACTAATTATCTCTGTGGAGAGACCTGCTAGGGAGTCAGTTGGATAGTGCACCAAGAAAGGGGGGAGGAGGATTCAGGGCTGAGATGACTCGAGACTGGTTGGGTCAGAACAATCTGGGGACAGGGATGACAAAACTGCAACACATTTTGAGCAGAGAAATGGGTTGTGATAGTACCTAGAAGACAGATCTGGTGAGTACTGTGAGTGGTAAAGGTATTGAAGTATTCTGGAAGGTTAATATAGGAATACCATTTTTTATGTCCATGAACCTTTATTGTATGTTTTATTCTCAAATTCCTCAAAGTATGCCTGAAGCACCTCTTATCAAAATTTATATAATGGGACTTTATTGGTTTTACTTCACTTCCCTAATTTCTTAATGTCTGTCTTATGACTTTCAGACTTTACAGGAGTTAAGCATTTGATATTTCTTCATGGTCTGTGATCATATTGTTTACTTGACAAGTCAGCACTGTTTATACTAGAGTTTATTTTTTAAATTCAGACTGCAGTGCTGTTCCTGACTGAGCTACCTTATGATATAAGGCATACAGTCTCTCCAAATCTCCTTTCACCACCTTTCAAAAAACCCACATAGATAGAAGAAATGGTTACAATATCCTGGTAGGTATGCTCTACTATTGTTGTTTGTAAAAATTAATTGAGGGTTTTTTTAAGTATTAAAGAGTAAATACTACAGAGGAGGCACTTATAGACTGAAAGGTTGGAGAACTGTTGCTCAAGGCAAAAAATGCTGCAGCAGGTGGGAAAGGTGGGAGACTTCTTCAGGGGGGATGGAATTGGTTCCAGGACTGTCCTGTGAGAGGGAGCTAGAAAAATCAGTCAGAAGGTGGGAAACACATATTCTTGCCTTTAGGGGTAAAAACAAAGAGAGAAAAAAAGNTTTTAACAAAAAACAAACTTAGAACATTTTGGCATTTGGAAAATGGACTAATTTTCATGCAGTGAAGGATGAAATTAAATAGAAAATCTGGTATCTATTGCTAGATTTTATTGCTAGAGAAAAGATGGGAAATGAAGACATCAGTGAAGTTATATGTCTTTGATATAAAAAATATTTTTCAAAGGATATAGCATTAGAAAATTGCTGACTAACAGAAAACATGGTGGTTCTCTGAGTGAAGGTAACTCAGGTGTTTGCTATAAGTCAATGTGAGGGGTGTTTTGGTTACTCAGCAATGTTCTTGAAAACCTATGACATTCTTTACTTTTTCAGGTAAGAATTAAATAGCACTTCTTTTTCCTTCCTTCACTTTTCACTTAAAGTTGGTTGAGAGTGAAACAGGTTTTGAAGGGAGGATTGATGGAAAGATGTTTAGGATCTCCAGTCAGAATAGTCCTGTAAACATTCTTTTAGAGTGTTTGCATTACAGAAAAAAACCCTACATTTGAAAACACATTTTCCTGTTACTCATGTTATTTCATATTATTTGTCTTTAATGTTATTGATGTTTCCAATTATATTTTACCTGTTGTTAGGTTCCACTATGTTTATGATCTTTAATCTGTTGCATATGAAGATTAGTAGAAATATTTTGGGTTATTCCCCACCAACATCTGGGAATTTTTCATGCATTCTTAAAAAAAAACTAGCAGTCAGAAAAATTTTTTTTTTTTTTGGGGGTTATCAGAGTATTGGTACCATGTCACCAGGCAAGACTAAGACATTAGCTGGAATACTATTTACCGATCTGGTCATTCATTTTGATAAAAGTTGTTAAACGTGACGAGATTCAGAAGAGGTTACTAGGACATATGAGGCCTGTATTACAAGAGTACCTAAAAATTGTTGCTTCTTTGGCTTGGCAAAGAAACCTTGAGGAAGAGCATGACTGCTTTCCACAAATATTAAATAGTTTACACCTAGTCTAAAGCTAAAAAGGGACTTTGTTGTATTTATGAAAGGATTACATTACGCATATGTCTATGAAAGCAGGAGGGTCCAAGCTTCTTGTCTAATCCTTACTTTGTGTCATTTTAATTCACCTTTATAACAGCTATGTATTTACATTTGCTCTTCTCTTCAGCATCCTACCATTCCTTTCTGTGAGGAACTGTTCTTACACTTCTCACACTTTGTGTACTAACTTGTTATTCTTTTTCTATATAGAGATGATCAGTTCCAAATTCCCTAAAAATGTAAGATGGTAAGGATCCATTTGCCACACCTGCAGGTTTGTTTGTTCATTAGCATGTAAACATCTGCTGCTCTGTAATTATTGAATGTAAAGAAAATGGAATTTATGTATAGTTCCATTTTACGTTGATGAGGCTTTTTTTTTGACTATGTGGTTTTTGGAGTCAGGATTTTTACCCTTGAAAATACACATTGTTTTTGTAGTCTGAAGTTTAAAGGCATGAAAGTTTGCAATGTGTAGTTATTGTAACTGAATTTTTGTAGTTATTTTTATTAAATGATTTTTTAAAAAAATTACAGCTGAATCACCCTTCAACTATGATAGGAACAAATTGAACTCTACTCAGAGAGGAATGTAATGTTCAGATAATTTCTAAAATGTTGATACAGTACATTGGGGAGGAATCAGAATTCAGCATCTCAGATTAATAAAGTGGTGTAGAGACTACTTTTTCCATGACATTTAAGCTTCCCCAAACATAAAATTATTCTTCATTAATGCACTGAAAAGAGATAGATTTTGAACTGTGTTATGATATCAGCATAAGTCAGAAAACCTTGAATATGTATAGCACAATACAGGTTCAATAGCTCTTTTAACTTGATATTGACTTCAAACTTGGAAATTTCTATTTTTTGGAGGGGAAATGGACATTATATATTTTATTTAAAACAAAATAACATTGAACAGCTTTGGTATTACTCAGGATAAACACTTTTTTATTCCAGTCGGAACTGAAGAGAGGTCTGCCTTAAAGGCATCTGCTGTGAACAAAGGGTTGAGAGTTCAAGACGACTGCTCTGGCTCATTGGTGTTGGGATTTCAATTTGGACCTCCACAGTGGTGCTAAAAAGAGAACAGGAACCCAAGAGAGCTGCTGGCTCTGGCAAAGTAAACTTCTCTTACAGTCTTCATATATTTTTCAACTTGCTTTAGAGAAACTAAAATAAGAACTAATGAAAATGTAGGGTAACATTGTTTATGACGTTTTTGTGTCAGTATCAGTGTTAAGAAGTCAATAAATTGAGGTCCTACTGAAGACCAAGTTATTTGTAGTGTATCTGCAACGAATGAACATTTTCTTTTTAAAGCAGCAAGAAGAACAGGTTAAAGGCTAAAATGACACACTTTAATCCTTAAATGCTTATTCAGTTTTGCACAGGGTAAAACTAACCATCCTGGATCACAGAGAGAACGCTGGAAAACTTAGAGTTACATACTTTGGGGTAATTTTTTCTAAGGTTTGGTTTGTTTTTTTTTTTTTTAATCTTCTTAGTGATAAATGAGTGATAGGAAAGGAAAGGGGAACTTATCAGGCCACCAATATATATTGATATATAAAAAAGTACCAAGAATGAGGAGTTAATCGTGTCTATAGGAATAAATTCATTTTGGGACAAGAAAAGCAAATGAAAGATTCCTAGAACTGAATGAATTTGCCTGTCTTACAGAGCACTGAATGCCTTCCTGAAGTTTTGTTTAAGTAATCTGTGAGGAACAAGAGCGGGTCATGGAGCTATTCTCATTATACTGAAAGGAATGGAAGAAGAATTAAAACACTTGAAAAAGTTAGGTTTTTTTATAAAGTCAGAAAGGAAACTTAAGGTCAAAGATGAAAGCCACACTTAAAGTATGAAACCACAACTACCAACAAGAGATTAATTTCTTTTTGTCATCATCTGCTACAGGAAGGAGAACAGGACCACCAAGGATTTTGACTCTGCTATAAAGCTCCCATCATTTAAGTATATTTTGATGTGGTTTTCTGTGTTTTTACATCCTTTTAAAGATGCCAGAAATCAGGTGATGAGAACACAAAATTGCTGGGAACTGCTGTAAAAAAGTGGCCGCAGGTTGGTGGGAGTAGGGAGTTTGTAAACTCTCGGTATGCTCCAGAATGCCACCGCCCTGCTTCGTGGTAATTTTATATAATAGCCTGCAACAGTGATTTTTCAGTTCCTGTTCTGAACTCTTTGCATCTCAAACTATTTACAGTGACATTTCTTTTCCTCCCTGTTTGAACATACACATTCTCTATCCTGTTCACATATAAACAGGAACTCTCCTGTGGAGAAGTAATAAGAGAATGACCTTTCTTTATGCCTAGGTAATTCTCTCTTTCTGGCTTCTGTGTGGTTATTACTCTGACCTGTTCCAAGCTGTTATATAGACAGGACTTCTAAATCATAATTTTCTGAAAATAGTGGGGTTTTCTGATCACTTTTATTACTCTCTCTCTCTCTCACTTAGCACAGAGCAAGCCTGCTGCACTGGGCTCTCCAAAGGCATAACTAGAGTCCTTAGATAAGGTTTATCTGCTAAAATATCTACTCAGTGCTAGTCTAGATACTGATTTCTGTATATTGACTATAAAGATATGCTTAGACAAATAGGCTTGGTGTGAAAATTTGAGATCGAGATAACCATATTTAGCTCTTTCTAAATTTCAACAGAGCTGAGGTTGGAGCTAAGTTGGCAGGGCAAAGTTATGTATGAATACATATGTATATATGTACACATAAAGTCTCTTTTGTATTTCTCGTAACATTAAATCTACTAAATTCCTGCATGGCTCCTGAACCATGGCTTAGCAGTCTCCAAAAGGCATTGATTTAGATGACTTGCTAGTATCACAAGGATTATGCCTCTCTGGAGCTCAATGCTAAAGCTCTCATTCATGTCAATAGGACTCAGGGGCAGGCATGATTTTTTTAGAATGGTTATCTTTTATTTACAATGTTATTTCTTTCTGTTACTGCATTTGCTCAAGGGCTGTAATCTATGTATAGTTTTTGTTGTTCTCACTTAAGGCCACTGACATGGTGGTTAGTTTTCTTTTACTTCATTTCTGACCCAAATCGATGCACAACAGTCACTATTCATGACTGTTTCTAGCAGATTTTTATGGGAAAAAAGAAACAGCATTGTTGGCGTGGTATCATAAAATGGGCCATCCTTGAGCTTAAAACAGAAGGATCTATTTCAACAAATATCAACTAGAAACTTGTTTGGATTTACAAGTTCCAATGTTAAAAGTCAGAACAGAATTTAAGTCAAGTCATTGATTTGTCACATGGTGTAAGAATAATAATCCAAATCTAGAAATCTCTTCTTGAGGCTCCTAGTTACAGTCACTTCAGGACAACTATCTCTACACAGACATTGGCATCTACTGTACTTTTTCATTCTGCCGGTGTCCTTCTGGTAGGCTGCTAATCTATTGTTCCTGTGTCATATCTACCGCATGCAGAGGTTTGGGACATCCTGTGGCACTCAACTGACGGCACTCAACATCTGTAGGCATGGTAACTATATCCAGCCTTGTACTGACAAACTGCACCTTCTCTTCTGATTCCATAATGCTTGTTGTATTGGCAGCCCAGCTGGAAGGAAGGAAACAGGTGATGATTTGTATCCTGAAGATGGAAAGGAAAACAAATACAGGTGAGTACTCTAACTACTTATCTGTTATAAAAATCCTTTTTTTTTTTTCCCTGAAGTACCTATACTATATACAGTGCTGAACACATATAAAGTTTTCTATTTGCATCCATTGTATGCAGAGCTAGCCTCCTGTTCTGGGACATCTAGGCACATAGAATGTGAGCTAGTAAGAGAGTAAGATTAATCTGCTGTTTCACTCTAGGTACCAATTTTTCTCTATTGATAAAGAATAATCTAGACAAATAAATTTGATGTGTAAATCCATAATATAGATGTCTGTATTTAATCCTTTTTTCTAAATATCAGGAGAATTCAGGGTAGGATTCAGTGCCTACTTAGGCAGTAGGGGAGTTCTGCTGCATGGGGATGGCATTTAACTTAGAAGTTGATACTGAGGGCAAGGAAGTAGCTGGTGATTTAAGCATTTCCATCATGAGGGTGTTGTTGAAGGGATCTTTCTAGGTTCCTTTTCTGAACCTGGAAGTTAATTTTTACCTAAATCTCATTTTCAGTGTGAAGGTATATACTCTTGTACCTGTTGAAATTCTTATTCTACTTCATCTTAAGATCATAATAAATGCCCTGTATACCGGAAATCATACCTATGACCTTGTCATACACTGCTGTAAATTGCAGTTTAAATTGTACTGACATGGATAGAAGTACTGTTACTTAAATCAGTTAAAAGTCAGTGTAGCTGTACTTAAATTGGCCCAATCTTTGCTGATTTACATCAGCAAAAAAAAATCTATCATGCTGAATTTATTTAAATTTTAGCAAGATCTATTGAACTGGTAATGGTAATGCGGTAATTGCTCTGATTTGTGTGATATGTAGAATCTTTCAGTATACTTAGCGCCAATTAAAATGCAATGTAACCCTAGGTTTTTCTTGCAAATGCACAAGTGATGTTAAATTTTTCTTTGTTTGCTTTTTTTAAGAAAACAAAGTATTTATCACTGGTTCTGGAATGTAAGCTAGTTGTTATTGGTTTATATCTGCTGAAGAAAATCAAGGTTTCATTTCATACATTAAGCAGGGTGAATCAGATTGCATATGACACCTCTCCTGTGTGACAAATGGGTTTGTAAAGTATTACTTGCACAGCATAATGGCAATTTGTCTACTCGGTGGCTGTAACAAACGCATTACATTTTTGTTTAACGGTTATAATTCATCATTTCAATACACAAAATACATGCAGATACTTTATTTCTCAACAGGGGATAAATAGGATGTCAACACAAAAGTTACATTTGTTTCCCAAAAGCAGTACTACTAATTCATTCTTGTGTCTCCCCATAAGTAGGAGCCAGGCTGTGACTGTAGGACTGCATTTTTTAAGGACAGTAAAAAATTATACTGAAGAAAGAACCATGCTGCATGAATGCTTCATGCTCATTTGAGCAGGTGTAACACTATGTGGAGATGTCATAGGACTCATTTATTTTTAAGTCTATTTGAGACAGAAATCATGACTGCTTTATCTACATTTCTTGATAGGGGCTTAACAAATATCTAAATATCTAAGTAAATCTAAATGAGTAAATCTCTTTTTCCCTGCACAGCTCCTTAGAAAATTTTGCTTGCCCATGTCAGCTTAAAAAAAAAATCTTTAACTTCAGTAGACCTTTTAAAATACAACAGTGCAACCAGAGAGAAAAATATTCTCATATTGAGTGAAATATCTGCAATAGAAAGTCTCAGTAGCAATATTTAAAATAAACAGAGATATACGCACCCATTGTGGCTTTTCTGTGATGTGCATGTAATAAATGTTTTCAATGTAATCTATTATATAAGACAAATTTATGATAATAATTATTGATATCATTTAATGTTACTCTGAGATTATCTGTTGTTTTTTTAAGATTTTAACAGGTTTAGCACAGCAGTGGTCATTTTTATATGAGTGAATAGGTAATTAAGAGTTGCAAAATTCTCAGGAGGATTTCTTGTAGATTACAAAATAAGAAGTAGGTTCAGTATTTCTTCAGATGCAGTTTATGTCTTTAATCTTAAAGTCAGAAATTTAGATTTTCCTCATGTGTTTGGTGTAGGATAGACTAGAACAGAACAGCATATTTCAGTTGGAAGGGACCTACAATGATCATTGTGTTCAACTGCCTGACCAATTCAGGGCTGACCAAAAGTTAAAGCATGTTGTTAAGGGCATTGTTCAAATGCCTTTTAAACACTGACAGGCATGGGGCATCGTCCGCCTCTCTAGGAAGCCTGTTCCAGTGTTTGACCAACCTCTCAGTAAAGAAATGCTTCCTAATGCCAAGTCTGAAGCTTCCCTGGCACAGCTTTGAATCATTCCTATGCATCCTATCACTGGATCCCAGGGAGAAGAGATCAGCACCTCCGTCTCCACTTCCCCTCCTCAGGAAGCTGTAGAGAGCAATGAGGTCACCCTTCAGCCTCCTTTTCTCCAAACCAGACAAGCTCAAAGTCCTCAGATGCTCCTCAGAAGACATTCCTTCCAGCCTTTTCACCAGTTTTGCTGCCCTCCTTTGGATGTATTCAAGGACCTTCACATCTGTCTTGAGTTGTGGGGCCCAGAACTGCACACAGTACTCAAGGTGAGGCCGCACCAATCCTGAATACAGTGTGATAATCACCCCTTTTGAGCAGCTGGTTATACCGCACCCCAGGATGTGGTTTGCCCTCTTGGCTGCCAGGGCACACTGCTGACTCCTATTGAGCCTGCTGTTGACCAGCATGCCCAGATCCCTTTCTGCAGGGCTGATCTGCAGCCACTCCTCTCCCAATTTATACTTGTGCCCAGTGTTACCGTGTCCCAGGTGCAGAATCGGGCATTTGGACTTGTTAAATTTCATGCCATTAATCATTGCCTAGTGCTCCAATCTGTCTAGATCCCTCTGCAAGGCCTCTTGTCCCTCAAGACTGTCAACACCACCTCCCAGCTGGTATCATCAGCAAACTTCTAATGGTACATTCAACTCCTGCGTCTGGATCATTGATAAATACATTGAACAGATCTGGCCCTAGGTCTGAGCCCTGAGGAACACCACTCGGGACTGGTTGCCAGCCAGCTGTGGCCCCATTCACTACAACCCTTTCAACAAGTGTTTCACCCAGCACTCTGTGAACCTGTTGTTCTCACAGTTGGAGTCCTATCTGTCCCTCATAGAAGGATGCTGTGAGGAACAGTATCAAAAGCCTTGCTAAAATCCAGAAAAACTACATCCAACACCCGGGGAACTACAGGCGAGTCAGTTTCACCTCTGTGCCTGGCAAGATCATGAAGCAGATCCTCCTGGAAACTCTGCTAAGGCACACAGAAAATAAGGAGGTGATTGGTGACAGCCAGCATGGCTTCACCAAGGGCAAGTCATGCCT
>VUYV01000075.1:3990131-4141191 GCA_008711295.1 Anarhynchus alexandrinus | reverse complement strand
TAAACCATTCTATGATTCTATGATTCTATGATTCTTTTCATCTACTAGGCAGGTGACCTTATCATAGAAGGATACCAAATTAGTTAAACAGGACCCTCACTTTGTGAACCCATGTTAACTGTGCCTGATGATTGCATTATTCTTTAAATGCCTTTCAATAGCACCCAGTATGACCTTCTCCATAATGGAGAGGTCCATAATAGAACTGAGGTTAGACTAACAGGTCTGTAGTTTCCTGTGTCTTCCCTTACACCCTTCTTGTAAGTTAGAATAACATTGGGTAGCTTCCAGCCAGCAGGGATCTCCCCAGACTTGCAAGACCTTTGCTAGATGATTGAGGGTGGTCCTGCCATAACATCTGCTAGCTCCTTCTGTACTCTGGGATCCCATCAGGCCTCACGGGCTTGCGAACATTCAGCTGGTGCAGCTGGTCCCTTACAAGTTCAGTGTCCACAGAAGGAAAGTCAATTGAAAAGAATAGTCAACTCTGGCTATTTCAACAGAAACACAGTGTGGATCAAAGGTGCTTGTACAATGTATGATGTTTAATGTACTGGTTCCACAGATGTAGGATTAACAATCATGAAACTAATTTAAGTCAACCCCTGTTCTGTGAAATCAGTAAAACTATACCCAATCTATTATGCTATATTAGAATATGTTTCTGCAGAATTAAAGTTTAATACACAGCAATCAGTGTCAAGGGCTGTGTAATTTCGCATAGCAACTAATCTGAGGTCGGCAATGGCCTTCTATAAAACCGCTGAATATACCGAACAAATTAAAGAGCACTGATACACTGCTAGCTCTAAATATGAGCTAAGATGCTGAGTGCTTAGTTAAAAAGTGCTGAAAAATTCCAAATTAAAAAAAGGGTATTTGAGGGGAAAAAAGTCATTGGAATGTAAATGTGTAAAGCAAGATGGACGTTATTTGTTGGTCAACAGAAGTGGTTACCAGACTTAAATTAACAGCAAACAACCAATATTCAAAGTTTCCTCCTGGCTAGCTATGTATCTTTTTAATTCAAGGCAATACTAGAAATATTACTTAAAGTTTTCTTGAAGCAGATATTTTACCATGTCTTTGTGGATGACAGTTTGGAAACCTCTGATTTATATTGATGAACTTCTGGGAATTGAATACGGAAATACATTCTTATGCCATACATATTAAGTAAAGGTCTCTTAGGACAGCAAAATTGGGATTTTTATGTAGCACTTGTTATGATGTTTCTTTGGCAGGAGAAGAAGTGGGATTTGGATTCGGGAAAAAAAAATGTTTCTCTTTATTCTTGTCTAGGTGTCTGAATACTCTCAGCTCCTTAATTCAGAAGGGTTACAAATACATTTTTCTCTCAGATGGCTGTGCAGAATTATGTAGGGAGGTAACCCCAATAGGCAAGGTCTTTTCAGCATCCATGCTGCAGCTCCTCAGGGGCATCACAATGCATAATGCGAAATGAAAAACAGGAAACTGGAAACAGAGAACAGTTTTTAAAGCTGAATGTATCTTACAGTTTTCCATGGTAAAAATTAATTTTAATGTCTCTGAAAAATCAGAGGATGTGTAATGTTTTTAAGTTACCATATAACAAGATGGTGTCGTTGACACTTTGATTATAAAGAGAGAATGAGAAGACATGCAGAAGCAAAGATAATATGTAACTTTCATTCTTTTTAGATAGGCAATAGTATACTGTATTATTTATTCCTCAGGCATGAAAAAAGCAATCTATGAGATATATAGGTCAATCCACATGAATAGCAGCATTTTTACATCATTACTATACCATGGTTCACTTTTGCATGGGACTGTTGCCAATTAGTTCTTTCTCATGTGCAATATAACATTTGAAAATACTTAGGGGTTATTTAACTTGTGCATACATTCTGGAACTTTAATTATAATAAGTTCAAATGCAGAATATTCAAAGAAGTTATACAAAGCTCCAAAATATAAACAAATCCTACAAATTGTCTCTTTAGTAAAGAAAAATCTGACATCTCAGAATTTCTTGAGAGTTGAAGTGAATCTCCAGTCACAAATTCTAGATTTGAAAGGTCATGGAATCATATGCTTTAAAAGTATATCATGTTTCTAAATACAGAAATGTTGTTTGTCACAGGACTGTGCATCAGTGACCTGAGGCAGCACAGGGTTATGTTTAGCGTAAATTGTGCCATTTAGAGGAGGAGGAAAGGTGTCTTAGCAGAGTCACAAGAACGGAAAAGTCTATCTGTAACTCTTCTGAATCCTAAATCAGCTAATGAAAAATGAATAAGAATTTGAAAAATATGATAATCTGTAGTTCTATTTTTCCTATGCATAATATAAAAATAATGGTTACACAGTTTATTGAATATCTATACATACAAGTGAAGTCTTTAGGAGGAAATCTTTCTCCACCACCTTCCTTCTTCTTGTCCTGGGATTTGCCAGCCTATGTGGAAAGGAGACTAGTACCTTCGCTAGGTGTCTGCCTTCCCTGTTCTGTGCCAATGAAGAAGGCCCTATTGAATGTGATCCAAAACAGCCAGAAAGCTGAAAAATGGTTGTTTATGAGTAGACAGTGGGCTAGCTAACTGGTAAGGGCAAGTTCTGTATCCTCACCCCCTTCATTTCCTCTATATATATTTGGTAGATGTTTGTGAAAAATTGTTTTTATTTAGTTGAAATACACAATCTGCAATCACTCTTCTTATGTGGACTTCACTGACAGTATTTTTTCAAAGACTGGATATTTATGCTGTGATAGACAAGTGTTCTTGCTGCTGTCCCTATATGAGAAGCAGGAGACCCCAGGTGAAGTTCCTGTTCAGGCTTAATAGGTTGAAAGTCAGTATCTTGCTTCCTATGCTAATTTGGGTGAGGTAGTTGGGAATTATTTCCTCATTTTGAAACTGTGTCATTATATACATACCCCCCCCCCCCATATATATAATCTATATAAAACCATGATTAACAGGGAAAAAGGTAAAGTATATAAATAAAAATACATTCTTCAGGAACAGGTTGGTTTGAGTTCTGCCCAATATTTGGTATCACATTCATATTTAATAACTCAATGCTTAAAATATACCATGGAGATAAGGAGTTTCTTTCTTTTAAATATGAGGAAACTAATGAATAATTCTGATGGTGGAAATATAAAGCAATGAAATATTGCTTGGGGAATCTAAGGAGCCTTAATAAACAAATTTAGAGAAATAAAATACTTGGTAGTTTGAAAAGGTGAAAATTGTTCAGGGAGATGCATTCTGAAAGTAAAGTGAGGGTTTTTTTGATTGTTTCTTCCTTGCTTCAGACAATAGTAATAATAGGGAACTATTTTTCTACTAATGCAAAAAATTATCTTCTTTGTATCTGGGTTGCATCCAATTTAAATAACTATGTCTCCACGTGGATGTGGGTACAAATTTATGCTAGATGGGCTTCTTTATAATGGATATGTACTTATGATTAGTGTTCTAATAGAACAAAAAGAAATCCTTCCAATCATAAAACATTAATTAGGAGCTCTGTGTAAGAGCAATGCCAACACAGAAGCACAGAATTATGGGCATATAAATGCAATTTCTACAAGAAATTCTAGCTAAATTTATCAGTTAAACTTGAAATAGAAGGCTAATTATCTTTCTAGAGGCTCTTTCCAGCCTATCTGTTCTACTTCAGCATGTATAATATAGGGACTTTTATTTGAGAGAGAAGAACCTGCCTGCCAGAAGTTGCTGGGTGAACATGATATTGTTATACCTGTGATATTTATTCCTTTATCTAAGTGAGAATGAAAACATGTGATACCTGACAGATATTTTTGTTTGCATTTAGGAAAAAAAAAGTCTTAGATTCCTTAATACCTTTTATCTGACTTTCCAAAAAATGGTGGTGAATAAATAGAGGATTTATTTTCCTAATTTTATTTAAAAAATGGTAAAGAAAGTTAGTATTCCTTCTTCCCTTCTAATTATATTATTTGAACCCTGTTATACGAAACTGACAGAAGTACCACACAGTTTATGCAAATAACTTTGAAAAATCTCCTGTAAAATACAAGCAAAGAAATTACAAATCAGAACGGGTATAACAAAAATATGTAAAAGTGAGGTATTTTGGAGAAAACTTATCCCTCATGTAAATTTTATATAGCATATTGATAAAGAATTGGAACAATGCTCATGTAATTCCAAAACCACTTGGAGGGAATATTTCTGCAAGGATAATTTTCTTTATTACACATTTTTTATGTTAATACACATTATATTTATGTATTGCCAGTTCTAGTTTAGATGAGAACAGTTTAAATCCCTCAGGCAGAGAAGGATCTTCAATCCTTTCATGTACTAGATGAATACACTAAGCGCAAGACCAGACTGGTGTCAGAGGAACCAGATAACTAAAGTCCTGGCTCACAAAAAACAAAGCTGTTTTACCTTCCCAAATGTGGTCTTTCTGGTATCAAGGAATAGCTCCTGTATGTTTCTCATGAAAGCCAATATCTTATGTGTATCCCAATCTGTAAATGGGAAAATGCAAGTGAGAGTAAGTGACAGCATTTTGGCAAAACATTAGAAAATACTGTAGTGTCTTGCCTTGCCTTGCCTTGTCTTCCCTTTCCATTTCCTTTCCATTTCCGTTTCCTTTCCATTTCCATTTCCTTTTCATTTCCTCTTCATTTCCTTTCCACATCTGAATACAGAGGGCATTCTAATTAGTTGTGTGCAAGACATTAATAATTTAACATTTCTTTCTTTAACAACTAGATAAATCTAAATACCTTTTAGGTTCTTTTTATCCCTTAATTTTGCTGAAGGAAACTTAATCTCCCTGAGTTAACAAAAATCAAAGCCAGTTTTAAAAGCTTGACAGGATAAACTAGATTTGATTAAGAGATAAAGGAGCCTTATATTAAATGTTTTTTCAGTTTATATTTGTGAAACGTATAAATTATGTATCATTGCTTTGAAAGTTATTATAACAATTCAAGTAAGATGTGATTTCCTTGTGGACAGAAGGTAGCCTTTAAGCTATTCTGAAGTTGGATAAAGGGAAAGCAGGACTGAAAAGGAAACACCTAAAGGGAGTTCGGGTTTATTTCACATAAAACTTGATGTAGTAGATATTCACAAGCTCTCTTCTTTTGTTAGACATGAGAAATCCTTACTTTCAATAACATTTATTATTTAACTTTTTCATTTTTTTTAATCAAATTTAAGATCTGGAGGTATACTAACCCAAAAAAAACAAGCAAGGATTTTTCAGATGTTGGAAGTCAGATATCTAATATCAATGGTGTCGGGTATGAGGGTGGTATTCCTTTATTCCTAATCCATTGTGAAATCTAGTTCTGTTAGCTGCAGAACCCTACCAGTTTGGGTCCACCAGTGAAGTAAGGGGGAAAATGCTTAATTTTCACCTCTCCTGGGACTGATTTCTTAGAATGAAGACAGAAATATATTGACTGCCAATGAAAATGCGATTCCTATAAGCATATATCAGGAGGTAAATGGTAGTTGAAATATAGTTGTGGAGTAGAGACAGAGCAGGAGTCTAATAGTTGCCTAAAGTATAAATATGTTTTGGAAAAATATCCCAATTCATTAACATCAGAGCAGGTGAACCAGGGAATCTACATGAAAGAATTCATGTCTGCAAGCAGTTTTATCATTTCAGATTTCTGTTTAAAGAACATAAACGTTCTAATGTAATATCTTCATACCTTAAAAAGATATAATTCAATAAACCTTTGGCAAATATGAAGCGTTAAATGATAAATCTAATTTTTATCAAAAATTTCTTTTTTCATAAATACAAACAGCCAGAATTAAGCTCTACTTCTTTACAGATCAGCATTTGCCCTACTTCTGTTTGCTCTTAACTATATCATAAATAGTCCCAAATTTGGTAACTAAATGTATTGTTCTTCATCCACATTGACATACTTAATATGAAATGGTAAAATCCTTAGTCTCTGATGGATCAAAGAGCAACCCCACATTCCTATTTTTGTTCAAGAGAATACTTTATTTTAAAGGTTTTTTGGTGCCTGTTTTTAATTCCTTTGGTATTTCAGCAATCAGGAATTACAGAATTTGGTTTAAAAGTTACTAATGACACTTTAGGAAAATACAAAATCTTTTGACTGGACTTTAAGGTCAAAATTAATACTTGACTTTCTAACCCAATTCACATTATGGTCGAAATGCAGACCTTTCCCGTGTAAAAATTGACGTTCCTGCAACAACAGGCATTTAAAAGAGACTGACTCACGAGAAGTCAGGTAAGGAACTAGTATCATCACAGTATACAAAGCAATTCTTGAACAGCCAAGGATAAAAAGTTTCCTTGCAAAGTGTCAGACTATTGCAATTTTTTTTTCTATTCTATGTGAAAATGTCTTCGTACCTGGAAGCGAATAGTCATGTTATGCTCTGTGAAAAGAGCATGTTACTTTTGAAAGCATTCTTCATCTGTTTTAAATGAACTTCGTTCTGTTTGGCATTCATTTGCTGTATTCTTTTCAGAATAAATAGCAAGAACACCAACATGTTGCATTCCGGCTCTGAAACACATGTAAACTGCTACTAAGAAAACTTTCACATAGCACAGTTACTTTCCTTTCTGGAGAAAATCTAGTTGAGAGAGTTCTGAAAACCCTTAATCATTACAAGCCTCTGCCTGAATACTGGATCATTTAAATAGTCTTGACTTGCCTTTGTACCTGTTCACACATTATTTCTCTATCTTGTTGCTGGTATTACACTGTCCTTATTGATTACTCTAGTTTAGTTAAGAACACATACTGTGTTCTTCCCACAGGAAATATAGGTAAGATGAATACCCCGTGATATTTTACCATACTGTTTTTCTGTTTGCTTTCTGTTTGGAATCCAGTATTTATATTTTAATTTTGCAGATGAAATAACCAAAGTTTGAAGGTTTGGTTTTTGTTTTTGTTTTTTTTCCCTGGATGTGGTTAAGAAATTTAAGGAAAGCTGCCAAGGACAGTCTTTCTCCCCCCACCTAATCAGTGTACTGAAGCCACCAAAAAATGAAAGACTGTATAGACAAGAAGCTAATAACAGTAATTGTTTCTTAGAGTGCAAATGGCACAATATTGCGGTCATGTCCTGTTAGATCTTCAGTGGAGCTTTTGGATAGTGTGTCAATCACTGCCTTCTATTGTAAACTCTATTGCTTCAGTCTAGCAAGAAGATAAAAGTATTGTCAGTCCACAGTACTTCAAACTCCATGAGAAAATCTGCAGCTCTTAATAGGGTTCAAAAACCTCTATCCCTCAGCCTTGTTCAGTATGACATGTGGTATGTTTACACATGCAGCCTGTGTACCACTGGCACAGTCCATTTGCTGTGTGCTACGGTTTGATGTTTAGACTCATTTGCAAGAAACTAAGCTGAATATTACAGACAGAACTAATTTGCTATAAAATATAAATCTCAGTTCTCAAAACACAGGTGAAGTAGAACCTACTGCAGAGTTACATATGATTTCAGCCTACTGTCAAATCTGACTGCATAGTAATAATAAAAGGAGTATATTACAAACAGGTCACGGTGATATGCTGACCAACTGAAATGTACCATTTGTGTGGGGGTTTCTATTTCTCCCCAAATTACAAGGCTGAGAGCACAATGTACTGCTCCATTTCTACCAGTTTTATCCTGCACAGTGCTTCTGCCAGCACAGCTAGTTACATGAATGTACTCAGAGAAAATGCTTTTCTAGAGTGACTTACAAGATAACTTCAATTTTAGTAGTGATTTTTTTTGATAGATTTTGTATTTTTCCAACCTTTAAGAGATAATGCACTAGTTGGTAAAGACAGTGCTTCACACTGTGACTTGTTCCATTTACCACTAACTTCCTTCCCGCTACCCCTAGGATATTCAGGCATTTTCTTCTTGTCTTTGTAAAGTCCTACAGGATCATTACAAACAAGTTTTAAGTCTTCACAGCTTTCACCCTCTTGTTGGAATGGTTTCACTGAGGCATACCGAAGGTCTACCTAGACCGTACATTTTTCACTGTCAGCACAAACTAGTGACGTCTAGGCTAGGCGATGCGTAGGAGAAAGGGCTGACACACAGCGATAGATCCATCAGTATATTCTCCCAGCATCTCAAAATCCAATTTGTATGGATTTTATGGGTAGAAGCAACATGATTGTGCTTATTAAGCACTGATAGATTTTTCTTTCACGAATCTTGCTTGTCTGATAGTATGTTTGTTCTCAGATAACACAACGACTTTTGGCATGGTCCCTGTAAACTACACACTCAAAGCTGCAATAAGAGTGGGGCTGGATACTGAACATATCTAGGGCTTTTGGATTAGCTAGTGAGATGCTGACTTTTCAGCTGATACTTTCCTATGGTATTAGAAGACTCTATTTTGGAAATACTGTATTCCAAATGAGGCTGGGTGAACCTGGTCCTGAGGCAGGTGGGGGAGAAACTCTTTGCTTGTCCAAATTCCATAGAATATCTCTCACATTGACAAGTTAAAAAATATTCAGCTAATGTTCAGTAGACAGCTTGGCCCTTTAGAATGACTTCAGGTGTCATAGGGCAGAAGGGGGACTATAGGTGTTTGTAATATGGTATTGTGTGCCAAAAAAGTGCACAGTAGTCTTCCAGGTAGACTAAGACAGGTCATTCTCATTGCCATTTTCCGTATTTTCTGTCATTAATATGACTACTAAGCAATATGGAAGTCCTTTCTGGTTTACAGATAATACATAAAAGTACTGCAAATAATAAAGTAATTTTCACCTCTAGTCCATAATTTGATTTTCAGGACAATATTTTAAACATTTTACAGTATTTTTAAACTTTTATAATCACTGTCATTATGCCTTTTATACAGTTGTGTTTATTCTGTCATTGCGTAGGTGTAGAAAAAACAGGATAAGTGAAAACAAAGTAATAGATGGACTAAGAAACTGGTGAGGTACTCAAAACTACATTTTTTATTTTTTTAAGCTGGGTACATCAAGACATATATCTAATAATGGACTTTCATTCTCTAATTCTCGTATATGTGGCTATTTTGAGGCAGAGAGTTTTTGTGAAGGGGATTAGGACTATTTCAAAAAAAGGTGAAGGACATATATTCATAAGCACAATAACAAGGTAGTTTTAGCCAATAAAACTACTTAAAATAAAGGCAAGCAAAGAAATCTGTGCTTTTATTTTTTTTAAGTTGTTCTAATGTATACTGATTTTCATACCTAAAATAAAAATCAATAATGTGACTTCATATCTTAGACTTTGCTTGCTGAAACGTTGTAATGCTCCACGCCTCTCTTTTAGGGCTCAGCAGCCTGGTAATGAAATGTTGAAGAAAGAAAAAAAAATGCATGGAATGTATTTAGAGTAGCAAATGCCTGCCACATATGGGGACTAGTATGTTTTAGTTCAACTACAATTTCATTGCAAGTTCAGGCAAACGGGAATGGAAAGGGTTTGAAATGTTTTATCAAGCATACGCTTTCTCGAATGATTTCAATACTTCAAGGTAGGCTGAAATTGGATGGTAATTTCTTTAAACAGGAGAGGACCTGTGCTTTAAAGAGCTACCGACAGAACTGAAGAAGCCCAGATGACTGTGAGAAAAATGCCGCAGAACTGTACAGTAGAACTGAACAGAGAAAAAGCCTTCCTTTAAGATTAGGGTTTAGGAAAGTTAAAGATTCCCCAAAACAGAAAGGGAAACTGTCCAGCACTCTTCTTCGGACAATATATGGAATTCAGTATCTGGACAGAGTGAGACAAGGAAGTAGGAACAACTGAGTGAAATATTGCAGGTACTCCTTCCTCCTGCAATTTTCTGAATGACTAAATCTGGACCTCTGTTTTATAGAAAGATATTTCATTTTCCAAAACCAACTTTTTTGAGACAAACTCTTGTATGTATGACCACAAAAGTCTATAGCTCACATTTATATAATGCATATAAAGAACTTAATAAATCTTTGAATTTATAAATTCTATATAGATATTGCTTTGCCATTAGACTCCAGGGAAAATAAACGTGAAATATATTTTAAGAATACTGATAAATTATAAAAAAATGACTAAAGATAAGATTACCTTCTATTCCCAAGCTTTATTTTCTGAGGATTATTTTTTATCCCATATAGTTATGATAGCCAAAATATATGGTATTAAATAAGATTTGTCTAAAAAGTCTCAGCTTTATGAGAAGAAATTTCAGCATTTATTTTCTGTTTGTTGCAGGTCTGTAGCCACTTATGCCCAAAGCCATTAAAATATCACAATATTTTGATAACTTCTCATTACTTTGTAACTGAAGGGTGAACTGACTATTGACTTTTCAAGGCAGTAATGAAATTTCATTATGAAGATCTGGAAAAGTATTACAGTATATGAAAGTGTAGTAAAATCAAATGTTTTGAACTTTGACATTGCATCCTTGTTTGCAGTTATTAGGGCTAATATTAAATTCAGTAAAGATCATTCTGTCTTCACAATACCCACATTAAAATGAAAATAGTTATTGTTTTTTTGGTAATTGCCCAGATCATTTATCACATGATACAACAGAACAGACTGTTTATAATTCCTTAGCTGGTCTTGAAGTCTGTGTAATAAAAGTTGTACACTATTTTTCTGAATCTTTCAAAAGGAGACTTGCAATCAGAGAACACCTTTGAATGTTTGGAAAAGTTGAGGTATTGTCACGTTAATATTTTTGGCTCAATGCGCTCATGTTGAAAAGAAGTTTAAGATGCTCTGTATTACAAGGTGTTGTCTTTTACGCTAGGTGTCTCTTCTTAGCATTTGTAAGTTTATCAGAAAGGATGAGTAAGAGATATTTTCAATGACTTTTACTTATGTGTTTCTTACACTGTATTAAAAGTTTGACCTTCTCCACAAGCAGTGCTAGCTTTATTACCCAATGTATTCCCTTTTATGACAAATCCTTGGAAGTAATTTGTCATATACTATTTTATAAAAAAATTAGTTTTTATATAAAAATATATATGGTAAAGCAAACACCCTCCAGAAAGAATTCATGTGCATTGCATTTTAGTTATCATACCAACAACATGATTTTAGTAAACAAAATTTTTCTGAATATGAAATATTTGCTTTATTTGTAAACATGTTAACTCTTCAGAAAATTATATTATAAACTAAAAGAATAAAACATGACAAAATGCATGACAAAAACTATGAAATAAATTATTTGGTACAGCTTTTTTTGCATTTATCAGGATTCCTGGCTTAGACAATGATTGAGTGTTCTATCTTCAGATCATGTGTTTCTCCATTTAAAAAAGCTTGAGGAATTATTCATATCTCAGGTGCAGTAACAGAAATAATAATAATTCTACTTGAACAGGAAATTTGCCTGCTAGATATTGATTCTGTTGAGCTTTAGCTTCAAACTGAGGTTTATTTTAGCTATATATATAAATAGTCATTATTTTGTTGCAAGTTATAGTGAAAACTATAAAAACCAAAATATTCTTATAAATACTCCTCCTTGATTTAGCCAACTCTGGCTTATTCTGGTTTATACTCTTTAATAGCTATTGATAGCATATCCGTTGGTTATGGAAAAGTCACATAGTTATGCAGTCAAAGATCATATCAGATGTATTAATGGTGGGCAGTCCTCTTTTCTTCCATTCAGCCTCTGAATTTGTACTTTATCCCAAATGTCTGGTCGTATCCTTCTTTAGCTATCCAAGGGCTGTGGTTCTGTTCTCGTTTACATAACATAGTGAAACAAAAGGGTCACCATCTGGAACGTGCCTCCGTAAAACAGAATTAATGTTCACTTTTCACATGCTCCGTGTTGACACCTTACATGACTGTCACATCTAAGTGGTTTTTACGGAGCACAGAAGCAAAAGTTTGAGTACTTTTCAGAGGGGTTGCTTTTGATTATCTGATACTCTGAACGGTAGCTGAGGAATTAGACTTCTTTTTTTCATTTCTATTGCATGGTTATCAGTACCTATGTCATTTCAAACTAGACTGCCTTAGTGCCTGGCCATGCTGGGGCTACAGTTGGTCATCCATGCCATGCTGTTTGGTGATTCACCGTCTTTTTTTTTACTTCCATGTGCAACCAGTGATTTAGCAGTTGATGTCAGAGCCTTTGGTCTGAAGCATATTTGGTTCTGGGATTTAGTTTGCTTTGACAATATGAAGGTGAGTAATAAGAAATTTTGCTAGGCCCATCTGATTTTTGGTTATTATTTTGGTGTTTGGGTTTTTTTGGTTTTTTATTTTTTTCTTTTTCTCTATGGTCTGAAGACTACTACTTACAGTGTTATGGGGAAGCACAATTCTTCAGTTCTCTTTCTTCTGTGAACCTTTGAAGCAGAACAAAAGTGAAGCTAGTGGTATGACTGTACAGGCAGATTGAATAGTGTTTGCAATAGTGATTCCAGAGTAATAACAAAGAGCCTTTATCCCCCAGTAGAATTAAAAACAGCAACAAAAACAGTTGAAAATATGTGTGTGTTTGCATTGCTCAGCAGTTATTGTTCTGAATCAAGAGCTAAAGGAAGAAATAGGTAATGGGATTTTTTTTTTTTCCACAGAAAATACCAAGAAAGAACTGAAACTGAGAAAAAGTAACTAGAGCCTTTTGTTATCAAGTTCACTGTGTTCCTTACATCTGAAAGTCACTTATGGGAGTTTCAGTTTGTCTTCATTCAGCTTTACGAGGACTTCCTGAGGTCAGGTTGCAAAAAAGTTCAATGAAAGATGAATATTTTAAGGAAGTGATTCGACAGACAGGTGTTTGTTAGAAAGTTGCTATTCCCCGCTTCTAGTGAAATCTGCTTCAAGAAAATCTTCATTAAACAAATCAGTCTGGAAAAGCAAGTGTTGTTCACTCACTGAGGGAAGTACAAAAAATATCAAATACACAACTATCATGTTTATCAAGTTTCCAATTTTTGAAAGATTACATAAATATTTGAGGAAGGTCATTGTAATTAAAATGAAGGATTGCTATTGCCACTAGCAGAATTTTATAGAATTATATAAACACCGTATTTTTTGTATAAATTGCATAATTTCGAGGTGTTCCCAGATGATTTTGTCCTGTGCTGAAATACAGTGCCATTGCCAATATCCAAACAGTAAGAGTCACATAGAAGTGCAGAAACATTATGATAAAATAACATTTTAGGCAGTCTGTAGGAGACATATTTTTTTTCAATGCTCTGGGTTGTATTATGTACATTATAATATTATTTCTTTAATTAGTTCTGAGTAAGAAGTAAAATATATTCCTTTTAGAAACAAGAAGTTGCAATGAACTCCTTTGCATTCAAGACTGTATATGTGCTTCTTTTTTAGACGAATATCCAATACTTATTTAAATTTATGATGTCCTAAATCTTATTAATAAAGGCTAAAAAATTAATAGTAAAGCAGGAAATATTATGAGTGTTGAAACACACCTGACTATAAAAATCTGTAGGTGAACCTCTAAATCTTTTCCCATTTTCTCCTTTAAATTGTTTGAAACCTGTGTTTTATTTTATTTTTAGTTTGTTTTTTCTTCAAATCTGCTTCATCACAGCTAGACTGAATATTATTAGATAAGCTTGCTTGAACAGTATAGCCTCTTGAAAGCTGAAAGACAATCAACAGGCAGAAGGCATCTCAGTGCTGCAGATTCCTTAGTTCAGTTCTATTTTATTACTTTTTGTTTGATTTTTCTTTTCTATAACTTTAGGCGGGTGAGTGTTGGGGTTTTTTTGGGTGGGTGTCCTTTTTTTCCTCTCAGAATCTGGGAAGTATAGTCTAAGTACTAGAGTGCCTGGTGTTATGTGAAACTCTGAATCAGTTTCATTGATATCAACAATAGCAGTCTCACTTTGGTGCCTGGTGAAATGTCAGAGAAGATTATTCTAGGAGTTATTGAAAAACACTTGAAAGACAATGCAGTCATTGGCCAAAGACAACATGAATTCATGAAGGGAAAGTCATGCCTTGCTAACTTAATATTCTTTTATTACAAGCTTACCTACCTTGTGTATGAAGGGAAGGCTGCAGGTGTGGGTTTTTTGGATTGTAATAAAGCTTTTGATACTTTCTGTCATGGTATCTTTCTGGACAAAATATCCAGCATACAGATAGACATGTACACAATGCAATGGTGAACAATTGGCTGAAGAGTCAAGTGCAAAGAGGTGTAGAAAGTGGGGTAACATCTGGCTGGTGGCCAGTCACTAGTGGTGTTCCCAGAGATCAATTTTGGGAACAGTTCTCTTCAATGTTTTTATTAATGACCTGGACACAGGAGTTAAGTGCAGGCTAAGTAATTTCGCCTATGATACTGTATTAGGAAGAGCCATTGATTCACTTGAGGGTATAGAGACCTTACAGAGAGATCTTGATAGCTGAGTTCTATGCCGTCACCAACCGTACAAAATTTAACAAGGACACATGCCGGATTCTTCACCTGGGAGGGTGTAATCCTGGATGTATTTATAGATCGGAGGACAAGAGACTTGTGTGCAGCCCTGCAGGAAAGGCTCTGGGGGTTTAGGTTGATGGTAAGCTCAATATGAGTCAACAATGTGCCCTGGTGGCCAAAATGGCCAACCATAACCTGAGGTGCATAAAGCACACTATAGCTAATTTGTCAAAACAAGTGGTTGTCCTGCTATACTCAGCATTGGTGCAGACTCACCTCGAGTACTGTCTGCAATTGCTCCACAATATAAGAAGGATATATAAATGTTAGCATGTGTCCAAAGGAGGGCAACAAAGATTGCAAAAGGACTAGAGGCATGACCTATGAGGAGTAGCTGAGGAAACTAGGTTTGTTCAGTTTGCAGAAGAGGAGACTTCATTGCTGTCTACAACTTCCTCATGAGGGGAAGAAGAGATGGAGGTGCTGACAGCTTCTCTCTGACGTCCTATGACAGGACACGAGGGAATAGCTTAAAGCTGCATCAGTTCAGATTGGATATTAGGAAAAGGTTCTTCACTGAGAGGATGGTCAAGCACTGGAATGAGCTCCCAGGGGAAGTGGTCATGGCTCCAAGCCTGTTGGTGTTCAAGAAGAGTTTGGACAATGTTCTTAGATATATGGTTTATTTTCCAGGCTGCCCTGTGCGGAGCCAGGAGTTGGACTCGATGATCCTCATGGATCCCTTCCAACTCAGGATATTCTATGATTCTATAAAAAACCTTTCAAAAGAATGTAGTTAAAGCAACTAGAACTGGGTTTGCACACGCTGTATTAAAAATGTACCTTTTTAACCCCCCACCCCCCATTTTAGATAGATCTACTAGGTTCACTGCAAGTCCTCTACTTTTAGTGCTGTGATATTTGATGAATAGGAGTTCTGCATTAACTTTATCCACTGACTTTTGTTTTTGGAAGCCTCAGTCATACCCTCTCTCACCCTTCTCTCTCTACAGAGGGTCACAGCCTTTTTTGTTCCCTTCTTGAAAGGTAAATTCTTCATCCCCTCATTAATTTTAGCTGCTCTTTTCTGCACCTTCTCTAGTTCCACCCTGTCTTTCTTGAGAGATGAAGACCAGACCTCTACATGCGAAAGACCAGGACAGATGTTGGTGAACCAAAATTTTGCATAAACCTCTACCTTGTTCCCAGTCCCATTTCTGTTAATACCTGACATTTGATAAATATTGGGTTACTAATATACATTAAGCTTGTGACTTCAAAGAACTACCAATACGACTACAGACTCTTTTCTGAGATGTAACTGCCATAATAGTTTTCCCTGTCCAGTAGCACAGCCTTGATCTTTGCATATGATAAACAGAGTATTTTATTTTTTTTTTTTAGAGAGTGATGTTTTTCTATTTTTGCTTTCTGGTGGAGAATTCAGGCAAAAGGTACAGATATATTAATATACAAATGATTGCGGATATTATTTTTTTTTAATTAGAAAACTGCTGAAGAGCTAGAAAACCTCAAAGTTCTGTAGAAAATTCTGATCTTGAACCAAAGTTTTTACAACTATTTCTGATCTGGGATGAAAAATAGGAATATTTAATTGTCCCATGATTTTTTCCTTTAACAGAAATATTTCTAATGGATTTTTTTTTTTCCATTTTGTGTTACAAAGGCCTCCAACATATTATAAAAGCCTTTAGGGCTATTCTATTTACTAGAGTTTGCCCTGAAACAGAATCATTGTACGTGTGTTTGGTGTGTCTACTCTACTTCTGTCAGCTTTAAGAGTGCAAGGTTCCTGTTGAGCCCATGGTTCAAGTTAGTAAGTCTTTCACAGGTACTTGCTGAATGCTGTGTAAGTAAGATTTGCTCAGAAGTTTGTCAACCTGAGAAGTTTCCACTAAACATATTATTATGTTTAAGCAGTATTTGAAAATCTGACATCCACAACTCAGGTTGACATTATCCAGATGAAAATCTACTTTCCAGTTAAATGTTTTTCATACCCTAGTTGTAAAATCTACAGGGACACATTCCAGTTCCCAACTTCCTCTTATACCTTCTCGGGTTTTCCGGGGTGTTTTTCCTTTTTTTTTTTTTCTTTCCCCTTTTCTTGATCTAGCACAAATCCCTCAAAACAATGTAAACAGTCCTTTAATGTTGCACACAAGAGATTTTTGTAATTTTTCAGTGACAATACTGGAATGTCACAGTAGAATTTGATCACAAATGAACACAGATTAGACATCACCACTGCAGGTTGTCAGTAAGCTTTTCCTTTTACTGATGTCTGATTAGCACTTAAATTGTTTCACGCCATTAGTTGCCTAGGATTTAGTGATCATTAGTGGGTCTGAAAATGAACAAGATAAAAGGAAGCTTTGTTTTCAATTCAGGGGATGGTTTACTTTTTCTATGCAGGGTCATTTACCACTGAGGAGGTGTGTGGTGTTGATTAAAGTTTAGTTTTATGCATAGTTTTATTCTGTTATGAATATTAATAGCAGTTTCAAGTTAGGCAGGGTATTCTTCACTTTCTCCTCCAAACATTGTGCATTTAGTGATGGTGTGCATCTGCATAAGTTAGATGTAGCTTGCTTCGGTGTTACCATTCACATTCATTTCCACCATCAACTGCATTTCAGTACTGTGCTCTGGGTATATTTATGCCTATTTATGCCTATGTATCAACATAAACATGCACAAAATGGATGGTACAGTTTCACACTGGTTTGTATTACTGGTACTGCTGCCTCTGAGCTAAGGTGTGGTGTACCTTGTATGGGACTGGATCATTGTGGGATTGGATACTACTGATGTGAGGGCTATACTTAACTGTAATTAATATTTAGGTCGTCATTTTCAGTATGAAAGCATAATGATCCTGTAAAATGATAATTAATATGTCAGTTTTTAATGCAAAGGCATGATACAAAAGTTAAATTATTTAAGGATATTCTGAAAAAATCACAAATAAAGGTATCTTGCCTTGAGTCTTGAGTTGGAGGGTTAGTCCATTATCTTCTATTACCTCATTACTCTTATATGAAGTGTATGACTAGCGTGGATTGTCTTTAACAGTTTTTATTTCTTTTGTTCTGAAAGCAACAAGAAACAAACAAAAAAAGAAAAAAGTATCTGATTAATTTTTTCTTACAAGACAGACAAAACCAAGGGAAAATGTTGGATTTTTTTCCCCTGGCTCTCCACTACAAATCTTCTTGCTGTTGCTACTGCATAATGTTTCTAAAGAGAAAATCCAGACCTTGAAAGTTACAGGCTTTTCATTTATTCCTAGATGAAACATATTGACTATTGTATTTGCAGTTAATTGGTGGTGTGGTGGTGACATGGAGGAGGGGTAGAGAAAATTTGTGATTTTTGTCACAGCAGTTTGATCCAAGGGCTATGAAAGACTGTAACTGGAAAATTAGACAGACATTTAAACCTTGCTCTAAGTAACAGTGTATTTGTGTTAACTTTTTCTAAAAAGAAATTTAGGAAGTGATTGTTCAGTAATTGGAAGAAATTGAAGAATCTGATATCAAGTAAAGTCTACTGCACACTGCTTAGCTCATGGTGTTTTGGTTCAGTGGCTCTAGTAATGTGCTGCATCAAACAAAAAATACACCTTGTAGTTTAATATATTGCTGGCATTGTGAGAAGCAAACAGTGGCGCATAGGGACAGTTCACATGCAACAAAACATTAATTCTCTTTTCTTTGTTGCCTGAAGAAAGGTTCCCTGAGGTCCTGACTCTGGTGATATTTTGGAGTTACACAACAAAAGAAACGTTTCACATTCTTCCTCTTCTTCATCACCATCATACAAAAAAGACATACTTTTTAACTTCACCTGAGATAATCTGTTTGGTAGTCCTTATTGTATGAATCCTGTAGGCACAGGAACCCCCTTTTATTGTTTCAGAGTACAATAGAATATAAAGGTTAATTTGGACGTTGATAAAACACAGAGGCATGAAATTTTGATATAGGATTGATATGTGATATGCTGAGAGATAAACCTTTAAAAGCTATTGAGACTGTACAGCAGCAACTAAAGCTAAGAGACTTTACTAAAGAACCCTGAATATCTTTAAAGAAAGGAAACATGAGAGTTTGCTGAAATTGTGTAGGTGATTATATGGATGTAGGTAGCTGATATTTGAATTGAATTTGGGTCTGGGTTTGACTGGAACTCTGACAGAGTTCAATGTATAGGAAAAATCCAAGACTCTTACTGAACCTTTCCAGGGGAAGGTACTGCAGATCTCAGTGGAAGCGTTGTGAGATTAGAGTAACAATCTCAAATTGGAACCACAGTGATGATTAAATATAACCACTCTCTTCTTGAAACCGGGCTTAAGAGAAGCATCTTCCAACAAATAAATGTAGTGCACGTATGTAACAATTACTTTCCAACGTGAAAAGAATGTGTAATTTTGCTATTATGCGTTCACTTTTTCTTATCTGGGGTGATCATGAAACTATCCCAGAGCCATTAAAGCTGCCTGTTGTTGGCTCTTATTTCAAAGCTTTTAGAGCAGAATATGGTTGTCAACTCACTTATCTCCACAGGCATAACACATCTGCGATGGAAAAGATGCCTGTGTATAAGCTGGAGTCTTAAGATTGTCTTATTATTCAGCACAGCACCACTGATAGGTTTCATATACATAAGAACATAGTGCTATAATTAATTTTCTAGTCACATAAAGATTTGATTTGATTTAAGAAGCTGCAAGTTGTCTGTGTTAAAGGTTAGTCACCTCTATTTAAAGACAATTTTCACTTCCTACTATTGCTTTGATCAGCATCATTATAAGAAAGAATTAGGAGCAAAAATACTATTGTAAAATGCATGTTTAATTGTGACATACACCATAGTATCTCTTTTGCAATTCCCTTTTAATTGCTGAACAAGGTGCAATAATTAAGTCTTGAACTTGTAGCCCTTCATTTAGATTGCACTGTTTGTTAAAGGAAAGAGGTTATAGAACTATAGTGAGTGTGAGATTTTCTGCAGTCATTAACATTATTTTGACTTTAACGACAATTTTGAAGAAGCACTAAATTTTCCCTGTTTTTCTCTCTGGTGAAGATATGGAGAATAACTTTCATTTAACAGTGAATAAATGTCAAAGTAGCCCTAATTACTGCAAGCTAAAAAAATAAGAGGGGGGGTGGGGAAGAGAACACAGATAGCAAAACATTTTGAAAGGCAGAAGTAGCGAGTAGGTCTCAATTCACCACCCAACTTTAGTCACTAAATTCAGGAGCTTTGTAAGGAGACAGGCTCGTTCAGAGGTGGTTGAAATTGCCTGAGATTTGAATTACCCTGTGGAAGCCTGTCTCTCTTTAATCCTCACTGGAGGGGTACTAATTTTCTAACTAGGACTTTTCAGGCTGTTGTGACTTGCCACAGAGCTGTGCTGATCCAAAAGCAAGTAATTGCTGAATGATTCAATCCCTCTGGCTCTTCTCTGCGCTCTTGGATAATCTTTCCTACCCCTTTCCACTTGCTGGCAGTGGCAATGGTTTGATTCTGAAGTGATTTAGGGCACTAAACATTCAAGAAACTATTGACCCTTTATTATAATGTTAGCTTTTGGTGCCTTATGCCTTTTCATGGCTTCAGTGCATAGTCAGATGAGCATCAAGGGCCTTTTATGTCACTATCCAGTTGGTCAACAAGACCAGCTTTTTCATAAAACCTTATCCTTAGCTAAAAGGCAAAGAGGATGGTACAGGAACAGAATGTTAGTTTGTACAAGGAGAATTTGAGGTTCAGAACATTTACATTTGAATCTGCAGAAGCTAAGATAAATTAATATTGCATATCAAAGAATTACTGAGGTACGGGAAGAGATAACACTTTAATAACTAGGTTTTAGTGTCTCAGGTTAAAACTGACAGACATCATTCTCTGGTTGTTCTTGATTCATATTTGTTCTGAATGTCTTTTGCAACTATAAAGATGAGAAAATGGCTTCTCACTTTTAGATGAAGATACAACTGAGAACTCCAACTTGACATTTTCATAAAGAAGTGCCAGTCAGTAGACTGACACAGGCAAATTATTGTGCCACATAATTCAAATGAGTTTCACATAGGTCATGCAATTTGCTACATGTTCTTTCACTTTACTGAGTGAACCAGCAATCTATATTCAATTAGTTTGGGATTTTTTTTGTCTACCACGGTCTTAAATAAGTAAGTCAGGAGTTGTACATTTGCAACAAAGTTTACCATAAACCTCCCGTTCTTGCAAACAATCAAGAATTCCAGGAGCAGAGTACATAAAGAAAACTGTCAATTCGATATGCTGTGTTCTCTATCTCATACGTCCTCTGTCATACTACTTTCAAGAACAACTTTCAAACAGATTTGAATTAAAAGGCACATAATTCAAACTTTCAATTACATTTAAAATTAAAGACACCTTTTGCAATATTCAGGCAAGTTAGAATACCATATCTAGAAAGTACAAAGGCTTTTGACAGAAGATACCAGAGAAGAACCAGAGATGGTTTTCTGAGTTTATGAAAATGTTGAAAATACTGCCTGTGTCACAAGGGACTCCTTTGTTTACTGTATTTCCAGGCCAAATTTGTAAACTCATCAGATTTGGATGGCTTGCATTGAGAAACTTCAGTTGCAGTAGCATTGAATCTCAGCCTTTGATTTTGGTATTGCTCTTCTCTCCCATGTCAAACTCATTAAAATATTGATAGATTTCTCAATTGCATTGGTGAATACAAAGCTTTAAAGTGAAAGGTAAGAGCTCACTGAATGTTATTTTACTCTGTAAAAGCTTACTTTGTTATTATTTATAATTGATTTTTATTATTATGACTTTAAAAAATCATCAGGAAGAAATATTTTGCTGTTTGTGCATCAGACCAAGCTAAGTAATACTACTGGTTTTTTTTGTTTTTTTTTTTTTTAAAAGCAATTATACTTTCGAAAAGATGCTGCTACTGACAGCATGTCTGAGAGTTCTTCAGTGTTAAAACATTGAAACATTGATAGTCTTATTATATTATGTCACCATGAAAAATCAAAATGAAATACACTTGGTGTCTAGTATCCAAACATTATTTTATTTTCTCCTGTGTTTGCAATTAAAAGTTTCAGTCCATGGAAAGTTTTTCATACAAACTTATCAGAATAATCATGGCATAGTCCCTACCATGATATACTCACCGGAGGGGTATTTGTAAGGATTAAAAGCTGACCAGTTTTGCTTTTTAATATGGGCTATGAGAAGCCTGCTAAGGAATATATCGTCTAAAATACCTAAAATCTCACACATAAAGGAAAGATATTTAAATTCAGACAGACTATTCATGATAAACAGTACGTGTGAGGATTATTGTTTTTCACTATTGGAATTATTTTCAAAAGAATGCAAAGGATTTGCGGATTTCTTTATATCTCAAGCATTCTCATGAAAATTTATCCTAGACACCTTTTGTCTTGAGGAGAGTTGGGCTGGTTTTGAAATTGAGAGTGTAAGGTAATAAAATGTCAAGATCTTTGAGTCTCTCTCTCGAGCTCTGCTCTGCTTAGTTGAACTACATAAATGATCTATGTATGACTTAAACCTGGGGTGAAGGAGGAACAAGCCATTAGATGTGTTGAACTTCTCATTTTTAAAGGGGTTTCTGTTTTTACGAACAGCAGCCCTTTCCAACTGCACATAGCTTTAAAATGTTCATATAGTAGTCATTCCCATCTGATGTTATTATATGTATATCTTCCAGAATGAGAAACCACCGTAATAATGGTTCCTCCCCACCAACTACCTTTGAATGTTTTATCTTCTTCCTATTCCACTTTTGACCTCTGAAAGATTCTTCTGTTTTATCCCCTTCCATGCCACCTATATAAAATGGTGACAGTTATTTTTATGAAGAACACAGAGTGCATTAATTCATAAATGGAGGATAATCTAGGAAATCAAAAGTGATTTTAATTAATCAGAAAGAAATCTTTTCATCTAAGAATGCAAAAATTGAGCTCAAAGCTACAGGAATTAAAACAATTTGTAAATATCTTGATTTTATTATTCCTCCAGCCTAGTTGTGAGACACTGGCTTGGGCAAAAATTCTAGACTACAGCAAGAGAAAACAGAACACTTGGGGAGGGGGGGTTGCTTTTTTCCCCATATATATGCAAAAATAATTATTTTGTGTATATCTGTATATGCTCTAAATGAGGGTCTTTAGCTGAAGTGACTGCTTGTGGTAAGAAGATAAAAAACTCTTGACAGTGTCACTGAACACTATTTTGTTAACATGGTCCAAGACAGGTATATATAGCTCACATTTAGCTCAATGGTTTTCACAGCTTACTTAATGAAAGGGTGTGAAACAGATGTCACAGATGTCAAAAGGATTAAAAACGCTGGAGGCTTCCTTTCAGTCACGCTTGTAGGATGATATCTTTCTAAGATTTTCCTAGGAGACTACTGAAGGGGTTGAGTTTGCTAAAGAAAGAATAAATGTGAGAGAACAATCCAAATAACTATAATGAAGAAATAAACTCTTTCCTATGGAGTGCTTATCTTGAATTCTGCTTTACTAGTTAAACAACATAATTTTTATCACTAACTTCATACCCTTCTTTCATGGATTATTAGATGAAAACATATAAGGGTGAATATTATTTTACTTTAGCATGAACTCCTGTTTATTACCAATCTCTTACCAAGTGATTCCAATTTCAAGCTGATGACATCTGGTGAAACAAAACCATATTTTTAGAAATGTATCCTACCTTGATTCAGAGTTTGTATCCCAACAGAGAGGTGTGAGATACTGAAGATGGTTATAATGGTTTATTACTGAGTCACACTTATTCAGGAATACTACAGCTTCCTACTGGAAATTTACTATTTCATTGGCTGGCTCTAGGTTTAGCAAATTGTGAATTGCCTAAGCACACAGTGAAGCTATCTACGCAGCTCTTTGTAATGCCTTCTCTTCATTGTCTCAGTGGTCTGTACCACTTTGCTAAGTCACTTGCATTTCAGTAATTTCAAAATCTAATTACAGACTAAATTAGATTCTTTTATTATACTTCCATCATCCTTATCTCACTTATCAAAACCACCATGTTTTTCCTGCTGATACCTGAAACAGAGTTTCACCTTCTACAGGTGAGACCTGTATTTTTAGTTCACAGATGTATGCCTTTTCATTTAACTGTATTGAAACACATGCATGAATGTGTCTTAGCCAAAGGAAATAACCTGCCTTTTATAGTTGACACTTCAGCAATGTCTGCAAAATTTACATGTTTTGCCAGTGTTCCTGTTTTCTTTCAGATTGTTGATAAGGTTTCCAGTTAACAGAGTCAAAAGCAGCTTACTATATATGACTACAGGTGGATGTTCTGTTAATGGTTATTTCTTTAGATCTATCATGTAGCTAGAGTTTAAGCTATTGAAATTGTATTTTGATTTGCACAATGGAAATTGTTTTAGTAAAAAGTTTGGGTTGTCTCTTCCATGCCTTGAACAAGTTTTGTGACATCTGAATAGTGAAGCAGATCTGCTGAAAATCTCCAAATCCTAATTCTAAGAGGTTGCAAAGAAATGTATGTTTTCAAAGAGCTCTGAATAGAAAGTGCTGCCAAGAAAAATTACAGACAGGAACAAAGAAAATTTAATTTGCCTCTTGTAATCTTAGTACAATAAATTCATTTCTTAATTTATTAAGTAAGCTCATTTTAAAATGGTAAAACTCAAATGTTTTGTGACAAAAGTTCCTATTATAAACAAAAAAAAGTTTAGTGTGACAACTTAAAACTCTTTAGACGCCACTGCCCAGTGTAACTTTCTAAACTTAATCACTTTCACAAATTAAAATTTTTTAAGTAATACTTTCGAACAATCAATCCATGTGCTCCTGGAAGAAAAACCCACTTTAGGATTAGACCAAAAATATTTCTCCAGGTGACTTATACCTGATGTAAGTGGACATTCACACAAACATTCATTCAGTGAACTATCTGTGTACTTCTACTAGTGCAGCTATCACAAAGCTACTTAGTTTCATTTTCCAGAAAAGAAGCCTTGTATTGGTAGGAGCTACTTGGCTTTTTCATTTCGTTGGGTTTTTTCTTGCTGTTATAAGAGGGGAAGCACAGATCTATATTGACAATAAGTGGAAAAATTCTGAAGCTGAATTTCTTCCTAGGGACAGTTCCCAAACGTAATAATTTTTACACATTCCCTGTGAGACATATTTTACATCCATTTTGACAGTCTCTACAGCAAGGGACTGTGTTTTTTGTTTGAATTTGCAGACAGGAAGGACTTTATTTGGAAGATTTAAGGAAAAAAAATCTCATAACAAAATTCCTAATGCAGCTACCAATGTTGCCTGACAGTGACTGTAGATGCTGTCATCAGACAAAGGCTCTCTACATAAAAAATAGTATTTTACTGAACTTCTGTAGGTTTTAACAGAGAGACTGAGTGAAACCAACAAAAACATCAGCTCATTTTCATGGAAAATTCCAAAAGTAAATCTTTTAGAAAAAAAAAAAAGACCTAGAATGATTGCAAACCTCCTATAAAGTTCTGATAACTGAATTTGGTTTTGCATGCCTTTTATTGTCGTTATGGTTGTCACTGTTAATAAACCTGGCTCAATCTAGTAGATAATATTGTGACTGTACCATAATGCCTTATACATTTTCCAAGCTGGCACATTAAGCTAATAATGTCATACTTCATGCTCTCACACAAGGGAGAAGGTTACCAAGAATTTTTGCGAAGCTGACAGTTATCTAAAAGACTAACTGGATTATCCAGGATGAGTCGTCTTTTCTTTGCTTGATTGGTTTTTCCATGTAAGTATTTACAGCAGGAGATTCCTGCAGCTGCAAGCATGAGTTTACCACTGTGTGAGAGAAAGAGAGAGGCTTGGGTAGCCAATTAAGAGATGCAGTGTAGTGATTGCTCCAGGCTGGAAAAATGTCAACATCAATTTCAGGTTCCTCACATTAAACCAATCAGCAGTAGACTTTGTTTCAGCTTCTGCTCTCTTGCAGGTTTTTGGTTAAATTAAATTTTATAAACAGGCAAATTGAACTGAGCCCTTCACCACTTTGAAGGTTTTCTGTTTGTGCAAGTGAAGGTTAATAGAAAATGCAAATATCACATGCATACCAATTATTTTTTTTTAAACGTTTCACCTTCTGTACCCCCCTTCAAGTCAATTTATTTCCATGTAGAAGTGCTTCACACTGAGTACCCTAGAGTTTAGCCATTTGAAAATATATAGGCACCATGAATATAAATTTTATTAAATATTCCTGGTTTTTAAGTGATACCCAAACAAGATGTGTTGTCTAATTTCATTTAGCTGTAGTGATTTGATGATTTCTGTAATTTAATCTTGTTTCAGAGCTGCTTCCCCTCCAACACAGAGAAGTAACTCTTTCCAGCTTTTCTATTAAATTCATGGTTGCTATAGTTAAACATCTGAGGAAGTGTTCTGCTCAAAAAGCAGTATAGACATTCTCCTTTTCCCAATGTGTATGTATAGGGTATAGATATGGGCTTCAAGGGCAACTTTCATTTTTTTTTCGGATGAGTATTAACTCCCAAGTAGATCTGTTTCAAGTTTCAAGCAGCCCATGTGATTTTTTAGCCCTAATGGTAGTTTCCTGAGGAAACTGTCAGATTCTGGTCCTTGTGCTCAGACTTCTTCCATGGTATCCTGCAAGTGTGACTAACTGTTCAGTGTGACAAAGCTCAGGGGAATATAGTAATTTTTTCTCACAATTGAGCCCTCAGATAGAATTTTCCTTCCCTACTAAAAAGACAAGCCTTTGAGGCTGACCTAAAGAATAAATCATTCAGATGAATCTGATCCAGCCATGCAGCAAGGCTGTCCTATCCTTGTAAAAAAAAAAAAAACAAAAACGAAAGATGACTTATCTGTTATATATTATGACAGTTTCAGGTCTCTGGTCTATAATCATCACAACTGCTCTGATCAACCCATGGAAGGGTGTCCTCATGACTTGTACCACTAGAATTATGAATGTGATTTATGAGTACTTTTGCATGCTATGGATAGACATTTAAAAGCAATTGATATGAAAGTTGTTCTTTTACAATATTTTTTTTTCCTAAAAATATTTTAGTACGTAGTCTTATCCTTTCCTTCCTCCTATAGCTTAGTTGTAGACATTCTGGCTGGATAGAGATAACCTCTGCAAACAGATGGTTATGTAATCCTTGCAAAATCACAACTTTTAAAGATATATTTAAATTCTTCATTGAGATATGAACAAACATGCCATTTGATCATAAGATCATTTCTAGAAGAGACCTTGGAGATTAGCCACATATGTTCTTTAGCTCTTAAGGATGGATCTACTAAGACTATCTGAAATTTACCTCAGCAAAATATTCTCAAATGAACGATCACCTAATTTGTGAATGAATGTAGGTCACTTTCTCAGTTTGCTGCTGCTTCTCATTAAGTTTCTAGTGCTATGGCAGTCTGTAGCAGCTTAATGCAAGCTTAATGCTAACCTTGCCATTGCTAGTAGTATCATGCTTTATCTTGTACAGTTGCTACCAAATTAAGTAACTAAATCTACCAAGATCACATATTTGTTTATGTGAAAAATAGCCTTTTGTTAGTGTTTCGTTTTCCGGCTTGCAATATGAAAGTAAATGAAAAAATCCAATTAAAATTATGTTTGTGATCAATTATATGAGTTATATGTTTGGGTTTTTTTCACAGAAAGCAATACACCTTCTGCACTCTAAGGAGCCTTGTCAGGTAGTTTTTTTCCAATACTTCGTAATATGCAGTCTGTCTCCTCCATTCATATTTTAACATCTTGGTATGAATGCAATGCAAATGTTGCTCTCCTTTGGCTATCTTAACCATTTCTGCAGTCTAAAGATGCTGTATTTCTCCATGTGAGCTAGCTGCTGGTTGCAATGACTGAATGCTTTTCCTATCAAAAGTAACTTATACCTTTCTACCAGCAGGATATGTCAGGACTTAGAGATACTTATTGGAAAGAGAGTTACCTACTTCCGAATATAGCACAGATATTCCATTAGAAGGTACAGACATGCCTACTTCAGGAAGAAATTCTTGCTTCTTATTTTGTTTTTCTTTTCTAAGTTAAATACTTATAATTTCTTAAGAAAAAAAAGAAAAAATAGACAGGAGATCTTTAAAGAACTTTTCTCATCAGTTCAGTGTTATCTCGTTCTGAGTTTAGTTTCTAGGGAAAGGAGCCACATGCGCTCCAACTAGTCTAAGCTACCCAAGTTCATGACAAATGGAATAAGTAGAAATTCAGGCCAAATTAAGATAATGAAACATTTTGTCATGAATATTTAAGAGTATCTTGATTGGTCTGACAATAAGACCACCATCTCTGGCATGACGATTCTGAGTGTAAACAGTATGAGATGCTTATATTTTAATTAAGGAAAAAGTAATCCTATTATATTACTCAGCTTCTGGGAATCAACAGTTCAAAGCCTTTTAATTTGGTGACTGCATCTAGACTATTATGATTAAACATGATGTTCAGCAATAGATATTCTCCTTTAAGATCTGACATGTTTTGTTGTCTTTGGTATATTTCAACAATGCATTGCACAATGCAGTCATCCTTTGTATAAAAAAAAAATTGCTTTCCTTTTTTGCTCTCTTCAGATTTCCAATGTTTTAAGAAGTCTTCCCTGTTCTGTTCTGAGAATAAGTATTTCCTGTTCATTTTCTGCATATGCTTGGGATATGTAGACTTCTTTGGCTCTTGGGCTCTTCAGTTAGAGCATCTGATATCGAAAATATTTAGTCTGTCTACTGAATTTAAAATAATTCACTTGCACAGAATGCCTCGTCATCCTTAATGATTTCTCTGTACCTTTCTAGTTAAAGGATTTTCTTTTTGAGATGGAGTAGCCAGAGCTGTGCATAATATTCAAGATGTGGACTCAATAGCTACTGTTAACATCACAAAGTTGTCCTCTGATTTATTCTCAGTTCCTTTCCTAATGATTTTTCCCACTGTGTTGTCTTTTGGACTGCTGAGGAAAACCGAGCTAGCATAAACTCATATAGAACATAAACTGGTCATTTTTACTGCTTCCAATTTTCACAATTTCATCTTAAATTCCCTCAATTATAACATTTCAATAGAAACATTGAGTATTCAACTTTTTTTTTTTTTAGTAACTTACAGAGAATAAATATTAGGTACTATTTTGCCATTATCAATCAATACGGTATGACTTTTCAGTTTGTAATTTAGTACAATTGCAGAGTGATGTCTGAAATAACTGCCTTCTTTGATCTGTTTAAGAAAGACAACAGACAATTTCAGAAAATGGAAATGAAAATGAACTGTATAGACTCATCGCACAACGAAGAAAGGTCTTTTTTCAAGCTGTACGTACCTAAATATCTAAAATTATTGAGTCATTATCCAATGCTAAGAAATATATTTGAAAAAAAGTCAACTTATAAGAACCTGTGGGAGGAAGAATTTCTGTACTATAGGAAATAACTTTTAACCAATGATTAATTCAGATCAAGTGAATCTCATAACCTGAGAGGATGATTTGGCCAAAGGTGAAAAGCAGTCTTCACATAAAGACTAGTATGCGTGCAAGCCTCAACTGAGTTTAGGCTATCTTTCTTATTCCCTGCTTTTAAATGAAAGGTGAGAGCTCGAATACATAGGCAGAAAAGGTCTCCCACAACATCCTTCTCTCTGAATTGGAGAGAGATGGATTTGATGGCTGGAGTGTTCGGTGGATGAGGAATTGGTTGGATGGTTGCATCCAGAGGGTAGTGGTCAATGGCTCAATGGCCAGTGACAAGTGGTATCCCTCAGGGGTTCATACTGGAAGCAGTACTGTTCATTATCTTCACCAATGACATAGTCAGTGGGATTGAGTGCACCCTAAGCAAGTTTGCAGACAACACCAAGCTGAGTGGTGTGGTTGACATGCCTAAAAGACAGGTTGCCATCCAGAGGGACTTGGACAAGCTCGAGAAGTGGGCCCATGTGAACCTCATGAGGTTCAACAAGGCCAAGTGCAGGGTCCTGCACCGGGGTCAGGGCAACCCTCAATATAAATACAGGCTAGGGGATGAAGGGACTGAGAGCAACCCTGCTGAGGAGGATTTGGGGGTACTGGTGGATGAAAAGACAGACATGAGCTGGCAATGTGCCCTCACAGCCCAAAAAGCCAACGGCATCCTGGGCTGCATCAAAAGAAGTGTGGCCAGCAGGTCGAGGGATGTGATTCTGCCCCTCTACTCTGCTCTGGTGAGACCCCACCTGGAGTACTGCATTCAGCTCTGGAGCTCCCAACATAAGAAGGACATGGGCCTGTTGGAGCAGGACCAGAGGAGGGCCATGAAGATGATCAGAGGGATGGAGCACCTCTCCTATGAGGACAGGCTGAATGAGTTGGGGTTGTTCAGCCTGGAGAAGAGCAGGCTCCGGAGAGGCCTTATTACAGTACTTAAAGGGGATTTATAAGTAAGATTGGGACAAACTTTTTAGTAGGGTCTGTTGCAATAGGACAAGGGGTAATGACTTTAAACCAAAAAAGGGAAGACTTAGACTAGATATAAGGAAGAAATTTTTTTTACAATGAGGGTGACAAAACACTGGAACATGTTTCCCAGAGATGTGGTAGATGCTCCATCCCTGGAAACATTAATGGTCAGGTCGAACAGGGCTCTGAGCAAGCTGATCTAGTTGAAGATGTCCCTGATCGTTGCAGGGGAACTTGGACTAGATGACATTTAAAGATCCCTTCCAACCAAAACTATTCTGTGATTATATGATTCTATAATTCTATGAAAAGGAATATAAATAAAAAGCGGAAGTCTGTGATATTGAAGCTGGTTAACATACCCAATATGATTTCAAATAGAAGAACAATTGTAAAGTTGTGGTTGCCCCATCCCTGGAAGTGTTCAAGGCCAGGCTGGATGAGGCTTTGAGCAATCTGATCTAGTGGGAGGTGTCCCTGCCCATGCAGGGGGGTTGGAACTCGATGATCTTCAAGGTCCTTTCCAATTCTAACCATTCTATGGTTCTATGATTCTATGAATCTGTCCCTTCTGTGTATAATAATTCTGTATATGCTATTCTACATGAGTTACTGAGGAAATTTTTTTGTTTGTAGAATGGTGTTTCCTTACAGGTATAAAATGAATAATTTCTTACAGCAAGCCTTGCATTCAACAAGGCCAGTTCAGTGGTGAACTACATTTTGTCAGACACCAAAGAGTTAACCACAGATATATGTTTTGCAATTGCTTAGTTCAAATTGATTAGGATCTTGATCTATATACTTGATGTAAATACATCATGGTAGTTGGTAAATGTGTTTGATTTTATGCCTATGTAGACTGCTGATTTAATTCTAATTGTTTTGATAGTCTGCTATAAAATATGAGGTTTACATATCTTATATCACAAAGCTATCAGTTAGCTTAGACCAATTGAACTTTAGTTAGGCTAAATAAGTTATAAGACCAGCAAATATTGAAAGTGTGAGACTGATATTAACTTGAGCCTCCCAAGGGGTCAAAATTTAACAGGAAGAGCTGGAGTGTTAAGTAATAAATCAATTTAACATTTGCTTTGTTTATATTGAAATAAGATTATCTGTGATTCTGTGATACCTCACTATTTTATATAAATTAAGATATAGTACTAGGATTAGAAAAGAAGTTGCCAAAATTCTGACTGAATTCCTCTGTATTTAAAATTATACTTGCATTGAGGTTTTCCTCTGCAGATCTCAAAATCCTCCTTAAAAGACAATAAAATTAATTTCTGCTCCAGTAAACAATTTTTCTGTCTCTAAAATGATCTGTATTTTTGAGGTTTGCTTATCTATTTTTCCTTTCTTAAACTTATTCTTTCTTTTCTTCTGTTTGTCCACATTTTATGCCACTTTACCAAATGACTTTGCCATGTCGTATCCATATTTCTTTACTCTTTATTTACTCACTGTGCTATGTGATGAAGTTGTTGAACAACACTCTTTTCATCTGTTACTGTGAAAGTCTTTCCCTTCATAAAAAAATTTCTTGAGCTCTAGTAATTTGCAAGGTCATCGTCAACAGATATGGAGGTCTGTAAGGATTTGATATTGAGGCACTAGATAAAATTTTGATATGTACATCTTGTTTATGTTTGTGTGAACATATTTTGTAGTGTGAACATATTTTGTAATGTGAACATATTTTATATATATGTATATATTTAAATATACAGACAGTCTCACGTTAAGGGACAATTGATGCTGTTATACTTGACAGAAAATTATTAGAATGAAAAATTATTTAATATAAATGATGTATAAAAACTCATGGACTTATAAATTACATGTTTTAAAGGTACATACTTGTTTGAGGAAACAGTTAACAAAGCCAAGAGTTTTCAATATGTATTAAGAACAAAAAATATCATAGGTCATGTATATTCATTGTTAGATACTGAAAACATTTCAGAAAACTTTGATAAATGTTTCTATGCTGCATCTGAATCAAACACAGACATCTATAGATTCTATATGATGCTGTAGCAAGGAAGTGAGAGACATCATGGCTAAAATTACACATTTACGAACTAACTTGTCTATATAATGTATGCTAAAGAATCTTAAAAGACCATCTGAGAGTTCTCTGAACCTCTAATGTGAGTTATTAATACAATGTGGAAATCTTATGAAATGCTAAAAAATAAGGCACAGGGGACAACCCTGGGAATTATGAACCTGTTGGAATGTCATGTTAGTCCTTAAAATATACTAACTGCCCTGTGTTTTAAGTAGAGTAAAAGATTTTTTACTTTTGCTGCATTGCATTTCAATTAACCATTGGAACAAGTTGCATAGAGACCCTGTGGAAATCACCTTTGGAGGCTTTCATGACCCCATTTGGCAAAGATCTAAGCAACTGGTCTGAATTCAGGGTTGACCAGAACCTTCGTTAAGCAGAAGGTTAGTTTCAGTGACTAGCTTGAGCATTGCTCACCCTTTTTCTATACTTTCTTGCTATTTTGTAGTCTGTGTCGGGGCAGAAGGACACTCGGCAAGCTACTCTTCTGGTGAGGAACGACTCAACTTATGTTAGGTTTAAATGAAATTGGGATGAAAGCATTTATTCACAATATTCAAAACCAACAACACAGCTAAAACTGTGACACCGATAAAGAGACATAAAACGAACGTTTAACCTGTTCACATGAATGCTTTGGTTCTGTAGCAAATAAGTACATCAGTGAAACAAGAGATGGGTGTATAGAGTATCTCCCTCTTACAGTAACAGTGTTAATCATTGTGAAACTCTTCTTTAATCTTTAAATCGGAAAGTTCTCCCGCTTAATTTTCCAAAAGACCTATTGTAATCTTTCTTAATGCAGGCCTATTTAAGGTCCTGTCCTCTTTTCTCCATATACTACACCTCAGATTGGGTACTGCTTGGAAGAGCTAGAAATATCACATGTTGCCTTTGAATCTCTCGAGGAAGATTTTAAGCTTCCACCCCAGGTTTAGTTTAACACTTCCATATCCAAGGTGTCCTCTGGTCAGTCACCTTTACTTATACGGCTCAAATGCCTCTTTGTTTCATCACATACCTGACTACCAAAATATCTTTCCTTGTCTCAGTGGGGTGTAAAACTCTCTCCTCCTTCCCCTGTTGCTGTCGGTAAAGTAGTGTGCATGTGTGTGTGTGTTTTTCAAGGTGAAGTCTTTCTCTCAGCAGACTCTCTCTGAATCAGCCGGCTCTTTAACAATCACAATTAATGCCATTAGCTTGGTAGAATAAATGTACTGATTTAGATGAGGCATAAGCATCTCAATTGCACACCTTCAGGTAAACAATGGGTTTGCATGACTAGATTCAGCATCTCTTTCTGAAATACTGTACACCAGGAAATCAGATTAGATAGTTTACTTGTGCACATGAGGTGTTAAGTGTAAGAAACTTATTTCTTGCAGATGCTGTTTTGTGTGCCTGTTCACAGTTATCATTCACATTCTGGGAAGCATCTTCAGAGGTCCATAACCATAACTTGTTGGTTTGCTATTTGGATTGCTCATATAATGCAGTCTCTCATTTGCATATAAAAGTTATATAGCAACATCTCTTTATGCATTGTTATCATTACTGGACTGCTTTGGTTTGGAGCATGACAAATAGAATGAGTTTGCTCAGTCTTAAGCCAATGGTTTGGTAAAAGACATTGTCTAAATCCCCATTAAGAAGAATAAGTGAACACCATAAAGAAGTATAAGAGTTCAAGGCAGTCAGATAAATCTTCTACTTTTCCTAAGTAACAAAAATATATTTGCTACAATTCTTCATTAACTCCAGGCAGAGATGATACTGCCTTATTAATACACACTGGGAATTCATGAACATGACATAGTTTTTCTTTTTATAGTTAAAAATGTTTTCTTTAATTTCAATTGCACTTGCTCTGCCAAAAGGACTAGATTTTTAAGATATGCATATCTGTGAAACTTATATATTATTTATGCTGTTATTATAATAAAATCTGGTTTGATATGAATGCACATCCAGTTAATATATCTTTATTTTCATCCTAAAACAGAGCTATGTAAGTTTAATTGCATTCATGTTGTCTTCGGTAAGATCAATAAGAGTCTTAATTTACTAACAGAAAACAGTAAAAGAGTTTCCATGAATATTAAGTAACACAAATCAATATGAATTTGAAATTAATTACTTATTCTAGACAAAAGTAACCATGGTTTTAATTTCTTGAAATGTCTTTCAAGTTCATGAAGATGGAATAGTTCTGTTGTGTTTATATTGTGTTTTTACATAATGCTACTTATAAGGGGAGGGCTACCAAAACCCATTCCCTACCAGAAATCTTGTATTTTTGTGTGCTAAAAGGTATGAGACAGAGTTAGTTAAATAACATTGTATCCCTCCTTTCTCTCTATCAGTGAGAGATAATTCACATAAATAATAGAAAATTATAGAGGGAATTCATATAGTTCAAGAATTTTGTTTTTAAGAAGTCATATTCTGGAGGAAACTATGTATGGTTGGTCTACATACAGGAGGAGATATATGTAGTGTTTATCATATTTTCTCAGCTTCCATCTAAATAGAAGTTAGTATTGAATCTTGCCTCAAACTAAGAGCTTTTCAGGAAAGGAGTCATTACACGGATTCCAATCAGTCATCCCATTGTAAATCTGGATTGCCTCTATTGAACTCACCAGCGTAACTCTGGAATTACTGCAGTGTAATTTGGCACATGCAGTATAACAAGATAAAAACCCCAGTGGCATGACACAAAAAATATATATATGCACATAAAAATCATAATTCTTTCTGCAATGCAGTTAGCGGGTCTGTGTAAAGTTCTTTGCAAAGGAGTGTGCCAGAGAAGCAGGTTAAATGATATGCACAATGTTCCAAGCTATAACTGCAAGACCTGATTTTTCTACAGCTGGTCTTGGTATCTGCTCACTGCACAGTAGGCAGAAGTATAGACAGTCTGAGAATCACTTCAGGAACTGCAAGTTATAATGGAAAAGGTCCTTGTGTGCAAACATTCTGTAAATCATTTAAAATGGTTTAATTAGGTAAAATCGCCCAAAAGGTGATCTTTAATTTTTTTTTCATAAATCTCTTTCGGATCTTGAAATATTTGTTTTTACCATCACTGAAGCTGAAAAATACTGAGATAATACCTACAGGTTTCATAGATTACATTTGTCTTTCAAGAAATGAACTTTTCCTCCTTGATTCTTGTGTGTGTATATTCAAAATATATATAGTTTTGTGATAAGATATAAAATATTATTCACATGAATTAGGATGGTTGCAACTCACAGGAGAAGCAAAATGAAAAATGATTTATACAGCTTACCCTTGGACTGTGCTTCTATAAAGTTTTTCATATCACATCATATCTGACTTTATTTTAGTATATGACTGTCAAGAAATCGTATTGTTATAATAGTTTCTCCAAGTAAAAAGGTAAAAAGGTCTGTTAACACAGGTACTCTAGTTCCTGTTAGTCACTTTTGTAAACAAAATAAATCTAAATGAAAAGAAACCTTAATTCAGAGCCTAAGATAGACTTTACATATGTAAAGGTGACACCCAAGAAATATATGAGGTTTTGTAAATTTTTTTTTTGTCGCGGTTTAACCCAGCAGGCAGCCAAACACCACACAACCGCTCATCACTTCCTCCCCACTCCTCCCCAGTGGGATGGAGGAGGGAATCAGGAAAAAAAAAGTAAAATTCATGAAATGAGAGAAAAACTGTTTAATAGGACAGAGAAGGAAAAGAAAATAGTAACAACAATAATGATAAAAGAATATACAAAACAAGTGATTCACAATACAATCGCTAACCACCCACTGATCGATTCCCAGTCCGTCCCCAAGCAGTGATCACCAATTCCTGCCCCCTGACCAACCCCCATATTTATACTCAGTGTGACATCTGTGGTGTGGAATATTCCTTTGGCCAGCTTGTCCCGTCTATGCTCCCTCTCAGCTTCTATGGGAAGCTGAAAAAAGTCCTAGACTAATGGAAACATCACCTGGCAACAACTAAAACAATATGTGTTATCAACATTATTCTCATACCAAATCCAAAACCCACCAAGTATGAGGAAGAAAATTACCTCTATGCCAGCTGAAACCAGGACAATTTTACAAAACTATTATGGACTCTTCATATTTAGGAGAGGTCACTGACAAGTGAGACAAAAAGACTCTCTTCCTTATGCATTTTGCCAGGACAGTATTTCTTCCTAGTTTTGGGAATCCTGACTTGAAATAGAGGGAGAAAAGATGCCATAAATGTATGTACATGAACATTCTGAGAGAAAAAATGCACAACTCTGATGAATTTATCTCTATCTACAGTGATATAAAGGTTTTTAGTATTTCTCCAACTATAAAAATACATCAACCCCACTAGCCAAACTAAACCCACTCCACAAATAATAAATAAATTCTAGAACATTTACAAACCATTAAATATTAAAAAACATTCTCATAGTCTTGAAATCTGCTGCTCATTACCTCCTGCCCCTGTGCCAAATGCAAATATGCACAATGTTCACTGGGTGGTTGCCAATGTCCCAAACAACTACCCGCTTGTTAAATTATATGTGGCATTTTGAAACTGACAGCCTTGTCTCTCCAGTCTGCTTCTAGGAATCTGTCCAATAAAATATGTATTAAATAAGAAAATATTGAATATTGTGTTCTAAACACAGTGCTTTTCATAACAGGGAAGGAACTATAAATGAAAGAATTGAAAAAAAGTAAGCTGCTGTTGTTCATGAAGCTGATGGTACATTCCAAGTAAGGGAGAAATAAGCAGCACCTTATTTTATGAGCTTTGTTTAAAAGGAAAGATGTCTATTCACTCAATTTACAGTGCATTTTTTCATCCTCATTTGCACACATATAGCTCTCCTATCTTCATTAAATACTTTATGTAAGCATTTAAGGATAAATTTTACCTTTATTACAAGGGTATAGGGGCTTGCCTTCAGTTAACATTTACTCCAGTGTGCTGATTAACAAACTGATGGAATCAGCTCTTGCATTTTGAAGAGGTTTACCTTTTCTGGGGGAAAAAAAACTCGTCTATCTACTAAGATTTCTAGTACCCCTGACTGGTTTCTCAGTTTCCTCCCATTTGAAATTATTGGAATTTTAATAGCAACAGACTGAATTTGCAATTTAGAAAAAGTTGTGGGTTTTTTTTTCCCCCACACAGTGGGAATAATTAAGATTTTGGGGCTGCATAACAGTTTAAGACCATTATGAACAAATTACTTTTTTAATTTACATCATGCTTTTGAGCAAAATATCATGTTTTCAATAAATCCAACAAATCAAGAGTAATTGGTTTGCTCAAGTATTCTGCTTCTGATCATCATGATGGCCTAGAAAAACAAGCTAATGAGAGAGATGAAAACCTTCACTCCAATCACTGACAGATGTTGGAGAAGTTTGCATCTGAACTTTGTGGATCATGCTGCTTTTTCCTTAACGAGCCTAAGCTTTGTTAGCCTGTCTGTAGTAAAATAGAAGGGTCTTTAAATGCATTGCAAGCATACCAAGCCTCTGGAAAAACTTTGCAGCTCCTGAAGTTAAATGCAATGCGATTGATGCATCATTAGAGATCTAAAGTCGGAAGTTAAATTAGTTACTGAACTACCGGCAGGCTGATACCATCTATTTTATTGTGACTGGACAGTAAGACTGACAATCACATATATCCTCATATCACACCAGAATTAGTTCAATATCTCAGTGATATAGATACTGTTGTCCTTTAAAACAATGTTACAACAAAATGACTGGTTTTGGTGGGGACGGCTTTTTTTTTCCTTCTTTTTTTTTTCTGAATGACAAAAAATCTCAGCTGCAGAAGGACGGTTGTACTGCCTTTGAAGAATAAAGGGTGTATGTGTCCCATGTCAGGAGATCACAAGAAAAGTTATGTCCTATAATCATGATGGTGCAGATGGTCCACGTAAACATGCTACTAAGCTGTCTCGTGAATATACACACACAGTCCCACGGCGAGTCAACAACTTGTTAAGTTAAAAATTTTGCTGGCTTTACTTCCTTCTTTTGTATGATTGCATTGTTGATATATTTTCCTTTCTCTTTTTTTTTTTATTTTAATGGCATGGCTATGCAAACAAGATAGGGGATAACCTAAAATTGGCCTAGGACTTGCCCAGGTTCACACCTGTTATCCTATGACAAAAATGGCGTGTTTTATCCCTGTTCCACTCATAATGCTGAGAAGAAGAGCCTGCATATGAGTAATAACACGGCGAATAGTTGATGTACTGCAAACCCACTTCCTAACTTGCCACTTCAAACTTGCTCATGTTAGTAAACTTGGGATAATACAGAAACCAGTAGGACAGTATGGTTTAATAATGCATTCCAAATTAGTTGTTGGCCGTGTTTCCTATGACAGATTCAATGGCTCAGTTGCAGGTGCTTTTAATAATGCATTCCAACACAGTTGTCAGCCATGTTTTCTGTCACAGATACAATGGCTTAATTACAGTCACTTTTTTAAACAACATTTTGTCTACATATTGTGGTCTGTGTACAGTAAAGGAGAAGGCAGTGTCCTAGTCTGCATCTTCAGGAAAAGAAAGCCCACTCACTGCGTATGTTCATGGATAATACAGGAGTTACTACCATGTCTTTCTCAAGCAGTTGCATCTTCAAACTGCTTTGTATCAGTAGCTTACAGATATTTTTATACTTCTTTAAAAGATGCTGATAAACGTAAGCTTGCTTAACATACAGAAACAAGGCAAACATCTCTCTGAAAATGCTGTGTCATAATGTGCTATTTCTTGCAGAAAGCAATTTTTGAATTACAATGAATGATACTTGGGAGATAGCTTTATAACTTTATTATTATAGCAAGTTGGTTTGTTTCAAATAAATTAATTTGTGATAAATCAAACATATTTCAAAATCTTTCACCAAATAAAAGACTATGTCTGGAAATTAGCTCAGAGAGATTCCAACCAGGAACTGTCACAAATTACTACCATGACCACTGGGATATAGTGACGTGAACTCTGGCTTCAAATAGAAATTCTAACTTTTTCACATGGAATTTTTCTTGGAACATGGCTATCTCTGAGAAAAAGAAAAATTTGGCTTTGACAAGTCTGTTCTTTTACTACTACTTTAATCCATATAATTCTCAAGACAAGTACAAATGCTTGCGACTCATTGAAAAATTGGGCAGGCAAACTGAAGAATATTAAATATAAAGCATAACGTTTTTGGTAGTGACCAATGCAGCATGAGCTGGTGATTTTCTGCAAACAGCTGTGCTTGTAAAGAGACACACAATCATGGACCTCTCTCTTTATCTTTTTCTTTGTCGAAAGTAAAGGCAGGCAGGGAAGAGTGTCTCCCTTTTCTGTGCCTTTCCGTACTCTAGTGACTGCTATCTGACACAACAGCATAAGTAAGATTTTAGTGAAAGATTATGTATGTAGTTTGCTGCTTAGAGAGAAACATGTTCAATTTAAATGATATTATTACAAAAAAAAAAAAAAGTAGTCCAGCTATATGGCAGCCTGAAGCTCCACACTCAGATTTTCTTTGTTCTTATCAGGGGTTGAATGTCAGGAGCTGAATGTTTTTACTATCTAAGCTGGCATTCAAATCATTCAAACTTCATACAGCTCCATGTAGAAGATTTTACTCCGGACATAACCATGACAGGAAAATGAACTTGGACAAATTTACAGATTGTCCAAGCCAAAAATCAAGTAGAAATAAGAATTTGGAGAGCTGTGAAATATTCTGAATCGTAGTTNAAAAAAAAAAAAAAAAACCACAAACAAAAAACATTCTATAAGCTTCTTTTTGATTGTTCATTTTTGCTATCAGTAATTTACTCAACAAGCAAGATTAAGTATAAACGAGAGTAGAATTTTCATAGCTTCTTTTGAGGATATGGTTTGTGTTTGACAAATTATGTGTATGTGTATGTGAGTGTGTGATAAAAGGGACAAACTAGAAATACTAATATTGCAACTATAACTCACATATTCTTTTCTTTCCCCTCTTTAATTCTATAAATAAAAATTATTCAGTTCCAGCTCCAGTACAGACTAGGTACTTGGTAATGATAAATGAATTAATTTACAAAAATAATGTAAAAGAGAGATTTATGTTTTATAAAATGATATTATTTCAGTCATCATTCTTTTCCCCTGAAATGTTGTAAAAACTCATGTTTGCTGAATGTTGTAAGTGAAACTATTGGTTTTGGACAAGTATTGTATAAGTCATTTAAACTACAGAATTAAATAATTACATTAGCTTATTTCATTTGCTACACGTGGTGTAAAGTGTGGTTAAAAACAAACATGGTGACAAGTCTTTGTTTGAGAGGTGTTTTCTTTTTCCTTATTTACAAGCTTTTTTCCACTGGGCATCTTCTTTTCCCTGATAAAATAATATCCAGTTTAATGAATGCTTGGTCTCTCTCAGCTAAAAATCTGCATTTTTGGGCCTGATCCAAAAAGAAGTGAAATCAATGAAAATCTTTCCATTTGTTTCAGAGGGCTTTAAGTCAAGCTTTTAGCTAAGCAGCTGTTTGGTACTTCTAAGCAGTACAAATCGCTCATTTGGATAATACACATTTTTCTGTACTGTACAGCTACTCTATGTAAATTTTGAGTTTCATAACAACACTTCTTTACAAGTGACATTCTCCAATTTCATCATGTGTACCTGATCTGAATATAACTTGTAATAGGGATAATTGTTCAATGTGATAACTAATTTGACTGAAGTAAAAAACAAGGCTGTCAAACCAGAAATGCTAAATAATAATGTTTCCAGGAAGCAACTAACACTGGTGACATTGTCATCTGTTCCTGTAAAAAGCTATGATGAAAATGAAATATCTTGAATACAAATTCAGATGATTCATGTCAAATGCAGCCTTTAAAATACTGTCAGGATAAATGAAAAATGTAATGTCATTTGCAGCCAACTTCACATAGTTCTGCCATTAGAAACACAGCTGAGGTTATAAATAGCTATTTTTACACAAAGCCAACACTATATGTGAAACAGACAATTTAGGTTTTCTCCCATCAAAAATAATCCTTACATACAGTACATCAGACAGAAATTTTAAAATGCAACAGGAATACACTTGAAAGGTTTACAATACCTCAATTCTTGAAAAGATATTGTAGCAGAAGTACATTATGTTATCGTGTTGTTAATAACACTATTGTTCTCAAAATGATGTGCTATCCTGAATGATCCTAAATAAGACAGATTATTGGTCTAATGCTCCATGGGGTAATAGTACATAGTAGTACATTGGCTAGCACAAAAGTTTTGTCATATTAGCATAGTACTACTCTCCAGAAATAGGGGAATGGTTGAGTCATAGATTGTACATATGGCCTCATTCTGCTGCAGTTCTGTACAGACACTGTATTGCTTCCCTTCTGCTCTTGAATGTGGGTTGCTTTTCTCTTCCCATGCCCCATTTCTTTACTATCCTTTCCAAACTTTTGGCATGAAAATGCATAGCTTTTAGAAAATGCACTGCCTATATTGCAAGTTTTAGTCTTTTTCCTGATCAAAATACTTCAGATTATGCTAAGTATTAATCTCTCTCACCCACTGAAATAAAACACTATGATTTTCTTAACCAATGTTTGCAACTAAGAGGGCATGCAGAACATTGTTCTGTCTACCACATTATGGTCTAGGAAATAAACTTCTTCTTTAATTGCCTAATAGAATTAAATGGTCGTTTTCTGTTAAAAATCAGTGACCAATGTAACTTTAACTTATAAGTGTGCTTTTGAAATTCTGAACGACCTTGCAGGAGCTCCATGATGGTTTTTAACCTACTCAGTAGGAAATACAATAATTTAATTCAGCTGATTTAGAAGTGACTTTTTTTTGTTGTTTTACAAAGTTACTGGATGTTAGTTACTACCTTGAACACAGAATAGCACACAAGATCACAGGATGGCTGAGGCTGGAGGCACCTTTGGAGTTCTAGTCCAACTCTATGTCAGAGCAGGGTCACACAGAGCAGGTTGCTCAGAGCTGTGTCCAATCAAGTTTTGACTATCAGCAAGGATGGAGGCTCCACAACAGCTCTGGACAGCCTGTTCCGGTGTTTGCCCATATGTGAAAAGTGTTTTCTTAGACTCAGACAGAATTTCCTGTGTTTCAGTTTGTGCCCATTGCCTCTTGTCCTGTCACTGAGCACCAATGAGAAAATCTTGTCTCTGTCTTCCTTACTCCCCTAGCGGAGTATTTATACACATGGATAAGATCCTTCTGAGCCTTCTCTTCTCCATGCTGAGCAGTCCCAGCTCTCTCAGCATCTCCTTATATGTCAGATGCTCCAGTCCGTTAGTCATCACCCATCTACAGGAAGGGCTGTTTCTTATGCTATTTCTATATAATATCACCATAAATGCTGGCATGCAAATGAGAAGAGGTCAGTCAGTGAAACAATATTTCAGCACTGTCGGAACCAGTCCCAGCATGACAGAAGTATCACTTTATGTCTATTGTTCAAAAATAACATACTTCCAAACCCATAGTAATTCCTGTATGACCTACTTTCAGCAGCAGCTCTTATTTCAGCAACAGAAGATTCAGATCTGTGAGTAGCTCATGCTGCAACTTAGTTAAGTGCCAGCTTCTCATAGTCACACAGAACACAAGCAGCAAAATTAAATGTGATTGTTGTGGTATCATCTAGTGTATTGATACCAACACATATTTTTTCTTCTTTTCTATAGCTAAGACTTTGACCTTAATAAGTCAGTAGGAAAACTTAACCTAATAGGCATAATTATGGAAATATTCCTCGCAAAAAAAAAAAAGGAAAAAGTGGAATGGAAGTCTGTGGCCATGAAAAAGTAGAAAATAACTGAAATCTCAAGAACTTCAGCCTGTGTAACATGGATTAAGAAGCACTCACAATAACAAATTTGATTTTTGTTAGGTGAATAGAAATGACTGTGATTTCATAGCAGTTTTCAGACTCAACTTTGTGAGGGCTTTTTGGTTTTGATATTCTGTTCTGTTCCCTGTTTATTATAAGAAGGTAAAAGAACTTAGGGCAGATGGAAACCCACTAGAAACTGGGTAAATGGTTTCTGAGAGTATTCTTCCATCTGTTTCTATTTTCTTCTATACAGTGTCTTTGTTCACTCTCTTTAAAGGGTAGCCAAATAAGAAGGAACAAATTTTTGGATCCATTCTTAGAAGGTTGTTGTTTTTTTTCTTTAGTCCAAATCCAAAATCTGCAGACCCCTTCCTCAACAGCTGCAAGAAATGACATAATTTGAGCATCGGTATTTTCACTTTTTTAAAATAAAAAATCTTTTATGAAATCTTTTCTATAACTTCTTTCCTACACTGATAAAAAATATATTGAGAAAAATATTGATCATGCTGCTGAAACATATTGTACTTATAGAAGACACATGGGGCAAGTTTGTCTTCTGAGCTTTTTCCTTGAACATCTGTTTTCATGCCCTGTAGATGGATATGGCTGCTAAATATACTTCTATTATTAATTAAAATTTCTTAAAATGGCTAAAGAACTTACCACACACGTCAGTACAGATTGTAGGAAAGTGCAACATTTCCTTGTAGCTTGCATTTATAGAGACTAATTACTCAACACTTTCCTAATAGTAGTAAAGATAGTAACTGGTTAAATGACGTAAAACTACACTCCTCTTATATTTGATGGAAATTTCCAAAATAAAGCTAAAAAAATCATTATATCAGTCATAAATTTGTTCTCCAGAGCCTTTGGGTACTTCTGGAAAGTTTCTTTTAGTAGAGATTGCTTTCATAAATTAACATTAGCTCAAATGCTTTACATGAAATTATCCAGTACTGTCGGGAAAAAAAATAGGTAACTTTTCAATTTCCTACTGCTATGACTTCATGTTGTGTGTGTATATATATTATATTATGTCTCTTTCTAGAATCAACAGGTGTTATTCTGTTCTCATGATTTTATCACTACATAGAGAAAAAACAGATTTATATGAACAATCAAACTCTGCACATGCAAATGTTGGGGGTTGTTTTTCAATTCAGCTGATGCATTTGCTGTTATTTTTAAAGCTGAGTGCACAGGATAGTCTAAAAAGTTAGAATCCATTACACTTAATGAAGCATATGAATTTATAGGTTTTCTGTAAAGTCAGTCAGGGACAGTGAAGGTAATACAGTACAATCTAAAAAATATTCTAGATTGACCTCTTCTTGTGGCTTAATGTGGTAGCTAGCATTAAAATCTAAGATTAAGAATTCTAAAAAAAACCCAAAAGCTTTTAAATAAAAGGCAAGAAAATTCTCTGAAAATTCAACATATTCTGTAAACTATTAGAAGACAAAAAGACATTATTTTTTCTGTAAAAGTATATCATCTGGCACAGTGTATGGTTACGTGGGACATGCTACCCTTTCATTATGTGAATATTTAAATGTACAATGTCCTTTAATACACAGAAATAAACATCTGTGTTTTGTGAAAGGATAGTTACTGAACACTACAGTTAAGATGGCATAACCAAGCTGTTGCATTGAGGGATGTTTAGTTACATGTAGACTTACTGAATTATTCTTTATTTCAATAGCGTTATGGTAGGCTAGAAAAAACATAAGTGTGGTTATTAAACAGATCTTTTTAAAAAATGAACAAATTATTAGAAACTGGAGTACTGGGTTTGTATGGCAATGTTTTGGTAAGGGGAGGGGTGTGCAGGGGTGGTTTCTGTGAGAAACTGCCAGAAGCTTCCCCCATGTCCAATAGAGCCAATGCCAACTGACTCCAAGATGGACCCGCCTCTGGCCAAAACTGAGCCCATCAACAACAATCGTAGCACCTTTGTGATAACATATTTAAGAAGGCGGGAAAAGTTGCTACCCAACAGCAGCTGGGAGAGAAGAGTGAGAATATGTGGGAGAAAAAACTCTGCAGTCACCGAGGTCAGTAAAGAAGGAGGGGGATGAGGTTCCCCAAGCGTCAGAGCAGTGATTCCCCTGCATGGTGAAGACCATGGTGAGGCACGCTGTCCCCCTGCAGCCCATGGAGGTTAACGGTGGATCATATATCCTCCTGCAGACCATGGAGAACCCAACGCTGGAGCTGGTGGATGCCCCTGAAGGATGCTGTGACCCTGTGGAGAGCCCATATTGGAGCAGGCTCCTGGCAGGACCTGTGACCCAATAGAGAGGAGTCCACACTGCAGCAGGTTTGCTCGCAGCACTTTTGACCCCGTGGAGGACCCACTCTGGAGCAGTCTGTTCCTGAAGGGCTGCACCCCATGGAAAGGACCCACGCTGGAACAGTTTTTGAAGAACTGCAGTCCATGGGAGACACCCCGTGCTACAGCAAGGGAAGAAAATGAGGAAGAAAGAGCAGCAGAAAAAACATGTGATGAACGAACTGCAACCCCATCCCCCTGTGCTGCTTGAGGGGAGGAGATAGAGAAGCCAGGAGTGAAGTTGAGCCCAGGAAGAAGGGAGGGGTGAGGGGAAGGTGTTTGAAATTTGGTTTCATTTCTCGTTATCATGGAACAATCACCACCCTCAGCCAAAGTTTGCCTTTTGTAGTGCTACATAGACTGCAATAATTAGTCTTTGTGCCTTGGTTGTGGAGCTCTATCATAGTAAAGTCAATTCACATGCAGCATAAGAGCCATACCACCTTAAATGATAATTAAGACATCATAATAAGAGTTGAGTGGGATTTCAGTACATACTGGAATTGATGCAGTTGCTGGTCTGCATATACAATTTCATCTTCTGAATTCTCTGTCCTGCTTTTTTTGTCAAAAAGTGCCTTTAGTAATCTGGCCTTTACATTCTGGATGTACTGAAAATGTGGGTGTGATTACAGCACTGAGTGTTAAGCTAGCAATGGACATATATATGTATGTATATATATGCCCATTGTCCATACGTGTGTGTATGTATATGTAGATAATGCAGCATCTATTCTGAACACCAGTTCACAAATTTGACACCTGTCCGGCATACCATTCCAACTCTCCCTAGCAACACACCAACTCTTCGCAGTAACAATCCATCTGTCTGTGTTACCAATCCAACTGTTCACAAGAAAACCTAAAATCTTTCCAGGATCAATCAATCTCGGTATACTGCCAAGCTATTTTCCCCTCCATGTTAAAATGACAGAGGTTCTTATGCAACAAAGTACTATTTCTTTAAAGGGCCAAATCTGTTGTGATCCACTGGTTTCAGACACTCATGTAGCTCAAATGTTAATTACAAAAATTAGATAACTAAAAAGAACAGAGGAAAACCAATTAAATTTCAGCACCTGTGCCAGATAAAACAGAATAATATTTTTTTGAAAACATATACTCTGACAACACCTTCAACACTGGGCATATCTCCATATGGGAGTACAATGCATAACTTTGAACTGAAATTGAAAGGAAGATAATTTTCTGCAATCACAGAGCACATTTTACACCAGAAAATACGCAGTATTTCTTTGGATGAGTGCTGAGTACTTTATATATATTGCAAAATTCTAAATGTAATTATCTGTATTCATTTCTCTCTCTCTCTAATGCTATGAAAATAACCATTTATGCATGTCATTTACCCTATTTCCAGTCTTATTTATTCTGTCTTTAAGCTCCAGTGACTCTGTGGTTCCCTGTGTCATTTTTCTTCATCTCACAATACAGGATCAAAGAATAATTCCAATGTACATCTGTTTTTTTATGGTCTCAAAGGATAAATGATGCTGACAGGGACCTCAGGAGATCTCTAGGCCACCCAACAGCCCAAAGCAGGCTAGGAATTGGGTGAGACCAGGCTGTTCACGGCTTGGTCCAATTGTGACTTTAAACACTCCAAGGACAGAGATAGCACAGCTTTCAGAACAACCTGTTCCACTACCTCACTGTCCTCATGAGGAAAAAGTTTCTCCTTATATCCAGTCTGAAATTCTCTTGTCTCAACGTACACCTGTTGTTTCTTGCCCTTGTTCCCTGAAATTCTGTGAGGAGCCTGGTTCCATCTCCTTGATGACTCTTGTGTCAGCTGTGGGGTCTGTTAGCTGCACTGAAGCTGTCTCTTCTCTAGGCTGACCCAGCCCAGCTCCCCCAGTCTCTTCTCACACCGCAAATTCTCCAGCCCCCACCACCTTTGAGGGCCTCCGCTGAGCTCCCTCCAGTTTCTCCATATCCCTCTTGTCAGAAAAAAATGGGAAAAACTGGATGCAGTACCTAGATGTTGTCTGATATGAGTGCCACGTAGAGGGAGTCAAGACATTCCGTTGATCCACAGCCTATGCCACTGTTCATGCAGCCCAGGAGGCTCTTGACTGCCTTTGCTGTCAGCACACACGCCATGTGCTCATGTTCAGCTTGCTGCCCATCTCCATCCCAGGGCCTTTCCTGCAGAGGTTCTTCATAGCCTCTCCACCCCCAGACAGTGTTGTTGCAGGGGTTGTTTTTTTTTTTCCCTGTAATGGGAAAAGTTTCTTGGGATTTGGAAAACCTAACATTTGTCCCTGCTGAATTTTATCATGTTCTGGGCAGCCCATTTCTTCAGCCTTTTCAGAGCTCTATCCTTGAGTGTATTGACTGGTACCCCTAATTTGGCATCATCTGTAAAGTTGATGAGAGTGTGCTTTGTCACCTCCTGCTCATCACTGATGCTCTGTCATGTTGTGCTCATCATTGATAGAGATGATAAAGAGGGGATGTCCTTATGCAAACCCCTGTAGTAGTCCACTTGTCACAGGCATCTAGGTAAAGTATGACCCATTAACCACCTTCTGAGCCCCATCATCCAAACATATTTGATCCATCTGGTTGTCTAGCCATGAACACTGTAACAGCCCAACTTCAATATCACAGATGACAGTGTCAAAATCTTGCTAAAGTCTATGCAAATAACATCCACTACTGTCCTTCTATACACAAATTTAGTCATTTTATCATAGAAGGCAACCAGGTTAGTTAAGCACAATTTACTCTTGGTAAATCCATGCTGGTGACTTCAAATCACCTATCTACCTTTATGTGCCCAGAAATGTGCTCCAGGAGGACTCATTCCATGATTTTCCCAGGAAATTAAATGAGGCTGAGCAACCTGCAGTTCCTGGGATTGACTTTTTGGCCCTTTTTGAAGAAGGCTGAAACATTTACCTTTCTCCAGTCAACAGAGACCTCCCTTCTCAAAGACTATGAAAAGAAATTAAAATCAAATTGCTATTTTTAAATCTTTTCAAAGCTTGCACATTTGTCATTGAATACATATTTTATTTTGTTGAATAACAATAGAAATATTGAAATCACACATCTCTTCTGCACATGGCTTAACATTTGATTTCAGCTGAAGTTGTATTCTTTTTCACGGCACATAAATTCTTCCAGGAATGAATTACTGATATAAAGTTTCTGGCTACAAAATATATCTTGGAAATCTTCAAGAGCGTTGTTGTCATGGCTCACTGTCAAGTGTACTGTGGCTTGTAAGATGTCAGTGGAAATTACAGATGTATGGACATCAAAGAATCCATACATTCCCACACGACATCTTGGTCTCGAAGTTGGAGAGGCACGGATTTGACGGATCGACTGCTCGGTGGATAAGGAATGGGTTGGACAGTTGCACTCAAAGACTTGTGGTCAATGGATAGGTGTCCAAGTGGAAACCAGTGATGACTGGCATTCCACAGAGGTCAGTACTGGGACCGGTGCTGTTCAACATCTTTGTTGGTGACATGGACAGTAGGACTGAGTGCACACTCAGCAAGTTTGCTGACGACACCAAGCTGTGTGGCGCGGTCAACGTGCTGGAACAGAGGGATGCCATCCAGAGGGACCTGGAGAGGCTGGAGAGATGGGCTTGTGTGAACCTTATGAAATTCAACCAGGCCAAGTGCAAGGTCCTGAGCCTGGGTCACAGCAATCCCAAGCACAAATACAGGCTGCGTGGAGAATGGATTGAGAACAGCACTAAGGACAAAGACTTGAGGGTGTTGGTTGATGAGAAGCTCAATATGAGCCAGCAATGTGTGCTTGCAGCCCAGAAAGCAACCTGCATCCTGGGCTGCATCAAAACAAGCGTGGCCAGCAGGTCAAGGGAGATGATTCTCCCCCTCTACTTCACTCTTGTGAAACCCCAGCTGGAGTACTGTGTCCAGCTCTAGAACCCCCAACATAGGAAGTACACGGACCTGTTGGAGCAGGTCCAAAGGACGGTCATGAAGATGACCTAGAGGCTGGAGAACCTATCCTATGAGGACAGGCTGAGAGAGTTGGAGTGGTTCAGCCTGGAGAAGAGAAGGCTCCGGGGAGACCTTATTACAGCTTTCTAGTATCTGAAGGGGGCCTACAAGAAAGCTGGAGAGGAACCTTTTACAAAGCCATGTAGTGATAGGATGAGAGGTAATGGCTTCAAACGGAAAGAGGGTCGATTTAGAATAGATATTAGGAACAAATTTTTCACTATGGGAGTGGTGAGGCACTGGAACTGGTTGCCCAGGGAAGTTGCAGATGCCCCGTCCCTGGAAGTGTTCAAGACCAGGCTGGATGGGGCTTTGAACAACCTTGGTCTAGTGGTAAGTGTCCCTGCCCATGGCAGGGGGGCTAGAACCAGATGATCTTTAAGCTCTGTTCCAACCTAAACCATTCAATGATTCTAAAATATGAATAACCAACTTAATCAGCTGAGGAATACTTGAATGATTCTAAATTAACCTACTCTTCACTCAAAGGAAATTCAGGCAGTGTTTCAAGCGAACAGTCTAAAGATTATTCATATGAATTAATAGTGTAGGCTTGAGTACACAAATTTGCTAATTGCAGTAGTAATTAAATATGTTTCCTGAGAGTTTAGAAACCATTTTTAAGTAGTTTCTATTGCTCTCATTACTGCAATTCATCTGAAGTTCAGTTAATTCATATTCTAGGTTGTGGGTCTTTTAAAAAATGTTCACACCTTATTTATTTAAAATAATTAAAATTATGGAAAAAAAAGCCAACATGACATATATGAATAAGTTACATTCCTGCCTAGTCCATTGTACCTAATTTTTCTTTTAGATCAGTCCTTAAATAGATACGTCTGGATGATTTTGAAATCCCATTCACCTGCACGAGAAGATGGCTTTGCACTGTTTTTTTGTAAGCAGAAAACTTTATTCTCTCTTCTGCTGATACTGTCAAAAATCTCAATAGCTGGGAAACTAAGGTGGAGGTTGGTTCATTTCTTATGCATGAATTTTTGAGGTGCCTGTGGAGAACACTGGCAACATAGAAAAGCTGTAATACGAGGTTTTCCACTCCTGCTGCTGAACAGTGTTAGTAAGTGAGTTTTGTGCTTTATTTTACTTTATTGATGTGTGAAAAACAGCTTTATTTATGCTTATAGCACAAGTAGCACATCTTATTGGTCCTACTGGCTTTTAAAAATAACCATCTTCTTGTAAAATGTTCTGTGAAAATCAGTTCAACTTTGTTTTTGATGTCCAAATCATCACTGAGATGCTGGAGATAATATGCTCCTTGTCCTTCATGCAAGTTGTTCCATACATGCACATGTTCTTATTATTGTTTGTGTTTCTGTATTTTTTTCCACTGTCCAACATGTCCTTAAGAGGAATTAGCATGCTAAAAAATAGGTCATATAGAGTATGTAGTGGATTAAAATATAATTTGAATGGAAAATAAAAGCAATTCTAAAGCTGACTAAACTAATCAAACAATTACTGATATTGTAAGTAGGTCCCTGGATATTCTTGGCATTTTAATAGTTAGAAAGTTTTCAGTCCAGAGAGGTAATCTAATAGTCCTCAGCAGTAAAATCCAGCTCTCAACAGATGTCCTTATTCAGATGAGTTGCCCTGTACATCCTGAATAATTAGATTGTACATGGGTGGCTTGAACTTCATTGCTTGGTGCAAAGAGCTAACTCCCATCTCTTCAAGTCATGTGAACTTAATCTGAGATCTGTAATGTAATGGAGGGTAGGCTTTGTGCACAATTCACGTGCCAGACTAACAACAGGGGATTCGTAGGGGTGAGAGGGTTGAATGGATGAAAACACTGCTGTATTATACACTCACACTTTAAACCTAATTTGAAGATAGAATTTCATCTTTTCAACTCTTTCCTACATTCAGTTGCAAAGCGCAATCGCTCAGGCTTTATACATGCCATGACTTTGGCCCTGCAGTCATAAGCAGAGATGTCGCAGTTAGTTGATCTAAAATGTGTATCAGCACAAGGCACGACTTAGGAAAACGTCTAAAACCAAGTAAAACTAAGTGCTGAGTAGTCAGAAATTAGCTACTGTGTTAAATTGTTGAGAGAAAATGTGTTACAAAGTCTGGTGGGAAGCAAAAGCAGGAAACAGCTGTAGATCTAATACTGAAGTCCTATTCCCCTCCCCAGAACACTACAGAAGGAAATAAAAAGCAGAGATGTTTAATTTTCCATGCTTGGTTTTACAGGTGTTTATATTTATTCACGTTTTTATTTTTTACAGTAATTGAAAAAGGAAAGCAATACCATAATATTATTTTCCCTTTCTTGCTTGATTTCTTCTAAAATGACAAAGGATGTTGTTAGTGTTTCACACGCCCCTGTCAATTATTGAAGGGTAAAGAATCACATGGTTTTAAAAACTAGGTAGTGGCAGACAAGGAAATATAAGAAGGAAAAGAAAGGTAGATGGAGGAAAAAGAAGAGAGCCAGTGACCCGGAAATATAGCCTGATTTTATGCACTGAAGGAAACACAGGTGAAATAGATTTCCTACCAGAGGCAAAATCTAAGTGGGAAAGTATTAAAAATAACATAAAGACCCCATGTTATACTGCATTTCCTACATGCCATCAGCCTATTTTCTATTTCTAATGAAATTACAAATAAATGCTCTGATAATAGTCTTTTGTATTAATGAACACAAATGATATTTATTTAGTTAATTTTACATTAGAAAAGGGTCTGGATGAAAAAAGATTTTCTATTTGAGATCCATTTCATAATTCATCTTTATAATCAAACTGGCTTGTCTTGTGGTGTTATATGGAACATAAATGGGTACTAGAGGACAGAGAAAGAGGACCAAATTGGGATAAAATTTCACAGGAAATTCTTATGAAATTAAGTAAAAGATTTTGAGTGTTTTATCTGAAAAAAAAGCTAATGAATCTTTTTTTGAATCATTGATTTCTGCTTGTCCTAGTAAATATATCTTGTGAAAAGTTCAGCAAAATAAATGTTTGGTATATATTTTAAAAATTACAAAAACATTCCTTATCATAATGAAAAGGAAGCATTTGGGGCTTGAAAGTATGATGCAAATTGCTACACTTAGCCTATAGCAAAACATTCTGCATCAAAGAGCTATGCTAGCTGAGGCAACAGTCAATGTTTAAAAAGAAATAATGAATGCAGAAAATAAAGCTTGAATTTTAATTCTCACAGCATGTGGAAACTTAGATAGTTTTATCTGTGGAGTTACATTCTTGTCCTAAAATCCAAACTTCAGTCTTTGATCATGATATAGTTCATAAACCTATAGTCCTCAACTCTGGCAGATCTGGAAAAACAAACTAGAAACAATCAGAAGTTGTCATTTTATTATGTTCAAGTGGATGTAGTGGGCTCACTTTTGAAATGACACATTTGTACAAAAATTAAAAGATTTCCTAAAAGAGTCACAAAATCACAGACTGGTTGAGGTTGGAAGGGATATCTGGAGGTCATCTGGTCCAACCTCCCTGTCCGAGCAGGGCTGCCTTGAGCTGGTTGCCCAGGACCATGTCCAGATGGCTTTTGATTATCTTCAGGAGATAATCAGGAGACTTCCTACCTCTCAGGATAACCTGCATAAGTGCTCAGTGAAAAGTGTTTTCTTATGTTCATAGAATCACAGAATCATAGAATCGTCTAGGTTGGAAGAGACCCTTAAGACCATTGAGTCCAACCATCAACCTAACACTGCCAAAACCACCACTAAACCATGTCCCTAAACACCACATCTACCCATCTTTTGAATACCTCCAGGGACAGCAATTCCACCACTTCCCTGGGCAGCCTGTTCCAATATTTGACAACCCTTTTGGAGAAGAAATTTTTCCTAATATCCAATCTAAACCTCCCCTGGTGCAACTTGAGGTTATTTCCTCTCATCCTGTCACTTGTTACTTGGGAGAAGAGACCAACCCCCACCTCGCTACAACCTCCTTTCAGACAGTTGTAGAGAGCGATAAGGTCTCCCCTAAGCCTCCTTTTCTCCAGACTAAACCACCCCAGTTCCCTCAGCCGATCCTCATAAAACTTGTTCTCTAGACCCTTCATCAGCTTCATTGCCCTTCTTTGAACATGCTCCAGAATCTCAATGTCTTTCTTGTAGTGAGGGGCCCAAAACTGAACACAGTACTCGAGGTGGGACCTTACCAGTGCCGAGTACAGGGGGACAATTACTTCCCTAGTCATGCTGGCTATGTTATTCCTGATACAAGCCAGGATGCTGTGAAACTCCTGTGTGTGTGCCCGTTGCCTCTGGTCATGCAACTGGCAAAACTGAAAAGAGCCATTAGTCTCTATTAGGTACCTATTAGGTATNGTCATGCAACTGGCAAAACTGAAAAGAGCCTGTCGTTTTTGCATCCTCCCTTCAGGTATTTGATGAGATCCCCCCTTGAGCTTTCTCTCTTGACCAGGCTGCACAGTTCTGGCTTTCTGAGCCTTTCCTCATAGGAGAGATGACCCAGTCCCTTCATCATTTCTGTGTCCCTTTGTTGGACTTTGTCCAGTATGTCCTTGTTTCTCTTGCACTGAGGACCCCAGAACCGGACACAGTACACCAGGTGTGGCATCACCAGTGCTAGGTATAGGGGAATGATCACCTCCACCATTAGTACTTTGTCTAATGCACCCTAGGATACCATTAGTCTTCTTTGCCACAAGGGCACATTGCTGGCTCATGTTCAGCTTGGTGTCCTTTTCTGCCAAGATGCTTTCCAGCTTGTTCCTCTTCAGGTGTAGGTCTTTGTCCTTCCTCTTGTTGACCTTCATGAGGTTCATGTCAGCCTATTTCTTTCTCAAGGCAAACCCACAGACTGCTGCAAAAACTGCTGCCTCGGTTGGCTGCCTCTGTTACCCGCACTATAAACAGAGATACCTCTGAATAACCTGCTACCGAAGCAGGACAGTTGAATTGTTGCAGTACCCTCCACAGGTTAATTAGTTCTGATTAGAAGTACACTCTCTTAGCTTTGCTGCATGTTCTTGCTAATGTGGCCATCCTACTTTAGAGCGCACTGCGTAGACATACAAGATTTCTCAGGGCTAGGTTATAGTTCTGAACAATAACTCTATCCATGTAGAACAATATTATACGCAGATTACTTAAAAGATCAGCACCTGCCTCCTATGTTCATTCAACTTTCATCCAGCTTTCTAACAATCACTTAGAATAACCAGTTACTAATTATAGGGAGCAGTTAAATTCTCTCTTTTTTTTTTCTTTCTTTCTTTTCTTTTTTTCTTTTCTTTTTTTTTCTTTCTTTTTAGTTGGGGGGAAGTCACAAATAAGTATTGTAATTTTCTTGCTTTTTCTTATGTTTGTGTATTTTGCATTTGCAAACGATTATAAGAAACATTATCTGTAATGCACACAAAGATAGGAAAATAAGCAGCTATTTAGATTTAAAACTTGTAACAATTGTTTGGAGTAAGGCAATGTGATTCTTAAGGGTATGAGAAAGGATTTGGTTCCTCATTTGCATGCCTAGATTTGTCTAGTAAACATAAGAGTTTAATTATAAAAATCAGCATGAGAAAATCTTAAAGGCCTTTAGTCCATTCTAAAATGTTTCCTTTTCTTATTGTTTCCCTAATAACAAGAAAAGCTTTTGCTTATATACCATCCCCACTTAGATCAAACAATATATTTCATAGTTTTGCTTACATGACTTGGCCAGTAGTTCTTCAAACTTTCTGTTTCCAACTTTTTATAACTGTTGACTCAACTCAGGTCTTTATCATGAACTTAGATAGCATCAATGATTTCAATGGAACTGGTAATTATGCACAGATTTAACACAAACATATGCAGGCCTGTAACAGCCATCTCTTTTTAAAAAGAGATTGATTCCTTTATTTGTTTCAGCAAAATTAGGAAGTCTATGCCATTCTTTTTTTTATTCCAAACTTCTGAATTATTTTTTTTTAAACATTTTTAAAATAGTGAAGTTTAATAATCAAAATCTTGCATGGAAACAGGTCCCACTAAAAAGTGTGTATTTCAAGTTTATTTTTGTAAGGTGGAAAAAAAGAAGACATAGAATTTATTTGTTCTAGTCTTCCAAAGTATGCAGGTAGTAAAGATTCCTCACCCATGGCTTCAGTGAAAACTGCAAGGAATAACGTTACTGAAAAGTAATCAGGGCATCTGGGGGCTGGAAAGACTTATAAAATCAAAAGTGTTGCGAATGAGTTCCTAGATACTGTCAAATGGTGGGAATGAGCTTTGCCTCAGCATTTGTCCTAAAAGCCTGCACAGATGACCAGGAAAAATAGTCTCTCTCCTTCACACCATATGAGCTGTTTAGGAGAGGGCATTCAGGGAAAAGTACTTCTTGGTTATAGAATCATCCTGTTGCAAGCCTGAATGGCTTTTATATTCCTAATCAATTATAACTCACTGTTCTTCCCTTACAGCCTTTATCATAAACTGACTCTTTCCATCTCCTTGCTTCTCAAATATGAAAGGTAAAAAATCTTTACTGAAAAAAAAGAAATCCAACAAAATTGTGGAGCCAGATGTTAATGGTGTTCTAACCTTTTTTCATATAAGAACTGTAATATGCTCTTCACTTACATAATCAAATGCTCCTTCTCAAGTAATTTATTCTTTCTTAAAACCATAAAAGCTCTTGAGTTTGATACGTTTCACTCTTTTTTCACATAGAATAGTCAGTGTTTTTAAACAAGTAAGCATTGGCTGTACTCTGATTTAGCTGATATTTTTTCTTTGCTCTTCTTTGTATTAGAACTGCATGTTAATGTGTGCTCAACATCAACTCCACCCTTTTAAAAGCACTCTTCCTTGAAAAGAGATGTTCAGATAAGCACTGTCTTCAGATAGCTTCTCCGAAAACAGGGGGAGAGTACCCATTACCTAAGGTGAACTATTTGTTTTATTACCACACATGGAGATAAATCTTATGACTGCTGAATTGTAAATGCTTTTAAAGATAACTTAGAAGTCATAGATATGAAGTACACAGTAGTAAATTGTTTTACTGCACTGCTGGTAAAATAGTTGTTTAGTTAAAGTACAAAATATTTTCCTCTCTATGAAAGAAAGGGGAACACCTAGACTTTTGTTTAGGTATCAGCTTTCCAAGTCAAATTTTGGAATCTGTTAGTTACAAGGTATTGCATATCCTCCAAGGTATCAGCCTGAATTTACGATCAGTAAATCATTAAATTACTTTTTTTAAAAAAATAAATCCTTTAATTAACATGCCTTCTGAAAAAAAAATAAGTAAAGAAGGAAAGCCATTTTAGAGGCAAAGCTGATCTTTTGTTGGACCAAAATAAATAAGTATCCCTGATTCATTGCTCCTTATGAAGGCAAAAATCTCTTTAAGGTTATGAGTAAAGGCTACAGTACTGGGTCAAAAAGGGGCAGGATCACCTCCCTTGCCCTGCTGGCCACACTTCTTTTGATGCAGCCCAGGATGCGGTTGGCCTTCTGGGCTGCGATCGCACATTGCTGGCTCATGTTGAGCTTCTCGTCGATCAGCACACCCAGGTCCTTCTCCTCAGTGCTGCTCTCCAGCCATTCCCCGCCCAACCTGTAATTGCGCTTGGGATTGCCCCAACCCAGATGTAGAACCTTGCACTTGGCCTTGTTGAACTGCATGAAGTTGGCTTGGGTCCACCTCTCCAGCCTGTCCAGGTCCCTCTGGATGGCATCCCTCCCCTCCAGCGTGTCTACCTCGCCAAACAGCTTGGTATCATCGGCAAACTTGCTGAGGGTGCACTCGACCCCACTGTCCATGTCACCGACAAAGATGTTGAACAGTACAGGTCCCAGTACCAACCCCTGAGGAACGCCACTCGTCTCTGCTCTCCACTTGGACATCGAGCCGTTGACTGCAACTCTTTGAGTGTGACCATCCAGCCAGTTCTTTATCCACCGAGTGGTCCATTTGTCGAATCCGTGTCTCTTCAATTTAGAGACCAGGATATCGTGTGGGACTGTATCAAATGCTTTGCACAAGTCCAGGTAGATGACATTGGTTGCTCTTCCCTTGTCCACTGCTGCTGTAACCCCTTCGTAGAAGGCCACCAAATTTGTCAGGCAGGTCCTAAATAGACATATGTAAACTAAAATGTCCAAAGCAGTTACCTGCAACAGCACATACCAGAGGGATTGTTTTCCCTCCTGTGAATTTTGGCTCAAGTTTTAACAAAGAATTGGTAAAACTGAAAAAAGTATCCCTAAGTATATTTAGAAGACTTTGTTGTTTAAACATTTTCTATTACAAGTTTCAAAAACCAGTATTGTGCATATCAGACACTTGGATGACATTTCTGTTTGTATTGTCTAAGGAACATGAAGGCTACAGGCTGGTAAATATTCCAAAAACTATTGGAAAGCAGATAACTGAAGCTACCAGAAAACTTTGATTCAAATACAGGACTACTTGTTAGAAGATTTCTCTGAAACTTCTTCTAGTGGGAAAACCTTAAAAAATCACTATAAGCAGAACTCTCTGATACTTCTATCTACTTAATGTGTAAGTTTCATGTGGCATAAATGTTTTAATAGCTTTTCTCCTCTATTTCTTACTTTATATGATTTATTGATAATATACTGCAAGTCTTACAAAACTAAATGCATCAAGGAACAGGAACAGAGGAGTCTGGCACAGTGTCACAAGGGGATCTTGAATTAAACTCTAGTGGGCATTTCAAGACTTCCACATTCTGCGCTAGGAAAGGGATTTCTACAGCAGTAGATTAAAAATGTACTATACTGTTATTTTAAAATATGGTCCTACTGTATTCATTTTAACACAATTGCTTGTATTTCCAACCCTGGCAACCCTATCAAGTTACACTGTAAACCATTGTGTTGTACCAACACTTTCAAAAGGAAATCCTGTTTCTTGTTTGTCATGGTTTCAGCTGGGATAGAGTTGACTTTCTTATTAGTAGCTGGTGTAGTGCTATGTTTTGTATTTGGGATGAGAATGGTGTTGATAGTACACTGGTCTGGTTGTTGCTGAACAGTCAAGGCCTTTTCTGCTCCTCACACTGCCCTGCCAGCGAGTCAGCTGTGGGTGCACAAGGAGTTGGGAGGAGACACAGCTGGGACAGATGACCCCAACTGACCAAAGGGGTATTCCATTTCATATGACATTATGTTCAGTATATAAAGCTGGGACAAAAAGAAGGAAGGGGGGATGTTCAGAGTGATGGCGTTTGTCTTCTCAAGTAACCATTGCGTGTGATGGAGCCCTGATTTCCTGGGGATGACTGAACACCTGCCTGCCCATGGGAAGAGGTGAATGAATTCCTTGTTTTGCTTTGCTTGCATGCATGGCTTTTGCTTTACTTATTAAACTGTCTTTACCTCAACCCACAAGTTTTCTCACTTTTACTTTTCTGATTCTCTCCCACATCGCATCAGGGGTAAGTGAGCGAGTGGCTGTGTAATGCTTAGTTGTTGGCTGGGGTTAAACCATGATACTTGTCCCACATGAACAACACTATGAACAGTATTTTTCTGTTCTTGTTTAGTTTCTGGAATGCAATATGACAGCATGTTGGAGGCAATTACAAGTCATGATTAAAAGCATTCTGCATGATTCCCTCAGAACTGCTTCAGATTATTACTGAAAACAAACGAATGGTGCCACGGAGAAGATGAAGTGTATTTTAATCCTTCGTTCCAAAGCAATGAAATAACTGTGAAAGCCTGTAAGGAGCATAGACAAATCTTTTGGCAGTGATATACAAAAAATTTATATTTAAGTCCTTGTACTTTACTAATATTGACATTTCAAGGTCAAAGTTCTTTTGAGTAGGGACAGATCTTGAAAAATACAAACACACAAATGGACAAAAGAATTTGAGTTGCAAACCTAAGAGCAGAACAAGTTTAGAGAGTACATAAAATACACATGCAGTTACAATAGATAGTGAGAATTTCTGTTTTCTGACTATTTTAAAAATCGATTCCACATCTGATTTTTTAATGAATTGTCAAAAAATATTATCTTAATTTTATTTCAATAATATCTGCATTTTTATTTTGTTAAAGGATGTTTTTATGAATTTAATGAAAATTGATGAAGCCTTACAAGTTCCCTCAAAATGACACATGAAGGCTAGGAATGCCTAAACAGTATACCTAGTTCCAACCCACAGTTAGATCTTGTATCAGCTGAGATAAGTACTACCTTTCACATTACATCTTGACATTCATTTCTCTGACCTTTTCATCAAATATCATATAAAAATTACTTCTCTGGTCAGTGGAGATGAGCAATTGAGGCATAAATCTGAAAGTGTGGAATCTCTTGAGAGGTGCCTCTCTCTCTCTTCAGAACCTATAGAGGGAGCCTGGCTGCCACATTTTTAAAATTCTGTGATTAGGTGAGATGAATCCCCAACCTTCATATTAGAGTATGATATATGACCAGTGAGTGATACATTTAAAACAGTTAAGCAAGTAACTTCAAAACTCTGCATCCTTATATAATATGTGTTGTACAACATAAAGTTAAAGAGCTTTTCCTAAGAAACACTGTGTGTTATTAGGAAAACAGTAACACAAAAAGTGTATATAAGTCTGTTATAAGATGATGTTAAATGGTCCATGAGTTGATCACAGATTTTACCTGTGCTTTACTTTGTATTTGTCATTAGTGGTGATTAACATAAACCAATAAAGCAATGAGAAAATTGTAGAGTAACAAGGTTTGGGGACATCTGCCATAGCCCATTACAGTAGAAATTTCAGATAAAAAGACTTTTTTCAGGCAACTGGGGAAATAATTTTTAGTATATAGCAATAACAAGGAGCTAAATAATATCAATATGGTTTTATCAAGAACAAATTATGCCAAGTTAATTTAATTTCCTTTCATGACAAGGCAACAAATCTTCTAGGCAAAGAAGAAACAGTTGTCACATAATTTGAATTTAAGATCTATTCAGTGTTAGGCCTTGTAAGCAAGTGAGGGAAACAGAGAAGATTTGCTAATCACTCACTATAAAACTGAAAGCATGTATTAAGTGATGCTACTCAAGTTTCTGTCTTGGATCTCATTTTACTGGCTTTATCTTTGACTTGCCTTCTGTTGTACTAAATTTCTAGTTAAAGGCAGACTAGGAGGCACATTAGCAATGCTGTAGGACAGGTTTGCAGTGCAAAGAGGTCGAGAGATGTAAGAAAAAGACTGCAAACAGATTAAGAGGTAATTCAGTAAAAATATATGCAAAATTGCACATTTTGTTCCCTGTAAATGCAGCTGGATTAACAGCAGGCTGGACATCAGTTGCAGAACATTTGAAGAAATGAGGAACAATTGATGGTAATGGTATTAGTTAGCCTAAAGAAGAAAAGCTGAAGGGAAACATGATAACCCTTTTTGGATATTCACAGAGTAACTAGTTACTCTTGATGTCTATTGCTGCTATGACAAAAAGTATGGATCAATTTGCAATGAGAGAAACTCAAATTACACAGAAGAGGAAGAAGCAGAAGGAAAAGAAGATGAAAAAGGAATAACTTTCAATTCTAAGGACAGTGATGCCTGGGAATTTCATGGGACCTTGCTGATCAGGGAGGAGCGGACAAGATTTCCTGTTAATTATTCTTCTAAGCTTATGTGACACCATAACTCTTTACTTTGGAAGTCAAACTTTGTGAGTCATATTTGTGACTTGTTTCTTACAACAAAAATGGAGTTGTGCATCTTCCCAAAATATAAATTGACTGGTGAAGGAAAGTCTTTAAATTTTGAACTATGCTAATGAGGTGACCTGCCCTCCTGTCACCTTTTGTGTTAGTTAAAGCTGGATCATTAAACCCAGAGAAGATATATCTTTTGTTCCTCTTTGTATTACTTGTTCTATGGGGATTCATGTTTTCCTTGCTCTCTAAAGGAATATGCAATGACCTGTAGCACCTCCTTTTTAATGTTGATCTGGGAGGAAAAGGAGTCCTTTTTTGGCTCTATTTTAGAAAACAACTAAATTAAAGACAAACAATTTTTAAAAAAGGGAAAAGCCAGGAAAGCTTCTTCCTTTTTTTTAACTTAATCCTACCCATGATTTTTTGTTGACTAATGATTTATTGTTGACTTTGATAGCAGTACTATTAGGCCTATTATTTGTTATTGCTGAAGACAATTTAATAGGTGTAACACGCAATCGACAACAACTGATTCTGTGGCAGTAGCACCATTAGCAAATGCACAATCAAATCTGTAGACTCAAATCTGGCACAAAAATGGCTCTTACAAGCACATGCAATGCTTGTACTGGTTTAAAAGGAATCATACAAACATAACTAAAATTAAATTTTTTTGCAAACAACAAAGAAATTTCTTCTCTTTTAGGAAATCTTTATTATATTTTTTCTTTTCATGCATTCTCTGTGGATAAACACAGTAACTCCAGAACTATATGGAAACATGGTGTTTCAGAAACAGCTTCATAATGATTGCTATACAGTGATTTAAAATGTCTGTTGAGATACTGTTGCTCTCTCTTATAACTGTAAAAAAGTCACTGCAAATTTTAGTTCTGATACATAGACATATCAAGTGTTCACAGCACTTTCTTAATTATAGTCTTGTATTTCAATAAAGAATTAGAATATAGAAAACTCACAGAGGAGTCTATTTTATACTCTTTCTAGTACACCTCCCTAATTCTACATAATCTGTGTTGTTCTTCCCTGTGTTTGAGGTAACTAACTAATGTGATTGACTACAGAGAATAAAATGTCAGACTGAAATGTTTTGTGTGACCAAGCTGACTGAAGTGGCAAAGATAATTAACGTGTCTTCCTTGGTGTGTCGCAACAAGCCTCTAGAAATCACGTGTCAAGGCATAGCCAGTTAGTTGACAACCATGCAAATAAGTGGCAATGTGGGCACCATAAATAGCTACGCAGGTACTACAAAGAGTCTTATGTGATTTTATTTATTTGTCTTTGCAAAATCTACATCTTTAAATAAATAGTTCAAGTTCATTAATTGTGACCGGTGACTTCAGTATGTCAGAACATTTAATCTTTAATTATTGAATTTAATAAGTTTAGTCACTTATTTGGAAAGGAGTGGGCTTTTTTTTGTCCTAAATGTGATAAAGGTGAGAAATTTAGTACCTATCAATGGTTTATTTTGCTATTGCACTTACGTTACTATGCCTTAGTAATCATTAATGCTCGTCTCCTGAAACATTTCAAGTTGTATGACTGAAATCCAGTAACCACAATACTGTTTTCTGCTGAAGAAATAATGACAGATATATATATGAATATATGAACGTGTATACCTATATAAGCTGTGCTACTAAAGGAAAGTAAACTTGTCCATTAATTACAGAAATCAAACATGTTTGTTTCTGTATTATGTTGCTGAGTTTTTGAAACCTGATCATGTGTAATCTGGTGGCTGTTTGAAAAGAAAATAGAATAAGTTAGGTTTATTCTGCCATTTTTTTCACCTTACATCAAAAGTTTAAAACCACAGGGTCAAAAACTGTCTCTGTGGGATGTATTTATGCTGCTGCTTTCTTAGACTTTTTGTTCTCTTTGTATCACTAAGAAGAGGATTCCAAGAAGTATAAAAATAAAGAAGATATATATAGATATGTAAAAGCAGATTATTTATTCATAACTTAGCAGTAGAAAAGTTCTATGTACAGCAAATTTTGAGGAAAAAAAAAAATCTTCAAGAGAACCAAGTCTTAGGTATAAGCAGAGCTCAAAAGCTACATCCGTGTTGAAAGCTGGTTGAAACAATGCAAAGCACTATCCTGAAGGTTGATGTTGTGTGTTTAATTGTATGCATTCTAAGTACTCCCAGCAAAGTCATTGCGATTACTTGGAGTGCTTGAAACAGGTGCATAAATCTTTACAATAGCAGGGCTCAAAAATCAATATGGTATGTACCTAATCATTTTATATTAAGAAAATACTGGCGTAAAAATATAAAGCACCTAATCTGTCAAAATCTGAGGCATCTATTTTCTTGATTAAAAATGACTACTTATAGGGCATGACTCTCCAGTAAAAGAAAGTCATCTCCTTGATCACTAAGAAGCTGATAGAGAACAGATTTTAAAGCTTTTTTTGCTATTTTTGTTTTGTTTAATTTTCCCTACTATTTTGGAAAGTAGGACAAAACAAGTCTTTCATCTCTGTGAAAATAGTGACAGCTTCAACATTTTGCAAAAACTGAAGGGATAGAGCAATGCTTTACTTTGACTATGACAAGCTCAGCAACCTGTTCATTTTCTGAGGGAACAAAATACAAAGAAATGTCAGAAAAACTTGCTAATGGTAATCATTGCATATCATCTGTCTGTCTTGTAAAAAGGAACCTTAAGTATCATTTTAAAAAAATGGCCTGTTTGGTTTTATTTGTATTTTTGTTTAAATCAGAAAGGAAGAGATTATATTTGAATATTAAAACAGTTTATGGTAATGGCCTAAAGTTGCCACAGTTTGTTGCAATTTTCTAAGTATATAAAACTCTGAATATGCTGAAAGGTGAATGATCTTCAGAGGTGTATGTGTGGAGTTATATATCTCTGGGGATCAAACACCTCTAATTATTGAGTTCAAGCTCTGAAATGCGTATTTCGACAAGAAAATTACAGTAAAGTATCAGCATTGCTATAGTTGAGCATGAAACCATCCCTCTGTATCAAGGTCAAGTCTTCTATCTAATCAGATATTAACATATTCATCCAGATTGTCTTGAAATCCATTGTCCCTCAGGGACTGCAGGATAGGCTTAGTGACCCTTAATTATAATCACAGAGAAAGTAAGTCATTAATGAGATAGTGCCCTTTGGCTTACATACACAGAGCAAAAACAGAAGCAAAAACCCCAAACCAACAACAACAAAAAGACCAAACCACCAAACAAAAATGCCTTCAAACCTATCCAAACAATTAATTTGAACACAACATTTACAACATTTGGGAGTATATATATCAGTCTAATAATGCCATTGTCTCTCCCAAGTTCTGTTTTCTTCTGGTTTGGGTGTTTTTTTTTTAAGATAAAGGAAATGGTGTCATTTAAGGCAGCAGGGAAAAAGACATATTATGGGGACTCCAGGGAAGTGCTGGGAAGTAAGACAAGAAGCATACCAGGGCCATAAACCTCTGCTGCATTCTGACAGAAACTGGAACACCATTGGGTAACCTATGGACTAGCTAAGAATAGAAGAATTTATAGCATTAAATATTATACTCAGTGTAAGGGAAAAGGGGATAAAAATATAACACGCATGGTACTGTTGCTATAAAATAGACTAAGTGTTTCAGTTTGCGGCTCACAAAGATTGCTCGTGTTTAGAAGTGCTTGCAAGGCTTGCATTAGCAACAGCAACCAGGAGACACCATAGTTTGTCCATAAGTGGCCATTTGCCATATTTCCAGAGTATTCTGCATCTTCAAGTGATCACAGAATCACAGATGATTCTGTGATGAAAGGACAGAATTCAGTTTGGTTTGATATATATACATTAACTCTGTTATTGTCTAATTTCAAATGGTAGGAGTGTTGTTAAATCTAATATGCTGAAGAGGCAATTATGACATGTTAACAAAGGTATATTTTATACGTTTTACAGATATATTTATATATATTTGTATATATATGCATACATGTATGAGGACACATATGAGGACATTCGTGTGTGCGTGCTTATAGATATGTATGTACAAAAAAAATACAGTGGGCCTAATTTAGAAGCTTAGTGTGTACTGTCACCCTGAAATATAATTGTTAAAACAAAAAGTGCAGTTCAGTTTATTAGCCATACCTTCCTAAAATGAATGACAGAGAAGTAGGCATCCCTGAAAACCTACCAAGACAGATCAAATCTACCCAAGTTGGACACCTCCTTCTGTAAGTTGACTAATGATTGTGGAAACAAGTTCAACTAAATTACTGTTAAGACCATAAGTGGATTTAAAGCCAGCCTGGAAGTGGGTTCCATTCTGGTTTTATCATATGTATCATTGTTCTTAATCTTTGTAATAGCCGTTGATGTTTTTGATTTACATCTCAAATTTAGGTATCTACAGAGACGGTGGCTTTATCCCAGTTAGTGTCCAAACTCCCATTAAAGTACATCAAGGTCAAGGGTTCCATTCAGATTGTCCACACATAGGTATTGAGTGCCCTCTGAGGAGATGACACAAGACTGGAAGGTAACCTATACCTTTTTGTAAATGAACTTTTGAGCCCCAAGTAGGACAATCAAAGTCATCCCAAACTGCACCAAATGTTTAGAGGTGGGCAAGTAAACTAAACCTCCCCGCAAGGTCTGTATAGCTAGATTCAGTCCAGCAAATGGTTCCATTGACCATGAAAGGATCTTAAACACATACTTTATATATAGGTATCCCCATATAGACCTTCAAATCTAAGCATTTGAATTTGAAGTAAATCTCACCTCTGGTATCAACTTAAACATTTTCTAAATGTCAGTATTTTTCACCCTGCTATTATAAAACCGATATATTTTCAATTACTCCTGCTTTACTCCAGCAGTGATCTGTTTTATTCTAGCAGTGTATTCATCAGTCATTTAACATTCTTTTGAGGTTTGGGTTTAGTAAGTTATTACAACTAGCTAAGAAAAGATATTTGTTGAGTACAAATTCAATGATTTTTTTCAAAATTTTCTACATTGAATTTTAATGTCTGTATAAGCACAGCTTGATATATACAGTCTGTCAATTAATATCATTTAGTGTATTCTAATATCATAAAAAACTGAAGAAATTAAGCATCTTGTTTAAACACTCGGCTGCTGTTGACCTATGGGCACAGTACTGAGGGGGTAATGTACTGCAGGCGACATCACATATTTCTTTTTGATGGCTTCAATTTTAAATGATGTTAAAGCTCGAGTTAAGCAGTTTTAACTTCTATTGCCTGTAAGCAATTGTTTCTCATGGGACTACGTGTTGCCTGTGGCCATTAAGTGAGGACACTGATTGATGTAGGCAGACCTTCTTTTGATTAGCAAAATGGAAAACTAAAACTATCAAAAAGAAAACACAGAATTGTAAAAATCTGAGTGAATGTTTTAATGAATATATATTAAAAAAATGGAATTTGAGGAACAAAGCAATTCACATAAATAATTTATCAAGAGGATTTTCCTCGACAATGATAATTTTACTTTTGCTGGGACAAGTGTTCAAGCTGTTGTGAAGGTTTCACTCACTTTTGGTGAGCAATTCTCAGTGATTCAGTCTCAAGAATGGGAATTAAAATCCTTGATCTTGCAAGTTGCTTCAGGTAGAGGATGGCATAAGTACACATTAGGATATACAATATTTTTTTGTGTACATTTGCTTATACCAAGAGGCCATAAGGAAGAACCTTAATATTGGTTAGACAGCTACGTAAGGAGAGAAAACAAAAATAAAGAACTCCTGAAGGAGACAGAGGGCAGGAAAATTTTTTGTATCAGATATATTTTTGTTGAAAATTGTATGCTATATAAAGCATACTGTAGATCTGAAATATGCCTCTCCAGACCATTCAACAATTATTTATGTTTAGTGATTACAAAATATGTAACAAACCAATAATAAAAAGGATACAAAGAACTAGATTAAATAAGCACCAATTCTGTTACATTGAAGAAAGTGGTGTAGGGGCAAAATTTTATATAAGATATGGGCATTCATGATTTGTCCAAATGTGTATCTTCATATAATGTATATATGCACTGGATCTGGTTAAGAATTCTCTTGAAGAATCTGGGGGTCCTGGTAGGTAATAAATTATCCATGAGCCAGCAATGTGCCCTTTTCGCCAAAAAGGCCAATGGAATCCTGGGCTGCATAGGGAGGAGTGTGGCCAGTAGGTCGAGGGAGGTCATTCTCCCCCTCTACTCGGCACTGGTGAGGCCACAACTGGAATACTGTGTCCAGTTCTGGACTCCCCAGTTCAAGAAAGACAGGGAACTGCTGGAGAGAGTCCAGCGTAGGGCAACTAAGATGATTGAGAGATTGGAGCATCTCCCTTATGAGGAAAGTCTGAGAGAGCTGGGACTCTTCAGCCTGGGGAAGAGAAGGCTGAGGGGAGACCCTATTATTGCACACAAGTATTTAAAGGGTGGGTTGAGGGAGGATGGAGCCAGACTCTTTTCAGTGGTTCCCAGTGACAGGACGAGGGGCAATGGGCACAAGTTGGAACATAAGAAGTTCCGTTCAAATACATGGAAAAACTTCTTTACAGTTAGGGTGACAGAGCTCTGGCACAGGCTGCCCAGGGAGGTTGTGGAGTCCCCTTCTCTTGAGATGTTCAAGACCCGCCTGGATGCAGTCCTGAGTAATGTGCTCTAGGCAATCTCTAGAGGTCCCTTCCAACTCTGAAAATTCCATGATTCCGTGATTTCGTGATTCAAGAAGCTCTGAGATCTGAACACTTTTAGAAATCAAGCCTGTCAAGAATGAAGACCTGTAATAGGAACTATGCTTATCTAATCAGGAGTAGGGTTTGCCTCTACACTTAAAATAATAATTTTATCACTGCATAAATGTTTGAACAAATCAGTTCCGAGAAGAGTAGGAAAAGTAGACATCTAAGGCAATTGAACTGTACAACCTTCTTCTTCTAGGATTGATATTTTAATGAGCATGTTCTGAGCTTTCATATTGATGCACAACAAATGAATATCCTCTTACAGTAAAATTGAAAATGTTATTTCAAAAGAAAGTAGACGAGAATATAAAGTATTTTAAATGTTACAGGGCTTGCTCATGAGTCTTGAATATCAACAAATTGGATTCTGCAAAACAATCCTGACTGTTCTTCTAATTTTCAGCAGAAGTTGATATAATAATGCTTCAGTAGTTTTTCTGTACTTTCTAATTAAACAAACAAAAACACTCCCAAGATTAAAATGCATACAGGGCTCAAGAGAAATTTAATTTAAAACAACTTTACAGGAGGAACATAAAAGTAGTTTACCATCTCAGCTTAAATAAAATTGTATACAATGAAGAATATTACCAAGAGTAGGAGAAAAGAAAATTGCATCTACAAGAAATGAATGTGTGCGTTGCTGTGTTTCTCTCAGAAGCTGGGGGAGTAAGTATGGTTGGGGAATGTGAGAAGGATAACAACAAACTCCCTTCCTAATTTCAAGAATCCTCACAATGACATCCAGAAAATTTCCCTGAAAATAGATCTTTACCCTTTCCCTTCTCATGTGCAAGTGTAAGACGATCTTTCCATAAAAGATAAACTCAGCAAAGTTTTCCCCTTCCTAAAGTATATAATGCATATGTATGACAAGGGGCCATTTCATGGGTGGTGTTGAACAAACACTAGGAGAAAACCATGTCAGGTGAGCACCAGACAAAGGCATAGATATTCTGTTAAGGGTTAAGGCATAGATAGACCATTAAGGGCTAGACAAACAAATAAGCTGGGCTACCATAGAAGCATTTCTTCAGGTGGCCCTATTTATTTGCAGAAAATTAATCAACAAGTAACACCAATAAGTTTTCCATATGATATTGTCCTTTATGTTGAGTATCAATTAAAGAGTTACAACAGAATAATCTTCAAGATGTGGTCTACACTCTATATGGTGGTAACATACCTTTTTAACATAATAGGATCCTGTAAGAAAGGATAAGACTTAAAATGCTGGTGAGGAATTTTTTAGTGTGGGTTTTATTCAGTAACACAGGGCATCACTTCAAAAACTAGAACGTTGCACAATATATGTTCAAATGCCAACATAATTTTTCTCTGAAATATTTTCCAATTTAAAATGGAATTTTGGATAGAAAGAGGCGGGCAACAAGAGGTAACCTAACCCACCACTAGCCCAGGGGTGTAAATGTGACTCAGTTGGAACCCTGGAGACCTAAGGTTGTCTCCCTGCTCTGTCTGATTTCAAACAGTAACTTTGAACCTGTGTCTTTTATATTCAAGGTGAATACTATTACTAGTAAACTATAAAGTTAGTTTCATTCTCTGACCTAATGAATATTCATTTATATAAAAAAAGTAGAACAGTCTCAGTAAGAATGAATGAAAGAAAGAGCAATTTTGGTTATTCATATGTATTATACTGATTACAGGGGCCAGAAATTCAAAATGAAAGCTGACATTCACTCATTCTGCCGAAAGGGAATCACAAAAAGCATGCTAAACACAAATAGGCAAGCAAGAATGGTAAATACTGATAAAATTACATGTTTTAAAGACTGTGGATGTCTGTAAGAATAGCTTGTTTCAGTAATAGCTGGAGTAGCTAGAATTTGTAATTTCCAGCAAATGGATTCTTCTGCAGTCCTTATGCCCCCTCCCACGCCCTTCCTGTTAATTTAAACGCTGCTTGTGCTGCTACTGTCAGCTCAACGCAGCTGCAAGATCAGCCCTTAAGAAGGCCAGGAAAACTGGATGTGTCTTTTCCAGGATGTACGTTACAGCCAGTCATTTGTCTTATATAATTTATTTTCAAAAGGAAAATTAAGATATTCGCAAATCTCACAAATGTAACTTCTTGTGCCAGCCGGGATATCAATACCGAACGCTTTAAAAGCTGCTCTTGCATGTCTCTGTTATATATTTGGATGTCTGAATCTAAATGACTTTCGTTACTGTTCAGATTGATTTAACTTTTCTTCAAATGCTATCATATCCATTTTTAAGAGGAAAAATTGTGATCCGTACATAACAGAGCTATGATGAAGAACTGCCAAAATGAAAAACTAGTGACATAAGTGGCAGTTTTTATGTTTCATATTGCTAAAAGTTGTAAGATTAAAAAAAAAAAAAAAGTTTGGGGTTTGTTAGTGAAATGTCTACTCATTTTTATAGATACTTCAAAGTAATGAGAGGAAAACCACTTCACTGAAGCACTTTTAATTTATACTTTCCAAGCATACTCATATACTGATGTCATAACCTAGAAATAAAGAAATATTCTTAATGTTTATCCCTAGAAAACCTATCAAAGTGCATAATTTTCTGTTTTGAAAATCAGTATTTTATTTTAAAAGCTCCCAGATTTTATTGCTTCATGTATCAACTGAAGGTCTGCTCCTTTTGTGTGTTAGTTCCCAGCATCTAGAAGAACAATCTTGTTCTTATTGTCCGCAGTCACAAAAAAATTACTGACATTCCACTACAGTGTCATATTCATATTCACTTAGCAATACTCGTTACCCCTAAACTTTCACCTTAATGGTTCTTTTATGTTAAATCTACATTTGTATTATTTGATGTAATAATATGTACCTATTAATGCAGCGCCGCTTTAAGAGCCAACCAAAGAAAGTACATAAGCTAAAAGGAGAGGGTATAGGACTGTTCTATGTTAGTTGTCAGTTTTCAAGTCAGAATACTTTGGACACGTTTGTAGTCCTTTGCATCATGGTAAATGAGTTTTAAGTAGGTCAGATGGGTTCTTAGTATAAAGGACTCTGTCTGTGTAATGTGTTTCAACTGGCGGTAGGGGGGCGTGATTCATAGTACGTTCCACATTGCTTCCAAATATAACTCTGCATTTTTTGTGTGCAAATCACTGTATAAAAAAGTTATTTAAAGAAGATTTAATAATAGTGGTACCATATATTTTTCTGCATTGTGTTATATCAGTTTCTCCATATTAAAGAATAATCATTCTGTTTATTACAGTAGTGTATTTTTGATGGACTGAATTTATCATTCATCATTATAAACACATAAAATAAATACTATTATTTAAGATCATATGAAAAATATTATAACTAACATTTTTCTCAATATATTGTATTTAGAATACATGAATATATGTACGTATGTGCCTGCGTGTATGAAAGAGACATAAACAAAGAGATACCAGGCATGTGGGGAAATCAGCTATTGTGTTTACACATGCCTGAACAGCAACAAATTTTCTAAGCTAATTGGCAATGTGTGGTGCATTTCAAGGGCAGGAATGAACATTATTAATAAGCTGCGAAGAAACATAGCTATTTCAAAAGAATAAATTTATTTAGTTAAGCAGATATTTGATATTAAAATTATCCTCAATATGAAGGTATTAGTGTAATAGATAATGTGATAATTTTTTTTCTGAGAAATAATTATTTCAGGGGTAATAAATATTTCAATTGGTAATACCAATTTATTAGTATTATTATTTATTTAATGGAATTTTTGCAAGGGAGGTGAGACAAATCTTAGGGGAATGTAAAGGACTACCTGTCCAGCTGGGAAAGAGAGGTGGATATCATCTTTGTGGGAAATTTCACTGGCTCAAGAAGGAAGAAATTTCCTCTGGGGATAGCCGTCAATGGGGGATGCCTGCATGATTATTGTGCTTGGGCTTTAATCAGTTTCTGCTTAATAACTGGTTGTGTCTCAAATGGTTGTGGGCTTCATGTTGAAAATGTTAAGTCAAGAAGGGGACCCAAAGTTCCCCTGGCCTAGGGCTTTATCTCCAAAAGCAGTCAATAACCATTGCCTAGGCAGAGGAACACAGAGCAAGCACAGTGTGATTCTCCTCTTGTACGTTCTTCCCACCACCTGTCAATCAAATATCTAAGCAATTCCTAAACCAATGTAGGCATCCAGATCACAAGTCACGGTGAGTTTGTAGTTTATAGGAGTTTTATTTGTGGTTTGGAGGAAAAAAGAGGAGAGGAGAGGAGAGGAGAGGAGAGGAGAGNGGATTTTGGGAGGGTGTTTGTGAAAAAGGAGAGGAGGGGGGGGGGGGGGGGGGGAGGAGGAGAGGAGAGGAGAGGAGAGGAGAGGAGAGGGGAGAATATGTATGACTGATAGCCCACAACAGTGTCAGAGCTGCACAGAGTTACAGACAGCGCCATGAGGAATTTTCAAATTGCACAGCTGATAAAGGAGGGGGTCATGCAAGAGATGGAAAAAATCTGTAACCAGAGGGAATGGGAGTGTGTGCTCCTTTTTGGGTATCAGAGCCTTGCAGGACCAGTACAGACCAGTTTAATCTCATCAGTAAAACCATTTAAGGTTGAGACTGCCTAGATGGTGGTGTCAGACTAAACAAATTTGCGTATGGGTGCAGCAAAATTGAGACCAAAGTGGGAAAGGTAATTTTTAGTGCGTTATTTATTTAGAAGGAGACTGAGGCAGGGAAAGGGAAATAGAAAAGTGGTAAAATGGAAGGTCAAGAAATGGGGAAAGGGCATAAGAAGTAATGCAAATCAAGTGATGGGTGATGTCCTGGGGTACCCACTGGGCAGTCTTGCTCTTTATCCTTGCAATGGAAATCGCGACAACAAACTCAAACTGTTGCTCTGATGGTACCATATATGTTGAACACTCTTTTCCAGTCAGGAAGACCAGAGGGGAGAAGGTTCTTTCTCTGACTGGGAAAGGATCACCTGGTGTGACTAGTGTTGGTGGTCATATCCAGCCTGATGGCAGTGGGTTCTTCTCAATCTCTTCCTAATAACAACTCAGGTTAGTTTTCTATAATGCACAAGCTAACATTTGGGGGTAGGTCTCAGCTTGTTATTGATGACATTTGTGCATAGAGATGGGTCTCCAGAAAATGAAAAAAAGTTCTTTGCAGCCAGAGCATCTCAGCAGTAATCCATCCTTGCGTCCTTTAAAGTTGTATTGAGATTTCTTTAGTGCTCTTGAAACTCCCACTCTTTTCAGAGATCTTGTTTGTTTAGGTTTTTTATATTTCAGAAATGACATCATGAAATCTGAGAAGTCTGAACATCTCATCTTGGATTCCTGTTGCTTGTATCATCATTTGCAAATGGTCATTGGGCTTGAGTTGTGACTTGCGAATTCACACTACATAAGTGACATTCACAACTGCAGAAGGGCAATGGCCAGTTAGTCCCCTTAGATATGAAGCTAATGACAAAATGAAGATTTTCACATAAAATGAGAGGGAAGAGAAAAAAAAAGAAAAAAAAAGTTGATTTAAGCTATAAAATGCAAGTCAGTGAAGCTAGGGAGACATTTTCTGGAGCTTCATTGTAGATTATCAATATTAACACTTGTACTAAGTTCTTGGGTAGTTTACATGAATAAAAATCTCCTTTTGACTTAATACCTACCCCATTCTGCCATTCACTATGCCAAGTATCTTCTGTGAAAAAGGGACCTTCAGCCTTCTTTGGTGAAAAGCTGCTGCACTTTGGTGAATTCTGCTGCACTTTAATAATTTCCAACTAATGAAAGGCTCTTCATGATCATAGTTGCAAGGTATTCACATCCTGACTGTTTAGGGTACTCATCTTCCAGTTGCAAGTAGCAGCAGTAAATTACCTATCTAATCCACTGCTTCCCTAAAGTATAATTACTGTCAAGCCTCAATTTTTAAGAAAAAATCAATGCATGTCTTACCCCCCAAATTCAGTCTTCACATACAGTGCAATGATTTAAACAAAGACTTTTTTTAAATTTATTCGTTGTTTAATAGATATTATGTTACTTGTAAGAATGTGTTCATTTTACATTTTCCTTGCTTCTCTGTATTGCCTTGCTGTGCTTTTAGGGTTTGGGGGTTATTTTTTGTTTTAATATTCTGTAATATGAATCAGTTTGTTTGTTTAAAAAGTCAGTAGAGACATAGCTGGATGGACAGAGACCTCACCCAGTGAGACTGTAGCTATGGAGTCCAGTTTATTCTTCATCTGTGTCTGTTCCATCCCCCTGATTCTGCAGGGCGTGTAACCAAACACTTTTTATCTTTTCATTTCTGCTTAGAGAAGGTAGCTCCACGGTGAAATGTACTTGCTTATCATCTTTTACTACATACATACTCACACAGGTATTCCGTTACAGGTCAAAATGTACTGCTAAGTGTTATATAGTAAGTGGTGCTCTTCCATAATTAGGAGTATTTTCTTCTCTCCAGGCATTTTCAGGTGAAGAAAGAATATGCTGAGTCTCAGGGCTTCATACCCCATTGATTTAGCCTACCTGTTAGAACAAGTTACAACAAACCTACCGAGACCAAGAATTATCATGCAATATAAGAATCATAGCTTGGATGGGTAGCTTTTTGTTTTGCTTTGCTTTGCTTTGCTTTGTTTTCTTTTAAGGGAGGCTGAAATAATATTTTCCACAGTGTATCATGCATTCATATTTTCTGTATTCTGGAAAGGTTAGAGCCTTAAGTCATAATGTAATCTTAGATGTGTAATGCACTCAATTGTATGGACAGATGTATGTTCTTCATAATTATGGTTTATTATGATTAGTAGGAAAGTCAAGGATTCAAAAAACGTTTAGAGAGGGACATACACAATCTCCTTTATTAAACATATTTCCAGTGCAATTTTTGCTTTTTCCTCAGTTTCATTAAGGCAGAAATAACTCCTTTAGTTTAAGTAAATCAAATATTATTTCAACTTCCCCAGCAGTATATTTTTGGTGGATTTATTATTTGTTAAAAATAACTTAGCCAGTTGTAGCGATAAGGTTTTTCAGTACTGTTACACATCTTGTCTCAAGAAGTGTGTTGCAGAATCCAACTCATCTGTACATAAAATGCCATTAACAAACTGTATGCTAGTTTTGGTTTGGTTTCCTTTTTCTTCTTTTTCTTTTTCTTTTTCTTTTTTTTTTATTTTATTTGAGACTCTGTGGCTTGTTTATTTTTTGTTTCTGTGTTGCAATTCAGTGTATCTTTGAATTATGGTGTATACTAGCTGAGAAGCAATTTAGCTGTTAATTAGATCCCTGTTTAATATTATAATACTGCAACGAATATTTAATTACAGTGATTGATAGAAAGGTAAAAAAAAAAAGTCATTTTGCAAAGGTGTCTGTAGCTGAGGGAATAGATGATGCTTCCCAGCCTCAAAAAAACCCAAAATTGAAGCTGAGACAAACTGGAGAAATATCTAGTTCACTTGAGGTTCCTTACAGGCCTACACTCAAACTGAAGCCTTATCCACTTCCTGTGATCCTGCCCTCTTAAAAACTCTTACGGATTTTCAGAGTAAAGTGAGAGGTGGCAGAGTTGTTCCTGCAGGTTCTCCGTAAAACTAGAAAGGTATTGACTATGCTTAGGCTGCCTTTCCAAGACATTCTGTCTTTCCAAAAAATGACACTTATTATGAAATAAAAATGAGATTAGTATTTTTGCAATGTTGGTAAGAAGAATCACATTGTCTGATGAAAAACCAAAGTGATATTACAATAACAATGATAAAGTGATAATGAAGTATTTCTGAAACAAATCTTCAAGCCCTAAGTGCCTCCACATCTCTTGTTCTTCCTGGAAATTGCCACAGTATTACCTGCACATAGTTTTCTCCTGCCCCTAGAACAGACAAAAATCTGGGACCAGGTATCTTCTGCAGCAAGATGTCAAAAGGAAGAGAGCTGCTGAATGTGGACTGTCAGTGTGGAACTGAAGGAGGTGGCTGGAAGAACACCAGGTGAGGAGTTCGTTGTGACAAAGGGTTTCATGCCTTAGAGTAATACTTCCCCAAAATGGGGTCATAATATCTCATTTTCATACTGCTCAGCAACTTCCACCAGAGAGAGAAGTGTCTAGTAATATTAAATCAGTTGAAGAGCAGGAAAGGAAAGAGAGATCTACATCCTCCATCCACAGCTTTTCAGGCCTTACTGATTGCCTGTTCAAAGGTTTAGTGATAATGCTTACTGAGATCAGAGGAGGACATTTTTTGGTCTCAGCAGTTTGAAATGTTCAGATGTCATCACCTGCCGTAGGGCCTGTCTGTATCTCAGAAAGAGTCTGGTTGCAACCTAACTTCAGAGATGCTTTGTGATCACAGTTCACTTCCTGAAGGAGAGCATATATATCCCAAAAAGGCTGTCCCTGTATCACAGTGCATTCAAAATGAAACTCAGACTGAAGTCAATCTGTTAACTGCAGCAAAATTAGAACGTTGCGGGAGGAAGAAACGAAGCAGTAAAGCTCATTGGTAAAGACCTCTCAAGGTGGTCATGTAATTATGTTTTATAATCAATAGTGGTAGTGGATCAAAAAGGAAAAGAAATGCCTGGGTGACTTTGGCACAACATGAGTTAAAAAAACCCAACACATTTTACAAAGGTGACTAACCAACCCCCAAATGTTTCTGAATATTATTGAGCAGCAAATAAACAAAAAAAGTTGGAACAGAATCTGGACAGCAACTACTTCTACCTGTGGGTTTTCCTACATTGTCATCTTGGGCCTTATTTTTCTTGTCATCTCACTCCATTGCCTACAGTGGTTTCATGTTAGATGACTGTCAGGAACCTTTCTGGAATGGGATAACTCCATCTCTGAGAAAACCAATCTATTGTTCCTGCAGGCAAAGGAACCAGATGATGCCAGGTCTTAGTCTCTTTACCTAACTCAGTCCTCAGGCTTTCTTCCAGCATTTCTTATGCTCTAACATATGGCATGCATCCTGTGATAGTAGCATGATGTAAGCAGCCCAAAGACCCCCAGTCATTTACCCAGCTACAAACTGTTCCAAGTGTGGGCACAAGTCAATGCCCAGGGAACTGTACAGGCCACAGGCTTTTCTCAAGAGCAGTTTGAACCCTGACACCCTGCTCTGTGAGGGAAGAAACCTTAGCCATATGGACACAAGCTAGGTCATGTCATCTAGTCTTGGCAGTGCAGAGAAGTCCCTGGACTGTTTTATTTACTTGTATTTGTTATGCGGACATAATATTAGTGACAACTTAACAGGGATTATGGTAATAAAATTATTCTTTTTTAACATATTTTTATCATTATTATCCTTATTAACATTCTGATATGATCTAGCAACAAAAAACACATGAGAAAGACTACAGTGAATGAACAAAACCATTCCAACCACTGTAGGTAATGCAGAAAATTACAATGTAGACTTGAAAATAGAGCACTTCTTTAGCAAAGGGGAGGGTAATTACCTTGCAGAGATGTCATTCTCCTCTGCTTCTCATCTTCATGTACCACCTTTACAAAGGGATCATGAGCAGAAAGATGATATCCAATTTTTTTCCACAATGACATTAAGTTTGATTTGTTAGCTACCGGACTACATGCAAGGAAAGGAGCAGGTCATGAGCTGCTTTCAAGTTATGCTGTTTAATGCAAGATCAGGGGGCTAATTATTTTAGTATTATCTTCCATTATTCAGGCATGGCTCAGGCTCTGAACTTGGTGTATAGATATTGCTAGGGGATAATACAAGGCAATTATGGCTGTAGCTTTCTGTCTCATAAACATAACACGAGACTGTATTCAAGAGTGTGCTAATTATGCAGACTTAAAGCCCATAATCACAGCCACAGGACTATCTGGAGCATGTGCTTTCAGACTCACCGGACCTTGTATAACCCTACATACTCATCACGGCAACTAGCTAGCACTTTCAAACAGGAATCTGCAAGAAATTCACCCTTCATGACTACATAGGCCTTCACAGCTCATAGGAAGAGAGCTCGAGCTGGCGCATGTTATGTTAACATGCTATGGTAACGTCCCTATATAAATACCTTCTGACACATGATCTTAAGAAGTTTTAGCAGGAGCTGTGACTATGTTTTATCTATATTTAAAAGAGGGTATCCTCTTGTTCTGAGAAAAAAAAAAAGATATTGGAAAAGCATTTATGACTGCCTTAGACTTGAATGTAAGATGTGGTTAAATACACTTTCTGTATACATAAGAGCTACTCTGCAAAGTTTCTCTGCCAGTATTTTCCTACCTGACTGCTAGTGCCAGTATCTGTACAAGCATTCTTCTATGCCAGTTCCAAGGACCCCTTCTTAGTCAGCATTAAATCATGGTATTGGTGGTAATACTATTCCATGTTTTTAAGATGTATTATGGTGGCATACATGTCTCAGCATACTCAGTGAACTGGCAGGATAAATGAGAGCTTAATGACTTGTCCTTGCAATGCAATGCAAAGCACATCAAAATCGTATACCTGAAGTGCAGGTGTTCCTGCTAAATTAGAAGTTCACAGTCACATAATGGAACATGCAGCAACACGTAATGTATATGTTTATTACCATTATCACGTGAACAAGTAGAAATGTGGCTTCATGTTTGTCAAGTGACCTCAAACACTGCACAGAGGCCACAGAGATGCTGAGAAGTAGAAGGTGTCTATAGCAGCCAGAACCGCTTTTGGGCCTGCATTGTGCTGCCCAATGTTTGAGGGTCCTGACAAAAGCCCTTTGGTTACATCTCTGCAAAAACATTTTCATATGTAATTTTCTTTAATGCAAGTTACCTACTCCAAATGATGTATTTTAGACTTACATTAAAAAAAAAATAAAAAAAATAAAACTCTTTTGGACAGATTGTAGTGCAGATGCAATGCTATAACTCAAGTTGTTTAAGCAACATGTTTGTTTTTTTCCATTGACAGAATGAAAGAAACTATGAAAGAAACTATCTGGGAATTGCTTCACTTTGAACAAAATATATTCCTTTATGCACAGAGGGGTTTAATTAATTCTTGAAATTTTATGGTTTTGTTAGGTTTCCTTTAGTTTTAAGTAAGTTTCAGAATGCCATTGACTCTATTACATTTGAAAAAAGTAAAATGTGTCATCTTTTGTTTTTATTTTTTTCAGATTTCCTCTTCCTCCAGGCCTTTTCATTATATTCAGGAATAATTCAGAAAGTCATCATTCGGTTAATGTAATGCTACACTCTATGATGAATAAACCTCAGACAATAAATTTCATCCACCTGTCATAATCTAAGGAGGAATAAAAAACTAGAGCGGTCAGGTTCTGTCACAGTATGTAGGGGAGTGTGGTACACAGACTCCAATGATTCATAGACAAACAGATTACAAAATTTCAAACTTCTTACTTCACTGGGCTACATGATATCTACTTTGTACAGCAATATGGTTGGACGCAGTACCGACCACAATGTATCCACTTTTAGGAAACTGCATTTGTGAGAATTTTGGATCTTTAAGGTGTAATTATTTTTTGCACTCCCATCACCTCCTTTTTTTGTTATTATCTATTGAATTCTAGCAGGTCAGTAACAGACTATGATTTCTTTTGCTAAATCTCAAATAGCACAGCAAAGCTGTGCTAAAAGAACCTCTTCATTGGTATAATGCTACTTTGCAACTTAGAACTATCCATGGAAGAAAAAGGTACAGATTTAACTGTCAGCTCCAGGCAGTTCTTATTTTTACACCCCCAGCCACTCTTTTTTGCTACGCTGTTCTCATTTAAAAAAAAAAAAACAACAAAAAAGTCATATTTGAATTGTATATAAAAACTTCAAAGTCGTAGATAAAACAAGAGAATGGGAAAGATGCTGATTTGCTGTTGTTAATGTGGCCAGGCATTGAATAGCTTTTATTCTGACTGCCCCTCCAAATTTGTCTTCTAAAATACAAAATTCCGATTTCTTTTTCGCCATAAATTATCTTGATGCTGCACAAGTTATTTTGCCTATTCTATTTAAAAAAATAAAAGAGCCCTTTGACTTTTTTTCTAAACTTTTTTGATGATGCAGATGTTTGTCAGTACTAAGTATACTTGTTAAATAAAGTTCCATAGGATGAATGAAACCAGGTAGCTGGTATTTTATCATGGTTGGAATATTTACAGGCAGTCATGTTTTTGAAAATATCACTTTTACTTGTAATTTTATTTTCAGCATAAAAGAATCAATTAATATGCAAAGTTATTTGCTGGATATGATGGGGGAAAGCTTGTAAAGAATATCTGCTTTGGTTTTTTAAACACAAAGAGACATGGACAATAAATTCTAAGTCTTTTATTATCATATAATTTAAGTGTTTCTGACACAGATGTTTGTATTTATAATTGAAAATTTAATTTGGCTTCAGATTTCCCAGGAGGATGTACACAATGCTCAGACACTTGGAAAAAAAGAAATTATATTTGAAAGTGATTATAAAAGAGAAGCACAAGCAATTAAAATATCCAAAACTTTGTTAAATTGTTTATGATTCTTTTAGACCTCTAATTGATTGCTGGCTCTCAGTTAGTTGTGCAACTTACTTATTAAGCAAAGGATTCCTTCCTTCATGTTGAATAAAGATTTTAAAATGATATAGCAAATATAATTTGACTACAGTGGATTCAATTGCTCATATCATGCTTTTACTCTATTTAATTTAACATCTTAATCCTGTTAGAGATTTCTAATCAATTCTGTTTCCTTTTGTCTGACATAAACTTCTTTCACTTCATGGTGAGGCCAGCAACAACATTAAGCCCTTCTGAACTGAAAGCTACTCAGTCTAACTCTCATTATTATTCTTTCCATCAAGATCTCTTGTTCTTAAATTGGACCATAATATAGAAGAAGCATGGCCAGCAGGTCAAAGGAGGTGATTTACCTCCTCTACTCCTCTCTTGTGAGACCCCACCTGGAGTACTGCATCCAGCTCTTGGGGCCCCCAGCACAAGAAAAACATGGACCTGTTAGAGCAGGTGCAGAGGAGGGCCACAAAATTCATCAGGGGAATGGAACACCTCTCCTATGAAGACAGGCTGAGACAGTTGGGGTTGTTTAGCCTAGAGAAGAGAAAGCTCTGGGGCTAACTTACTGTGGCCTTTCAATATACAAAGGGGGCTTATAAGAAACATGGAACTTTTTACCAGGGCTTGTAGTGACACGACAAAGGGCAATGCTTTTAAACAGAAAGAGAATAGATTTAGACTGGCTATAAGGAAGACATTTTTTTACAATGAGGGTGGTGAGACACTGGAACAGGTTGCTCAGAGAAGTTGTGGATGCCCCGTCCCTGGAAGAGTTCAAGGCCAGGTTGGATAGGGCTTTGAGCAACCTGTTCCAGAGAAAAATGTCCCTGACCATGGCAGGGGGATTGGACTAAATGATTTTTGAAGGTCCCTTCCAAATCGAGCCAATCTATCATACAGTTCATTATTTTCTTATTTTTCTGTGCATGAAATGGCACTGAAACTCTTTTCACCTTGTCCTAGTTGGTGAATCATAAACAGCTGAAGTCATATTCCACCTCTGCCATAAATGTCCTGGTGACTTGGAGCAATCGCATTACAACTGAATCCTAGACATGATGTATGTGTTGCAATACTGATTAAATAACTACCTTTGTAGCATACTGCACTGTGGATTCCTCAGTTGAACAGTTACACAATGCCAATGGAGAATTAGATACCCAAATGTCAAATTCACAAAATCCGTGAGTTAGGAAGGCAACCTCTCCTAGAAAATTCTGCCATAAGTTACCAATTAGAGACACAGGAGGAGGAGGAAGAGTTTAGTTCTGTTCATAATTCTTAGCAATTCTCTCCAACTTCTGTACCAGGAATAAATTTTGCCTATCTTTACCTTTATTTGGCCTCCACATATACCATTAAGGTGTCTGTATAATTCCTGATTCGTTTTCTAATCTTTCGGTAATTGGTGTGATAACATTATAGAGAAGAAAATGAAAGGTATTATTTTATTGTTCTTGGTTTTTATAATTCATAATCATTTTACAATTTAAGAAGTTATGAACTCCAGTTCTGTTTAGGTAATATTCACCCAAATTGTTTCCTTTTTTCCCATCTCACTTATTTCTAAAGCAGTTGCTAATAAAGCATGGACACAGCCCTGAAATGTAGGCAGCATTCACCGCTTACAATTCAAGGTCTACTTAATTCATTATATAGTAAAGCCTATCTTACATTAAAGTCTAAAGATATTCTGTCTCAAGCTTTTCTTTTGAAGGAAGGATCTCATAATAAGACATGTTGGATATTTCCCTGTACTCAGATTTTGGTTGAATTTTGTTCTGGATCCCATCACCACGGTGTTTCTTGGCAGTAAGGGCCATGGACTGAGGGACTGAGAAATGATCTCACATATAATTAGCACTGAAGCTAGTCAAGGGTTTTGAAGATTAATATCAATATGATAAAGAGGTTTTACAATCAAGTAAAGCATCAGGAACTGAACAAATCATTGTTGGGAAATGTTCCCAAAAGGCATTTTTGTTTAACTACACGTCAATACATGCAAATAGGTTACTATGTGCAGTAAACCAAATACATACTTATCTATACTATTTATACAAATGATAAACTAAAGATACACACTTCATTTTAGAGAGAAATAAGTTGCAATCATTTTGGAGGAGGGGGATGATTAGTTATTAAGCAGTGGATTACTCACTTCCAAGCAAAATGTGTGAATTCTCTAGGATAACCAAAGAGGAAATCTTTGTTACCTTTGTTTTTCTATCCAAAAGAACATCACTATCCCAGAACCTTTTGTTCAACTGACAATCAGACTATGTAAGATATTTGAAGATAATGCCCTTTTACTACTGATATTCAGTTAATGTTTAATTATGAAGACTTTTATCTCAAAGATTCTTTCAGTTCTTTCAAAGGCGCTTTCTTTCAAAGATTTTTCTGTTTAAGCTTTGAATGGTGAGGTTTTTGAAGGTTTATAGATGATACATTTATTCAAGTAAAATAAGGACTAGAGGTTCTATTTTAGTTACTTCCCAAACATTATAATGTACAAAATGAAAAAAAAAATATATACATCTATCTATCTATCTGTCTGTGTATGTATGTATGTATCTATCTATCTATCTATCTTTCTATATCTTGAGAAAATATAGGCCCTGAGACCCAAGGAGGTTCTTGCAGCCCAAAAAGCTAGCCTGTTTTTCTAGGCACATCAGGTAGTCCATTAATTCTCCCCCCAACCTTGAATTGCTAATTATTTTTTTTTGTATTACGAGCAATAAGAGTTTAAGAATCTAGATAAGCTCATGAAGACTGGGTGAAGTTATGCTCTCATGAGAAAATTCGGTGAAGATATAAGGACGTTCAGGAAGATTCTGCAGATTTGAAAAGTGTTTCAGGAGACAAGACTTATGAGAAAAAGTAGCACAACAGTGATGGTATTTTTCAGCATACAGAAAATAACTATGTCACATGCTTGCTGGTGTGAGGGCTACTAGACATTTAAACCACAAAAAAAATTTATAGGGCCTTCCCTTCCTGTGATAAATTTAAGACACTGCATTTTTTTATTTATGACATTGGCCATCTTTCCCATTTTCCTCTGATAAACCCATGACTGGATACACTGATCTGCCAGGGCAAGAAACATTAGGTGAATTTTATTTAACAGCCTTTAGTCTTTCTATGATGGTGCTAATGAGTCAGAGAGAACATTTCTTTTACCTGCCTGTGAGGTCTGCATTACAGGTTTCTTAGAAGAAAAAATGTCATTTTTACTTGAAGATACCACTTCAAATAAATTTGGACTCGAAATGGACAAGTAATCCCATGTTCTGTTTGCCAAGGGCAATATTTTAGCAATCTAGATGACTGCTGCAAGTCATGCAACTGTATGGGAACAAAATGACAGCCTAATCACACATTTGACTGCATGCTGAACTTTTTTTCTGCCAGGATTTTAATCTCTGAACCAGGACCAAGGTGGCAAATGTACTACTTGATGCCAATCCCCTAAATGCATTTATATCTAATTTGTAGCGAGGATACATTTCTGATTATGTCTTTAATCCATCAACTGCAGCTGTACTTTTTGGTGCTTGTCTTCGCTAATTAAGTTAGAGTTCTTTTAAATTTAATAAAGTATCTTCCAATCTAGCAATTAACATACAGTTCTAATCTGGGAGTAGTACTAGATATGCTTGAGTGTGTGCATAGTAATGCATAATAGTGCATCCCCTAAAGTATCTATCTCTGTGTGTATATATGGCATATTGGTACTCAAACATTCTTTTAGGGAAGGGGAAGCATTTTTATAGACAATTATTCTATCTTTGTTCGAGTCCAAAGAGACAAATTTAATGCTAATATTGAACATAATGATAGATTAATAAATGTCAGCATCCACAATGTTAGAAACTTTTTGAGCCATAAACCAATCCTCTGCTAAATTTCATAATCCTTCTGAGAACCTCTATTTTATACCTTCACAGTGTCCAGTAGCAATTTGCAAGAGTTAGATATGCCTTAGATGAAGTAGTACCTTTGTTTCTTTAAAAACAAATAATCTGTCTGATAATTTATTTCCTTCTACTTTATGTATTTTGTAATTATTGAATGAGTATTTCCTGTAAACTTTTTACACACTTGATTTTAGAAATACTTACCATATTTCCCCAACTCATCATTTCCAAACAGCAAACACCTCATCATATCTTGTTTACCTTTATAAGACCATCAGTTCTGCCCTACACCTCCTGGGACACAGTAACCCAAACTAAAAATATGTATACACAATGAATGGCAAGTGGCATGATTATATTTTCTTTTTGTTCTCTATTCCATCCTTAAAACTTTTTTTTTCTTGCCCCCCTTCTGCCCCTTACTGAGCATTCAACTACTATAGTCAGTGCTCTGTTTGCAGTGGTTCCTGGATCTCTTTCCCAAGTAGTAAAAGCTAACTAACAGTCTGTCACTGTGTCTGAATAGTCAGAGGTGCATTATTTTGTACTTACCTAATGCTAAATTTTGTCTGCCAATCATCTTTAGATATGGCTATCCTAAACAAGTTTGTGACATGTGCTCCCTTGTTTCATTTTTATCTTTCATTTCCAGATAACGTAGGGCTATCTTGAATTGCATAAGTTCCAGTACAAACATTTGGGTGATCCTTGTAATACCTGACTTCCACTGCTGGTAACAGATCACTTTCTTCTATACTTTTTTTCCTCTCTTAACCAGCTGCTACCCTAAAAGAAAACCATACCTCTTACTGCAGGGATCCGTTGTCGCTTTAATACTTCTGGTAATAAATAAATAAAGGCTTGTCGATTCAAATATGTCATACCAAGTATGTTATCTCTGCCCACAACAATCTTGGCCTTTTCAAATACTCTTCTGTTACGTCAGTCTGTAGAAACAATTTTGTGTGTTTAGTAATTATGTTTATCATATTTTATATTGGGTTTTTTTGTACAAATGACAGATAAAATTCTTAGAGATACTCTAGGAGACATCTTAAAGATAGATGCTACATTTCTCATCATTTATTCCTCTGGGTCCAACACTGTGTTGAGCCCTGGGTTGTCCCACAGATGTGTTTAGGGAATGTTGCATGACCCTCTTTTGGAGCTACTCATTCTGTGTTCCTGCTCTTGCTAATCCATTAGCACCCGGTTTACCAATGGGTTTTTAAATCTCTTTCTGTGTTGACATATTATTCTGTACTTACTGGAGTAGAGCTAGAAGTGCTGCATATGGGCACTTCTTATTTCTGTTTAATTTCATACTTTAAAAATATTACATAATAATGCATTTAGAGATCATGATATGTTAAGGTTGCAGGTGAATGACAAAGCCACTGGCTGGGCCCTAAGGCAAAGTAACTGAACAGGAATGTGGGAAAGGACAGGAGAAGATGCAGGATCAATGGCCAATAATGGTGTCAGCACTGCACAAAGTTACAGGCACAGCAACGAGGAATGTCTGGATTGCGCAGCTGGTAAAGGAGGGGGTCATGCAAGAGATGGACAAAATCTGTAACTGGAGGGGATGGGGGGGAGGTGTGTGTATCCTTTTAGGGGCTCAGAGCCTTGAAGGACTATCGTTGTACGGACAGACACAACACTGAATATCAAGTTGCAGCAATCGTATATTTTATTTTACAAGCAGTGCTCTTTTATAGCGTTTTACCTGGATGCTTATCTGTGTATATATTTTACCATTCTACTTTTGCCCAATCTGCTCTCAGATCACACGCCAGCCAGCCAATACAATTCTTGATCATGCGCTGTTCATGCTCTGGTCAAAGCCAGGATGTTTGCCAACCCTTAACTTGTTTAGTCTGCTTTTCTCAGGATTCTCCAGTCTCTTCAAGGGTACATGGATATCTGCTCAGGGTCAATGTTAAATTTGTATTCTGATCCCTCGAACCAGCCGAGGTCTCCCACAAAGGACCAGTAGGGACCAGTTTAACCTTGTCAGTAAAACCATTTAAGGTCAAGACTGCCTAGATGGTGGTGTCAGAGTTAACAACTCTGGGTATGGGTGCAGCAAGACTGAGACCAAAGGAGGAAAAGTAATTATTTGTGGGTTATTTGGGAGGAAACTGGGGCAGAGAAAGGGAAGTAGAAGAGTGGTAAAATTGAGGGTCAAGGAATGGCGAAAGGGGATAAGACGTTATTCAAACCAAGTGATGAGTGATGTTCAGGGCTTCTTCACAATCTCTTCCTAACAATGATTTAGGTGAATTTTCTGCAATGAGTTATCTAACATTTGAGAGCACGTCATGTTCCATTATTGATGACATTTGTGCAAAGACATGAATCTCCAGAAAATGAAAAGAAACTATTAAGCAGGATTTTCAAAGCAAGTCATCACTGTGCTAGTGCCCATTACAGGCTTGAAGACATCGGCGTCTCCTCACCTCTTCTTAACATATCAATTTATATAGTCAGTTTATCTTTGTCAATAGTAAGGGAAAGGTGGTACTTTTTTTTAATATCTGCCCAATTCTTCAGGAAAAAAACAACCAAAAATACTTGAATCCAAGATATTCAATCACATGCATATTTTCATAGAATTATAGAATAATAGAATCATTTAGGTTGGAAAAGACCTTTAAGTTCATTGAATCCAACCATCAACCTAACACTGCTAAGTACACCACTAAAGCTCTGGCCAGTCTTCTTCGCCACCAGCTCATCTTTCGGCACATGGGTACGGCTTGCTCCTGCACCTTTAAGTTTTCCTTCTTGAAGAATGTCCAGCCTACCTGGACTCCTTTGCCCTTCAGGACTGCCTCCCAAGGGACTCTGACAACCAAGCCCCTAAACAGGTCCAAGTATGCCCTCCAGAAGTCCAAGGTAGCAGTTCTGCTTACGCTCCTCCTTACTTCTCCAAGAATTAAAAACTCCATCATTTCATGATCACTATGCCCAAGACGGCCTCCAACCATCACATGACCCACAAGTCCTTCTCTGTTCACTAACCCAGTCAGGTCCAGTGAAGTGCCTTCCCTGGTGGGCTCACTTAACAACTGTGTCAGGTAGTTATCTCCCACGCACTCCAGGAACCTCCTAGATTGTTTCCTCTCTGCTGTATTGTATTTCCAGAAGGCATCTGGTAGATTGAAGTCCCCCATGAGAACATGGGCTAGGGGGCATGAGACTTCTCCAAGCTGCTTACAGAATATTTCATCCATCTCTTCATAGTGGTTGGGTGGTCTATAACAGACTCCCACCATGATATCTGCCTTGTTGGCCTTTCTCCTGATTCTTACCCATAAACACACTTGACCCTTTCATCACCATCAAGATCTGGACAGTCAAAACATTCCCTAATATACCAGGCTACCCCACCACCACTTCTTTGTCTACCCCTCCTGAAGAGTTTGTAGCCATCCATTGCAGCCATCCAGTTGTGTGAGTCATTCCACCATGTTTCCATGATTGCAACTGTATCATAGTTTTCCTACTACACAATGGTTTCCAGCTCTTCCTGTTCATTGTCCATGCTGCGTGTATTGGTATAGATGCACTTGAGTTGGGCTATTGATCCCAATACCTTTTCTGGGGGACAAGCGCTAATTCCTATGTAACTGACCAAGGCAATTCCTTGGGTTTTGACACATCAACAACCCTTGTGTCTTTGCTGCCATGTGGATTTCCATCACCTACTTCCACTGAGATGGCAGACCAAAGGACTTCATCCCTCAAGCACTGGTGTGCTGCCCCCAGGCTTATCACTAATGAGACTGGTTTTATCCCTTTCCCCCTTCGAATCTAGTTTAAAGCTTTTTCAATGAACCCTGCTAACTCCTGCGCAAAGATCCTTTCCCCTTTTGAGACAGGTGTAGCCCATCTGTCACCAGCAAGCCTGGTGTTATGTAGACCAACCCATGATCAGAAACCCAAGATTTCTGCTGGTGACACCAGACTCAGAGCCAAGTATTGATCTGCTGGGTCTTCCTGTTTCTTCCCTCATCATTCCCTGCAACTAGAAGGACAGAGAAGAATGCTACTTGTGTTCCTGATTTTGAGCCTTTCCATCCCATATACTGTTTGCATGTCAGATCTAAGCATAGAAATACATCACTACTGATTTCAAAAACATTATCCGGCCTTCAGATTAAGCTGATAAGAACTCCTGATAAATGATGAGTATGTTTGGGATATAACAACCAGTACAGGCCAGTTTTGTGAAGAAAACCAACAGTAAAACAGGAGCCATGTTTCCTATCAGATTGCTAATACTTGCTGTTCATATTTTATTGGTTAAAACTTGAATTATTTACACTTGGTAACTTTTTTTTCCACTTTTTAAAATGGTGTGCCACCAGCGTCTATTTTAGTCATGAGTCATTTCTGACTTTGGGAAAATAGTTCAACTTTCAGATTAAGACATATAAATCTCTACGCTTGTAATTAAAGAAAACTCTTTGTAAAATCCATGCTTCTGTATGCCAATGGAGAGGATCCTCCTGTCGGTCAGCTCTTGAAGGGGGAAGACTTCTCAGGTGAATAATAAAATTAAACATTTTGTTTTCTTTCTTTTTCTTTGTGTGTGTGTGTCCCCCGCTTTAAATATTTGTTTTGGTTATGTTTTGTCCTCAAATTTTGAACATCGTGGTTTTTATTTTTCAGGTCCTGACCATCATCTGTCCAAGTATGTCACTGCACTATGTCTGCAACCCTGCAACCCGCAACCCTAGAAGCAGGCCCAGAAAAGTGTGAGTACAAGTTTCTGTGCTCTGCTCCAGTCTTGCTGTCATTTTTGAGAGTATTCAAGTCCTCACACTATGAAGAACCTGAAGTAAACCCAAGCTTTTAAAATGTTGTTGGGATATTTCTTGACTGCAGAAAGAGGGAAAAATATGTTGCTTTATTCTGCTTTCTGACACCACAAGCCTCAATTTACATTTGCTGAAACTTGCTTAGTAGGCCCTTTTCAATAAACAAACCAGTTGGTGTTATATATTGCTGTATGCCAGAAACTCCATTAGCAACAGGCTTATTGTTGAAATAATGATTGATTCATTACAGTACTTCTCCAGTTGTAATACAGCAGCTTTGTGCTATCTGTCATTCAAACACATGCATAGAAGAAAAAATTAAAAAAAAAGGTCCAACCCTATAGTATTATCTTCTGCTTTCACTGCTCACACTGATACGATTCTCTGGAAAAGAGTTTTATTTTATATAAACTTCAAAATACCACCTGATACTTCAGATTAGTGGCCAACGTTTTCAAAGTATACTGGAGACTTACATGCTTCATGAGGATTCCTGAAAATATCAAATACCTTGGTTAGGGGACCTGACAAAACACTAAACAAATTAAAATGAAATACTGGGGTTAACACCTAAAGAGATTTAGGACTTGTTATGGGATGCAGGAGGGAAGCACGTTTTGGGATTGAGTAAACCTTATTATGGGATGATTAGGGGAAGGACCAAAGGCAGGGAAAGGGAGGTAACAAGGTGGATCAGGGAGGAAACAGTGTGGAAAACCAGAGAGAAAAGTGGATAAAAGGGATGAGATATGTGTAAAGAGGTGCTGGTCAGTACATTTGAGTGAGAGCCCTGCATCTGGTCAGCACAGTCTGTCCCACTTTCTAATCAAATCCTAGTCCTAGCTCTCTTTTGTGTGGGTTTTCTGTCTATTCTGAGTGTGTGTGAATACTCATGAACCTCAAGATGGACAAGCCAGCAATTAGGAGAGGAGGTCTGAGCACTGGCTGTTAGCGTAGGACCATGAAATACCCACGGCTTGAAGGTCCAGCAACTGGAAGAGAGAGGTACCTGAGGCCAGGTACTAGGGAGACTGCATGTCGAAAAACAGCTGCTGGAGAAATGCGTGCGTGTGTATGTGTGCGTGTGTATGTATTAGAGTGTACCTCAGTCCTGACTATCTGGAGAAGAGAAACATGACGAGAACATCTGTGCTGTTTCTGATTATGTAAAGGCGCTGTTCTTTGCCTGTGCTAACTTTTTGGTCGGCTGTGCTATTGCAGTGTGTGTGGGTGAGCATATGAGTGTGTGCGTTGAGACTGTGTGGTCACCCTCGCTGCTGGGTGGACCTGGGGACATGGAATTGCAGCAGATCCAACATTTGGCCAGGGACAGGTGAGCCTACCTTTGCACCCAGACCCATAACAGTTGGCAACACCTAAGACTTTCCAAATGTATTACATTATTTAGTCTAATTATTATATACAAAATATAAAGCTTCACTAAAAAAAAAGTAAATTAAAACATTAATTGCTCTTTTGCATGGCTAAATGCTTGCATAGTGTTATTTACTATGTTGATTAACGATGAGGAAGAAGTACTATAAATCGTAAAATCATTCCAGTTTTCAGTGCTGTCTCAGTATTATTTTGGTCAAATTGCAAAAATAGAGGTAACTGGTTGCACTAACAACATGGTTACCTGTGGAGATTCGAAGAGTATATACAGGAGATAACAAAATGAGAGTTAGCCAGGAAAATGCAAAACGGTAGAAGAGAGATAACAAAAAGAGAGATATGTGAAAGGCAAGAAAGTCTAGAAAATTATCTAGCAATAGTGAAAAACACTGTAGCATACATATTCAAGCAGCTGCAGCAGAGTATAAGACTTCAGCCAAAAAAGCCTACGGAACTTTGGGTTGCAAATGAGGAATCACACAATGGTTGAAGCACCACAAAGAAAAGAGGGTTTCTGTCTTTACTGAGCAAAACCTGTAATGTACAAGATTGGGCAGCTCAATATACAAATTATTGCCAAGAAATAGAATTAAATTCAGAGGACAGCAACCCAGAAACAAAAAGACATCTATGATATTAGCCTAACATGGTCTTTCAGTTATCAGTTATTTAGAACAGAAAATTTTCCATAACTGTATTGTCTAAGATCTATTTCCCATGTATCCAAGACAATGTTTGCATCACACATGAGGAAAAAAAGGGATTATTACAGTATTAAATCATTTTGATTGCAAAATGTATTCTCTTGTTTATAGGTCACTCTAGACATACAGAGGTTGTTTTCATGTCTTGTCATATTTCTAAACTATTGTGATATAAATATACCAGCCATATTTCCTGCTATTATAATTGCTATATTCTTCTATATGTGTAAGAATTTTACAGTCTACATAAGGGATAGAAAAGAAAGGAAATATTTTTCCATTCCAAAGTGTCATAAGAGATTCCTATAGACTATGTGTTTTTACTTAATCCTTTTAATTTAAATGGATAAAATTTAGTTTTTGTGTTCCACAGGAGCATTAATTTTTGAATTACAAGACTGGAAAATCACCAAAGTATTTACAAAAATTATACAATTTTATAATAGTTGTTTATTACCATATTTTATACGCATTTGGGTAGTGGCTAAAGGCCACATTCAAATCATAATGCCACTATGAAAATTATTATATGGGGAATTAGTACGGTATCCCTATTTTAATCAAAATCCTGAACTCTCATGTATGAGAGTTCTTTAAGGAGCTCCTCAAAAAGTGATTATTAAAATGTTCAGAAAAATATCTGTGCCTCAATTAAATTCTGCTAGCATCTTCTATATGATTCAGAAGTATTTGAGTAAGATTGTGCAAAGGAAAAGGATTGAATTTAGTTTTCAGACTTTAGAAAATACTATGTCAATAGAATAAACAATTTAGGAAGGAGGAGCGGGCTTGTTTTGGCTGGAATAGAGTTAATTTTCTTCATAGTAGCTAGTATGGGGCTATGTTTCAGATTTGTGCGGAAAACAGTGTTGATAATATAGAGATGTTTTCATTATTGCTGAGCAGTGCTTACACAGAGTCCAGGCCTTTTCTGCTCCTCACACCACCCCATCAGCAAGCAGGCTGGGGGGAACTCAAGAAGTTGGGAGGTGACAGCTGTCCCCAACTGACCAAAGGGATATCCCATACCATGTGGCGTCATGCTCAGCATATAAAGCCAGGGGAAAAAGGAGGAAGGGGGGGGACATTCGGAGCTGTGGTGTTTGTCTTCCCAAGTAACCATTATACGTGATGGAGCCCTGCTTTCCGGGAAACAGCTAACACCTGCCTGTCGCTGGGAAGCAGTGAATGAGTTCCTTGTTTTGCTCAAACTAGGACACTTTTCTTGTGCTCATGGCTTTTGCTTTACCTATGAAACTGCCTTTATCTCAACCCATCAGTTTTCTCACTTTTACTCTTCCGATTCTCCCATCCCATCAGGGGAGATTGAGCGAGCGGCTGTGTGGTGCTGAGTTGTTGGCTGGGATTAAACCATGACAAGGGGGTAACTCAGGACATAAAGAACACATTCTTTCTCATCTTCTCACATAAAATTTAATTGCTTACAGTCATTGAATTTTTTTTTATAATCTACAATAATTCATAATAAGCAGTTTGCTAACCTTGAACTTATGTGATGTTTTGCGTACTCCAGGCTATGAAAGATGTCTTGGATATCTGGATGGAACTGACAGAAAAAAGTTATACTTCTGTGGGTTTTTTAACCATATATAGTTAACAATAAACTTCAAAATCTAGTCATTTTTTATTTGCCCATTTCTCAAAATTCAAAATATTCCATAACATTGTATGTCTGAAAAAAAGAACTTGTAAGCTTATCTGGCAGGTGAGATCATCTGCTTCATGGAGGTGATCCCATCAAGGACCTCTTCAGTGCAAAGGGGATAATAAGTAAAAGGGGAAGTGGTAAACAAGAGGACACACAGATACAATGCTGACAGACAAGGGGAAGCAGAGACAGCGCCAAGGATGAAACATCTCCAGCCACCAACTGACGGGCCATCAAGAAACTCCAGGCACAGCTTTGGAGAGAACAGCTCGGGCTTTGTAACTCATAAGAAAGGGGAACCAAGAACATTAGGATTTGGGATATTTGAGGGGAGTGTCAGTGGGACCATGCAAAACTTAGGAGGGAGCTTTTAGGGGAAGGGGATGGGGTGGAGAACCTGGAGAACAGGTGGGCAGGATTGTGTATAAAGAGGGTCTGGCTGTGTGCAGACTGTGGCTGGTTAGCACGCTTGTCTGACCCAGCCCTGCACCTCATGACCCCAGCCTGGCCTGTCTTCTCCTTGAATCATGTGGTAACTCTTTCTGCACCTCCTCACTCGCTGTCCCTTGCAGGCGTGAGTGCTGTAGGGACAAGGTGCTGACTGCTGGGGGACATGAGTAGATTTAGGGTCAGAGACCAGCATCAGACAAGGGTGCAGGTGCCCCAGGCTGGCGGTGTCAGCAGACTGGGGTGAGCCAGGTGAGTGAGGGTATCTGCACCTGCAGCTGGAGCAGGTCAGCAGACACAGCCCAGGTGCCTGGAGCTGGCTGCTGGTGGGCTATGAGTGTCTGTATGTCCCCAAAACCATGTGTGGGAGGGGTGCACTTGTGCCAATCACAGCAAACTTTACGCTGGACCTGCTGGCCAGCAGGAAGTCCCAGGTCTGGGCAGGGGCACCGCACAGGCAGAGGATCAGCCGCTTACAACATCCCTTTGCAGAAAATGTAGCCATAATTGTCTGTTATAGTTCTTAACTATTATTATTACCTTTGACAATGATCGTTTGGAAGAATGAGAGCAAAAAACTTAGTTCATGTAAAATATTAATGTTAAGTCCTTTAATTCTAGCACTTTAGGGGAATTCACTCTCTTTTGTGTTTTTGAAGTCATATGTTACAAGATTTATTATATTATATTCCAAATATTTTTAACGCTAGTTGATTTCACAGGCTCAAATGCATTACTAATTTTAGTTTTTCATTTCCTCAGGTACTTTTAAATATTTCAAAGTTGGTAACCAGCTTCATTTATTCCAGAAGTCCTGTCACCCAGCATATTTTTCTAATGTTATTTTACTCATATACTAGCCCTTTACAAAGGAATTTATTTCATTTTCTAACCATAAAAATCAAAGCAGGAGCCCAGGGACCATTCAAGTTTATTCTAGAAGAACTAGCAGAAATTTGCCACATTTGCCAAACATTCTGGCAGCAATCACATCCTAATTTTGCATTGTTTGAGTAAATCACTTGAATTCTCTGACTGAAGCTTTCCACAAACGAATCTGTTCAATACTCATAGGCACTGAAGGGCAGACAGTTTGCCAGTAATTTTATATTGTTTCATAAGGAATTATGAAGTTATAATAATTTGCACTGTTGTAATGTCAGAGAATCTTAGTCCTGAATGATAAATCATTCCTGCTAAATGCTACACAAGTGTAACAGATAAAGATAGTCCTTGTCTCAGAGACTAGAATATTGGTATAAACTGAAGATATAATGGATTGATGCACACTGATCTAGGAAAGCAAGGAAACATTAGGATTATTGATGTAATTTTATTACACTGGTAGTCAGCTAGTTGTCAAGTTTAAGGGGCATCATAGCAACATAGAACTATTACATTTAAGTAAATTATAGGAGGAACAATCCAGTGAGTGTTTCTTAATGAGAATTACAGCTTAGTAGACTCTTCAGGGCTTCCTCATCTCAAGTAACACTAAATAAAACTTTGAGTGATCTAATGAATTATTCCTTACTGAAGGCATACCATTTCAGCAAAGAAGAACATCCAAAGCCGTATCAGTTTTCATCCTGGCACAGACTCCGAGACCAGAACTCAACAGATGTAATTCCTTCTAATGTTTCCTATTCTGACATTTGTTTCTACACAGAACCATAACAGGAAACCAGAACATACACATATCCCTGTAATTCCTATTTTATTTACTAGATCAAACAGACCTGGGTGCTTTGTATCCACCTCTTATTCCTCCTCAGTCTATTCTTTCTGCAAAGGTCCACAGCTGTCTTGATTCCCACAACATGCATACATGTAAATAACTCTAAGTACATAAGTATAAATAAAGATCTTGTGCTTAATTATATATTTTTTCAAAGTACTTACTTTCTGAGGGGAAAAAAAAGAAGGCATAGAATTCAAGTTTTTGATCCCGTTATGCATGAGATCTGAGATACAGGCAAGATTGCTATGTGCACAGTTCGATTTTTTCTTAACAAAAGTAGGTTTCTCTCTTGTAGCTGGATTCAAAATCCAATGATTTATCTGTACTTTCTGAATTTATCTCAGAAATTAAACAAGATGAATATATAGATATCTTGAATCTGGAACAGGAGAGATAAAACAACTTATTTTGAGAGGCTTATGTCTGTGTCAATAAAATAATTAAAGGCATCTGAAATATTAGCGTTGTACTGAAGAACAGGGACAACTGGGTTATTTAATTCATGTGGCTGTTTTTAAAAAACTGTTTTATGGGTTTATGTCATTTGGGTTTTTTTAAACCTGTGCCTCTATTTGTCTTTAGATTTCTAAAAATTAGATGGTCACCTTAGAATCCCTTTAAAGTCAGCGTGAGGAACTAAGAAATTATTAAGGGAATTAATTTCCACAATTACATGCACATATCTTAGGACAAGAAGAATGGCTTCCTGGAAGTGGTCATTTCTTTCTACTAACTCTTAAGGGAGTCTATAATGATTAACATACGTACTTCATGTTTAGCCTCCCAGGCTAGGGGTAATGAATCCCATCATTAATTTTCTGTATATTTTCAAAGGAATGTATAGGAGTTTTAGCCTTCAGTATATTATCTTAAATTATTAATTATAATTTCTGTATTTGCTAGTGTTCACATTCTTTATTGCTATGAACTCTGAAATTTTTCTTATGGTTCTCTTATTCAAAGGCCACAGCTTTAAGTAAGCAAAGGATGCATTTTTTACTGTTTGAAAAGATATTTAGTATGAAATATATGTATAAAATGTTATATTTAGTAGAGTTTCCTTTAGTAGACTTCTCTAAATAACTTTTTTTGTCCACCATATCAAGAAATGAATTGTTCCTCTCCTTTCCAGTCTCAAAAATAACCTCTGTAAAACTATTCACTTCTTATGAACCCCAAGGTATGTAAAGCTTACAATATTTTTACATTTCATTCTCTTAATGTAATTAAAATGTTAATAAAATCTCACTCAAAACAATCTGTCAGAGAAAGAAACACTGATTTAATTTTCATGGAGCACACTGTAGGCTGCTAATCTTCCATTCTAGCAATAAAGTAAAGGATATGCATTAGGAGGCTGAAATGTTGGTGGATTTATCCACCCACAAAACCTTCAAACACCTCCTGATGTGCATTTTAATAAGCTTTTCTAGACACCCTTTCTTTTTGCGTCTTTTATTATAATATCACATTTTTGAGGTACGGCTTCTTTGTAGCAATGTTATTGATAACAGAAATAAATAGACAAAATAAATATTGAGCATGAGGCATTATGATCTGATATTTTTCCTTAGTAATATAATAGGATGATGAATTTAGCAGACTGTTCATGTTTTTTTCTGTTTGGTTGGTTGTTTGGTTTTGGTGTGGTTTCTTTGGGGTTTTTTGTGTCTTTTTTGTCTTCTGGATTCAAAGTGACTAGTAACTAAGTTCTTGATCTCCTGATGTGGGATTTTCATCCCCCAGTGGCTTTAAAGCTGACCACACAGCCACATAAAAAAGCACAGGAAGTTAAAACAGAAACAGGGTTTGCTTTTAATAAGAAGTTTACCAAGCAAAACAAAGGACACTGTGGAAGATGGAGAAAAGAAAAGAAAAGAGACAAGGTCATCAGACACAGAGAGTGACTTTGTAACTCTCACAGCAGTTTCCAGTCTTAAAGTGAGGAAAGTTAATTGTCAGATTAACACTTCAGCCTCATGAAAAACAAACAATTCAATAAAGGAAGAAAAATTTAAAAGCCTTGGACAAAGTAAGGCAATTTTTTTCCCATGCATTGTATAATTCTTGGGTTTAATCTGTATCTAGTCATACCAAGAAAAAAGAATGTTTTGATAGTGCTCCTATTCTCAGGAGAGACATCCTCCAGTGTGTTATTTGATTGAACTGTCTTACACCTGTAGAAGGCATATTGTAATCACAAATACTTAAATGTGGGAAGTTCTTTAATGCTTGGGCTGGAGACCTCAGGATAATTTGTGTCTAGAAGCAGTACCAAATAAGGACTCTAGAGGTAGTAGCTGGATACTGTGCAGAATCAGTATTGGGGTTTTGTTTTGCTTTGCTTTTTGCATCAACATTTAGTATCAAGAGGTTTAAGCCAAGCAAAGTAACTCAATGTGCATCCACCAAAAGGCTGCTACAAATAGGGAATTCTTTAGTGCCCTCAAAAAAGGAGAAGTCAGATACCAATTTAACTGCCACATTCTTCTTCCCCTGAAATTTTTTTTTTAGTTTTCCTGAGAACACCCTATCTCTTTTCTTTTCCTTTTTTTTTTCTTTTTTTTTTCTTTTAATATTATTGCTCATCTCTCTTGTGCACAAGTGACAAGCATCTTCCAAGGAAAAACAATATCCTTATCTGTGTTTGTGGCACTTATGACATTTTTCTTTTCCAGGTGAAAATATTTGTGGATTTTTTTTGGCTGCCTGTGTTCAAATATGGGAATATCATCATTGTTAGGATTGTCTTTCAACATTTTTAGGAACCATACTGGAAAAAAAAATCTTTCTGTATAAGCTTTCCTTTACTGATAGCTTTAGCCTGTCACAACTGCAAAAAAAAACCAAACCCAAACCCAGCACAAATTGGAGGACTCTTATGACAGAAATACTGCTTTTAAATAATCTGGTTTTAACGTAATTTCTGAAAGCAAGTCAGATTTCTGTCTGCTGATTCTGGTGCTTGAGCATTTAATCTCTGCGGCAATAATAAAAAAATTCAGACTATTTTTAAAAAGATGGTCGCGACCCCATACCATGCATTTTAGTTGAACTTTGTGATTCAGTGCCTACTCATTTTTCATTGTAAAACTTGGGTACATAGAAAAAAACCAAATACTATCTTTGTAAGCACACATAATCCTTTCTATGTAAATGTTATGCAGTAGTCCTACTATTGTTAGCTTATTTCTTCAGGGAAGTGTGGTAAGACCCAGGAAGGTGTGGACTGCTTTAACAGCATGGATTTGAAGACCTTCATATTTCTGACTCTCTATGTATAACTGAGATGACACTTTAGAAAAAAACAAAACAAAACAAAACATTTTTCTATATTGCCATTGGTTTTATATGTATATTCCAGCATTCTACCATCTTTTCTTCACCTTGAGAGTGGCAAAAAAAACCCCAAAGGTTTTTCCACCAATTATTGTCATCAGAAATTTCCCAAAGGATTCTAAGAGAGAATATTTTTACAGGCATACCACCCAAATTTGTAAGGAAGTCCTGCACAAGAATTGTCTTTTCTTTAAGTTTAGAAGTCAGAACAAACCTGATATATTTTAGAGCTGTTGGAAAGTTACATGCTGGGTCCAGCATCTCCATATTTGCTGTTCCTTCAGCTCTGAAAGATATCTTGCTACACCTAAACCAAATTATCCCTACAGGCATGACAGAGTTGATTTATCGACCACTTGCTTTTATATTTTTTCCTTGAAGCCTTTTTACAGAAATTTCTTAGGATCTTCTATCCTTATCCATAACTTATTTAGTACCTCTTTCTGTAGAATAGAGATGGTTAGAAAATATTAACTCCCATCCAATGGAAAATGGTAATGGTAGTGGTAGTGGTAGTGGTAGTGGTAGTGGTAATGGTAATGGTAATGGTAATGGTAATGGTAATGGTAATGGTAATGGAAAACCCCCTTTTCACATGAAGAAAAGGCGTTTGGGGAAACCCTTCACATTCTATTTTCCTTTCCAGTGACTGAAGACAAATTCCTTGGCCAAGATGCCTGAAGTCCAAATCACAGAATAAGGTAGGTTGGAAGGGACCACTCACCAAGCACCTTCTTTGATTGCCTTGATTTCCAACCTTCAAAGATGACAGATGGTAGCTTTCCAATGTCGTTATCCAGATCACCCAGCACCTTGAGTGTCCCACTTCAGGTCCTATGAACTTGTACATGGTTTATGGCTTTTGATATATGCCTTGTAATTGTTTAAGTGCTCCTTATCCACGTCTTCCTCAGTAGTGGATTGTTATATTTTCACTTGCTTCATTGTCCAGAGGAGGGCCGTGAAGATGATCAAAGGGTTGGAGCACCTCTTCTATGAAGACCAGCTGACAGAGTTGGGGTTGTTCAGCCTGGAGAAGAGAAGGCTTCTTATAGCAGCCTTCCAGTAAGTAAAGGGGGCCTACAGGAAAGATGGGGAGGGACTCTTTATCAGGGAGGGTAGTAACAGGATGAGAGGTAATGACTTCAAACTGAAAGAGGATAGATTTAAATTAGCTATTAGAAAGAATTTTTTTCACTATGAGGGTGGTGAGACACTGGAACAGGCTGCTCAGAGAAGTTGCGGAAGCTCCATCCCTCGAGGTGTTTAAGGCCAGGCTGGATAGGGCTTTGACTAACCTGGTCTACTGGGACGTGTCCCTGCCCATGGCAGGGGGTTTGGAACTAGGTGGTCTTCAAGGTCCCTTCCAACCCAAACCATTCTTTTATTCTATGATTCTACATAAACTTATGTAACTCATAAGTCCATATGAGAGGAAATAAATTTCTATGACTGACTATAACTCATTTTTACAGTATCATGTTTGCTGAACCAGGTATCATTAACTCTTTTTGATTAAGCTGACAGGAGAGGACTGAATATTCTTAATGATGAGGTTTGTTCAATTAGGAACTGATGACCCTATGGCAAAGTGCTGGATTCTCTGGAGAACTAGCTATACAGCTGTTTCTCTGTAAATACACAGTGTAAAAGGTAGGAGGATTTGGGGTTTTTTTTGGGGGGATGTGTTTGTTTGTTTTCATTTTTGCCCTCAGAACTAAATCTGTACTGGGTTTTGTGTGTTTTTTTTAAAAAATATTATTTCATCATGTCTCTTACACTGGTAGCATCCCAATTTGTTTGATTTTTTTAAAAAAATATTTACTAGCCTGGGAAATAAGCCTCAAATATGTTAATCTTAAACTGTTTAAATTGCTTTTGAATCTGTTTGTGCTAACGGTACTTTTTTTCTCTTGTCCTTGGTTATTACTTACAGATTTATTATTTAGCTGGGGTTTGAAATCATTTGCTTAGGAAGATGTCATTTTACTTTTCCTTTATATGGTTTACCACACACATGATTTATAGTTCACTTGTTCTGATGATAGAAAGAAAGCCTTCAAATTACCAGTATTGAATTATTTTTCTTGGAAAAAGAGATGTCATGACTGCTTATCAGCACACCCCCAGGAAACAAACTAACTTTTATGCCTGTCTTAAGGTCAGCAATACCGTAGATCTGCAAGGATTATTAATAAACTTACAATTGGCTTTAAACCTACAAAGTGCTGTATATATCATAGCTCACCATCACTGTACCCATGGGAACAGGTTGATGATCTGGAGAAAATGGCAACCCATCTCAAAAAATAATAATCGGGGAAAAAAGAAAAGCCTTCCAGTCGAAATTCATGAAGTTACTGTTTGCTGAAACTAATTTCTTTTGTCTACTGTATATTTCTATAACAAGTGTTTATTTAAAATCTAACAAGAACAAGCAAAACTTTAGGAGACAATGGTTTGCAAATAGTATCAATGTATTTTTCACTCTTCCAGCTATCAGATCATCTTGGGTGGATTGGACTGAAGCTGGGTGATATTCACTGGTCACAGGCTGAGAAATCACTGTCTGGAAAGGACCTGAATTCAAGAGACATTTTTATTTAGTAAAACTCTGGGACCCATGCTTGAGAATTCATGCTGTGCTAAACTGAAATGGCCTAAGAATTTGCCCAGTGGTTACCCTAATCTAAGTTCCAGCAAATTTCACTTTCCAAATGCTCATAAACTGCAGTCTCCTGGTATTACATATTTGATAAAGTGCTAAGGAGCTTTGGTGTGAAGGACTCCATACCAAAAGATAATTAGTCTGCTTATGTTCAGGAAATAAGTGGTTTTGTGTGACTCTCTAGATTCATAGCTGAATACATCTTGTGTGACAAAGCCTAAATACTCCATGCAACAAAGGAAAGAAAAGAACAAAAAGAAAAACAGACCACCCTCCACCCCCAAAAAACTGAGATGTAGAAATGTTGTTGATATCTAACTCTCATACAGTGTAAATATATCTAAAGCTATTAGCATCTTTTTTTTCTTGCACCTCTATAAAGCATCGTACAATGCCATCAACTTTTTTATGGACTACTAGCAGCAAATTTGGGGATTTTTTACACCACATATATAAAAGAACAAATCAATTGAAATAAAACCGTCAACGATTGTATCCTGGCAGAGCTATTTTGTGAAGATCAATATGTTGCTCTTCCTTTACAATTTTGAAACAGGACAGATTCAGACTTGAAATACAGTGAAGATGTTAAAAAATGACAGCTATTAACCATGGCAGGTATACATTGCCAATGTTGTATTATCAGATTTTCTGGTGCATCCTCTACCAATGGTAAAATTAATATCATGAATAAATATTTTTCTGACATATTCTCACTGAAGGGAGATTTAATTCAGGGAAGCCTTTTTGCCTCTGTTATATAAATCAGACGATCATAGTAAACACAGGTGAATTACATACCAACAGATAAGAAAATGCATGCAGTTTCTCAAAATACAGTGCATATTTCATTGTTAGACTCAATGAAATGCATGTTCCAAGATATATATAGTAAATAGGTATTTTTTTTTTTAAAGAAGTTTTGGTTATAATTATCATACTGTTTTAGGTGAGTCAAAAGATATGTGACTGAAAAAGAAAGAAACCCAAACCTCATTCTTTGGTAAAAATAAATTCCCTATCTCCAACCTTTTATAAAAACATCTGTGTGTTATATTTAGTGGATGGTGGCGTTAAACAAAAGAAAACCAATGATAAAAACGGGGTTGGTGCACCCATACCAAAGTGCAAATCTTCACATAATGACTACAGCAATACATCATTATAATTTTAGGCATAGAGTATTCAGAGTTCCCTAAAGTAATTAGAAATTATGGTGTAATTGACTATTTCATATCTTTAGAAAGATATTAGTCTGACTCTTTAAATAAAATCTGCATAAATTATATTGCAAGGACATCCTAAGTTGCGTGTTATGATTTTAAAAATGTAATCATAATTTATATAACAAAATGTATGACCACTAATTATTCTTCTAAAAAATTATCAGCACAGCAAAATTGTGTATTGCTTGAACTAGAAAAGAAATAATTCTGTATCTGGAAAAGCTGTGTTATCCAGGCATTTGTTTTCCTGTTTTAAATGCAGGCAATCAACAGGATTTGCCCTTTTTTAGAACTCCTTAAAGAATTAATTTTATAAATGACCTCTGACAAAGAGGATAATGTATAAACCTATTGCTTGCCACAGTTCACTGGCAGACACTCTGCTGCCAAGCCATAATTTAAGAGTATGCATTGGGTTTGTGTGACAAGGTTTTGGTAGTGGGGGAGCTACAGGGGTGGCTTCTGTGAGAAACTGCTAGAAGGTTTCCCTACATCTGATGGAACCAATGCCAGATGGCTCCAAGACGGACCTGCCAGTGACCAAGGCTGAGCCCATCAGTAATGATGGTAGTGTTATATTTGAGAAGTGGAAAAAAAACTGTATGGCAGCAGCCAGAAGAGAGAAGTGAGAATATGTGGAAGAAACAACTCTGCAGACACTAAGGTCAGTGAAGAAGGAAGGGGGAGGAGGTGATTCCCCTGCAGCCCATGGTGAAGACCATGGTGAGGCAGGCTGTCCCCCTGCAGCCCCTGGAGGTTAACAGTGGAGCAGATATCCACCTGCAGCCCATGGAGGACCCAACGCTGGAGCAGGTGGATGCCTGAAGGAGGCTGTGACCCTGTGGGAAGCCCATGCTGGAGTAGGCTTCTGGCAGGACGTGTGGCCCTGTGGGGACAGGAATGCACGCTGGAGCAGGTTTTCTGGCAGCATGTATGACTCCATGGGGGACCCATGTTGGAGCAGTCTGTTACCAAATGACTTCACCCCATGGAAGGAGTCACATTGGAGAACTTTGTGGAGAACTGTCTCCCATGGTACAGACCCCACGCTGGAGCAGTGGAAGAGTGTGAGGAGTCCTCCCTCTGAGGAGGAAGGAGCAGCAGAGACAACACGTGATGAACTGACCACAACCTCCATTCCCCATCCCCCTGTGCCACGTGGGGGAGGATGTAGAGAAAATCAAGAGTGAAGTTGAGCCTGGGAGAGTGGAGGGATGAGGTGAAGGTGTTTTAACACTTAGTTTTTATTTCTCATTAAATTAAATTAATTTTCCCCAAGTCAAGTCTGTTTTGCTTGTGACGGTAATTGTTGAGTAATCTCCCTGTCTTTATCTTGACCCATGAGCCTTTCATTATATTTTCTCTCCCACTTGTCCAGCTGAGGAGGGGCAGTGACAGAGCAGCTTTGGTGGGCACCTGGCATTCAGGCAGGGTCAACCCACCACAGAGTATAAAAAGAAATCATAGGCAAAGTTTTTGTAAGATACTAGTGGGAGTAGCCAGCTCTCGCTTGTGCATTTGAAAAATTTATTTCAGTCCACTTTCCACTTAAGTCACTGATGCATCTATATTTTTACTATTTCTGATACTAAGGATAAAATTTCATGTGAGACAGATGTGCGCCCTGATGGCCCTAATCACACAGCCTTTCATCGGTGACTGAGGTAAGGACCCATCTCGCTGTGGCTGTGTCTGATTCAGAACTATGGGGAGGATTTGGTTCTGCCTGCAGCTCAGAAACATCACAGAATAGCTGTTTTTCTGAGTTTTTTTTTTTTTTACATGTGTGTTCAAAAGTTTTAGGAATACTGCATATGAGTTTGGGGCCCGTGTAATTATCTACAAGATCTGGCTAATGAGATGTTATCACTGAAAGGAAAATTCAACTCTGTGCATTATCAACATATATGGAAAGGGACCTGGGAGTTCTGGTGGACAACAGGATGACCATGAGCCAGCAATGTGCCCTGGTGGCCTAGAAGGCCAATGGCATCAAGAAGAGCGTGGCTAGCAGGTCGAGGGAGGTCATCCTCCCCCTCTACTCTGCCCTGGTGAGGCCACATCTGGAATATTGTGTCCAGTTCTGGGCTCCTCCAGTTCAAGAAGGGCAGGGAACTGCTGGAGAGGGTCCAGCAAAGGGCTACAAAGATGATTAGGGGATTGGAACATCTTTCTTATGAGGAAAGGCTGAAGGACTTGGTTCTTTTCAGTCTATAGAAAAGAAGACTGAGTGGGATCTTGTCAATACTTATAAATACTTAAAGGGAGGGTGCCAGGGGGAAGGGAACAGTCTTTTTTCAGTGGTGCCTAGTGATAGGACAAGAGGTAACAGGCGCAAACTTGAACATAGGAAGTTTCATCTCAACATGGGGAGGAACGTCTTTACTTTGAGGGTGGCAGAGCACTGGAACAGGCTGCCCAGAGAGGTTGTGGAGTCTCCCACACTGGAGACACTCAAAACCCACCTGGACACTGTCCTGTGCAACCTGCTGTAGGTGACCCTGCTCTGGCAGGGTGGTTGGACTAGATGATCTCCAGAGGTCCCTTCCAACCCTGACCATTCTGTGATTCTGAGATATATCATAAACTCTGAATTTGTTTCAAAGCTTGCTGTAGTTGATGGAAGATTTTCAGTTAATTACAGTCAGCCTTGGATGAGGCCTTCTCCTGTACTGATAGTCCTGCTGAAGAAAACAATGAAACTCAGAAACTTCAAAAACTCTTCTAAACTAAAATATTTTTTGAAGCATGGTCTGAGATCTGTTGTCACAGAATAATCTCATTTTCCTTCTTTTCTGTTGCCTCAGAAGGTTTTTACCTTCCTTTCCATTTATCTGATAAATATCAGCTTTGTTCTCTAAGAATTGGGTTGTCTTTCCTGTATTTCTATTTTATTGCCTTACACAGTAAGTTGGTCCCCCTCTGTACAATACATACAGTACTGGTTAGGATACAAAATAAAGAAGTCATCTCTACCTGAGTGTGGCCAGAACCTTTATCTTCTTTGTCTCAATGGGGAACAGTAGATGGGCAGTAAGGAGACACATTTTTAATGGACTTTTTACAAGCATTTCTTTTTACAAAAGTATCCCAAATCCCACCAATTTGCATGGGTAAGAGAGTTGGACATGAAAATCATATCAAACAAATATATAGCATAGCGTAATGTAGTTGTCGTATAGTGTGGCATGGTGTGGTATGGTATAATATAGTATACTATACTATACATGTGTGTATATATATATAGTATAGTATATGTGTGTTTATATATACCATACTATACCATACCATACCATACCATACTGTTTGTAGAAATCTTGAATGTCACTGGACTCCTCAACTGCTAGGAGCCTTTGATAGCTTGTAGCAGGTCAAGAGGAAAACAAGGAAATTTGAGATGATGAGGAAAATTAAAGCTCAAATAAGACACAGCTGACCAGAATTTAATCTCAGCCTAGCCCAGAACTAAGTTCAGTTTAGAGAGAGACTTATCATCAAAAATATGGCTATTGAACTAGTGAATATCCAACCTTTTTTTTCAAGAAAAGAAATAATAGAAAGTAATTGTTAAACTATCTGGGTTTTTTCCATCCCTCATGTGCTATAGAACTCCTAAGAAAGCTTATGTTCATAGCAGAGAAAGTAAAGAGTATTGGCGACATTGGATAATGATCTTGTTTAGATGACCAACAGGAGAAGGACATTAACATTTCTGAAGTCGTCAACAGTAGTTGGTATCATGAACAAATTACTTCATAGAGGTGGTAAGGGCTACTCTTTAATTACCGTGTTGAATGAATATCTCATCTGATTGCTTCTTTTGCAATGACAGTAGCGATGAGTTGCTTTCCCTCCAATGTAATTTCTTCTCCTTACAGCGAAGACTCGTCAGTTTCTGCTGTAACATACTCTCTTCACAAGCAAGCAAGCAACAAGCACTAGATTGTTCTGTAGCCAGGATATCACTATCAGCTACTAATCTTCACTGGAGGCTGAAATCAAGAAATGGAAGACAAGCAATGAGAAAGTCTTAATCCAAAGAAGGGGATAGCAGTGATTGATTCTAGTGGTATGAAAAACCTTGAAATCTCTTGTTAATGACTAATCTACAGTACTTTTTGAGAAACACTGGTAATCAAAGAGAGCTTCTGAAGTTGCTTTTGGACTGTATGGGATATTAAAATTACCTTCTTTCACTGGTGTTTGCTGCAAATGCTATTTATCCTTCTGCTGTTTAAGGACTGAGTGTCTGCTTCCTAGTGATTTCCTTACTAAGCTATTGCAAGTCTTTATGTATGAGTACAAAGCTACTTAAAAGTCTCTATTGATCAGTGGCCCTTATTTCCTTCAAGAGTTGCAGTTTACAAAAATGAAAAAAATAACGGTAGTATTTTAGTGAAAAGAGGACAAGTCCCAGATGTCATCATTGTTAGAAGAGAATCTAAGATATACTTATTTATTCTTCCTAGAATACAGCAACAGCAGCAAAAGGAGAAGCTCAAAACACAAATACACACTAAAAGAAAAAAGAAAAGAAGGAAAAATACATCTCAATAACATTTTGGAGAGTAGGGATAAATACAGTTCACTTGTTCAGCCATATCTTAAATAAGTTCCTTTTTGTAAGGCACTCAAATACAATAGCTATGTTTGCTTGAATAGAACTCACGTAGACAGATCTGAACTTTTCTTGAAGTGGAAATGATTGATGATGTCTGCTATTACATGAAGGATGGGTAAGTGGCTGTGAATGCTATTTTATTGACAGTGCTTGAACCTTGACTGATCTCAGAGGAAAAACAATGGATATATAATGTCACTTCATCACACAAGGAGCTTTCAAGACACTTCATAAATGATTTGTAACAATGTTTTACCACATGAATTTCAGATGCTACTTTACTATTATTTATTACTTGTATTCAAATGCAGAAAAATGTAATTACACATTGATTAACTCTTCATGTTTGCTGCTTAGAAAACTAATGACTTTTGAGAACAAATACCATATATTATTATTTTAATACGTACTTCAGACACTGAACTTTTGATGTGAACTTTGCAGCAATGACCACTACCAGGACTCCACTGCTTTTTACACAGAAGCCCTTTGGTACAATTCTCACAGCATAAAAAACGGATTAAAATGAAAATTACTTTAACAATTTCTTAGATGAAAATATTACATCACCAGTAGTACAAATGTTACTAGAATCAAAAGGATAATTGTTTTATTAAGGTGGCCATGCTGGTTTTTGCAATATTATTTCAGCTATTATTCATAACTGAAAAAAAAAATGATTAGAACATTACAAGATCTCTTTTTAGGTAAGAACTAGGCTGTACAAAATTGAGTGGCATATATTGTGGCTTCTGACAAAGTCATGCCCTAAGTTTATGCCCTCCACCCATGCTAAGCTTCATTTGAATCAAATGCTAAGCAGTTTAAATTTATCTTATAACCTTTCAAAGGTCACTTTGATTTTGATTTGCCTTAGGTTTTTTTGTCTTAATTTCTCTTTACTCCATGCAGTGAACTCTAGTTGTCAGGAGCTTATCTTCCACCAAGTCAGCTGTTCGTGAACCAGAGGCTGGATCAGATGACTGGTAGAGAAGGTCACCTTCTCAGTGCTTTTGAGCCATCTTCACACACCAGCCAGATTCTTAAGTGCATGTACAAACACTGAACATACAATGTCAGTTCTTGATCCACACCATAAGCACAGTATCTTGCACTTCTGAAATAGTAAAGTGCTATTTCTATTATAGTCACTGCACCTAAAAGTTCATCCACAGAAGGAAAACTTGTTTCAGTTAGTTATCTTAATTGTTTTGATGTTGTTGGTTAGGATTTTTACTTTAGCCTTTCAGAGTGAATTTTGATAACAAAATGCTTTGTATTTTGACAGAAAAACTTTCTTTTTCCTTGCTTCCTAATTCTTTTCACCACTGGACATAGATCCCCAATACTTTCAGGTATCTGGTTGAATTTTTTTATCGAACAAGAGATTTTGCTTCAATTTTAAATAAAGTTTTTAGAAATTTTCAATCTTTTGATGTCACTAAGATTTAATTTGCAGACAAAAATGCTTCAGTTCAATTTATTTTAATATTTGGTAAAGCTGGAGATATAGATCCCCACCCCACTCCTCCCCAGCTAATCTCTGGCACAGTTTTGGCTCATGTCAACAAGCTCTCTACCAGGCACTACCTGAACATAGTTTGGAGGTTATTATGGGCCAACTGCTGTTCTTCTAGGTAGTATGGATGTCACCACTTTTCTTTTTCCTGGTTAGGAAGCATGGTGAGAGGGAGAATGTAGTGCGTTTTATGAAAACAGGTGACTGGCTCATTTCTAGTAATGTAGATGTAACCTGTAGGAGAAATTAGGGATTTAACATTGGGAAATTTAGATAAAACATTCTTAACCTTATTTTGACTTTGAAACTAGACTGTGTTCTAGACAGTAACTGTTTTAACAGTGTGAAAGAATGCAGGGTTCTTCCCTGACTCTCACTCAGACTTTTCGGTTGAAGTTTGCTCAGTATCAAAGTGATATATTTTTAGGTTGTTTTGGTTTGGGTTGGGCTTTTTCCCTCCTGTCAGATGAATGAATTAAACCTGAGATTAGAGAATTTCTCTATTCTGTCTCCTTTTTCCTGGTCTCTCATCATCTGTAATAAGGATTTTTGAATCAGAATCAAATATAATATCAACAAAAATAACATCTACATGAAATAGACTAAAAGCCATCTTCTACAGCAGAATTAGTACTGTAGTGTTAGCTATTGTAAAAGCCTACTTTAGACAGGAAAGTAGTCATGATTTACACAAAGAATAACCAACATGTTAAATAACGAGCTCCACATTGACAGCCACTTTTCTGACTACAACCAAAGTTTTCAGCAGTCCATTCTAAGACTTCTTCTGACAGAAAATTCACCTAGCAGATTGAATTTAATAAGGCAAGAACAAGTACCTTATTCTGAAAATATCACTTGCAGTGCCACCAGCATTCATGTTAAAGTGGTAACAGAATTCTGCCTCTGATAGCATTCTGTTATATTTCACAGCACATAAAATACCAAAGAGGCAGGCAAAATTCTGAGAGGTTCACAGACGTAGGTATTGGTGATCAACAGAAAAAAAAAAAAAAGATATTTGTGAAAACCTGTATGAAAAGGACACAAGTTTTACCTTCGTATTTTCCTGTCCTTGCTTCAGTCCCTGGGTAGTGCTGGTACCTGAGAATAAAGCAGGTGAGCAGCTGCTCTCAGTGACCAAGAAAAGATGACGAGAAAGAAATTGGGTGGCAAACGAACTTACAGAAGTTTCTGTTTATAACCCCTTCACTGTTTATTACATGACATGGAAAGCACCTGACATGACCCTCCCCCACAGTATGAATGATCCTAAGGTGGCACAGTTTTGCCATCCTCGACCTATTGACCCAGATTGAGAGAGAAGAGAATGGAAGAAGGGCAGCCCCATATCACATAATTCGAGGCAGGGTACGTGGTGGTTGCCACAGCTGGATTGTTCAACAGACAATTCCTGTACCTGAGTAACAGCCAGAATCACAGCTTCTCCATTGTGCCCTATATTCTGTGAAATCTATTTCTTTTCCAACTTGAATATCCACTAAGGGTTAGGAGAGTGCTGTTTAAAATTCATTGTATACTAAGATGTTTCCCATGCTCTCAGCTTTCTAAAACACTGCAGATTTGAAAGGAAATAATTCAGTGTTCTAAGTGGTTTTATACCTCATTTTATGTATACAGTGTTGTTAGAGTGCTCAACTGAAACACACATGTTTTTTTAAAGTGTCTTGCTGTCTGAGTCCTGATACATAGTATTGAAGAACTACTTTTTTTTTTGGAATGTCAGCCTCAAATAAGATAAGATGATCTTAACTGAACAGCTTTCAAGTCCCAATTTATACATTTGTCATTTGTATCCCAAGTGCAAGGAAGATTTGTAAATCCTTTGCATTTAGGATTTATTAGCATAATTTAAAAATGTGTAGTCAAAAATGCACTTTACTGACTTACGGAGCTACGTTTTAACCACAGATTATGTTTAAAATAATAATTTCTAAATCAAATTCTACTGTGTCTTTTAGCACAAGGTTTTTATAAAACCTAGGGAAAATACATTATTCAGACTTTTAAAGGTGTCCATTTTGGGTATACAAACAAAAGATCAACAGGAAAAAAATGTAAGTTTCTATGATGTCTGTTTCCCCCTTTATCTGGCTAATTTCTGGGAATATTTTCCCATATCTTTCAAAATCTTTCACATGAGAACTAATTAGCAAACGCTGGCCAAGTTACAGCTGTCTGAATCAGGGTGTTTAAGGGCAATCTTAAAGCAGGTATATTTTAAAGACATCCATATGGTTACCAGTTTTGCTGTTCAGCAACCTAACAATCTCAAATAACCCAAAAAAGATTAAAAATTCAAATTGTCTTTTGAAATTTTATGCCCTTCTATCCTAACCAAATAATCAAGTTAACAAAATAGTAAGAAGCTGCTGTCACTCTGAGAGTGAACAGTGTCTGCACAATATGCTGCTAATCTCAGTAGTTAGAAGAGGTCTAGCTAAGAAGCAAAGTTACTGTACAAAATTGGTCCTGTTTTACCTCAAACCAGGACATAATTACAGCTTTCAGTTTATCCTAATTGAGAAATACGGGGATGTTACACTTCTGCTATGCTTTCTGATACCAATAAAGGACTGACAAAACTACGTTTTTCTAAGAAGATTACACAACAACTTGAATGGCACATTAAGAAGTCACATTTTCTAAATGCATGTAGCAAAACTCCCACGTATACAGAAAAGCAGTATAAAGCCATGCCCTACTTAAATCTCCCTCTACTTTAATATATTTGCATAGGACTGTATAATGATATAGTTGTTAAATCTCAGTGGTATCAGAATGAATTTTTGAAATATCTATTGTCTCGTATTAAAAAAAAAAAATAATTGTTGTAGTCAATGACTAAATATCTCCAGATCAAATCAGTAGTCCTTGCCTTCTGTATGCTATCTGAATACCAGCATTAAAAGAGGCTTTTTTCCTGACTGTAAAACTATATCTAGTATGTAGTAAAACCTGGAACATTAGCAAAATAAGTCTTTAATTACTTCAGCACTTGTTTGTTCTTTGGATTTCCTACCTATCTTGCACTGTGATTTTGTCTTTCTACAAAGCTTTCTGAATTCTTAAGAGTAGAAGTTTAACCTCTACTTATTCCAAATGGCAAGTCATAGTGTCATAGAATCATAGAATGGTCTGGGTCAGAAGGGACCTTCAAAGATCACCTAGTCCAACTCCTGTGCTGTGGCAAAGGCATTTTTCACTAGATCAGGTTGCTCAAAGCCCTGTTCAACATGACTGTGGAAACTGCCAGGGATGGGGCATCCACAACTTCTCTGGGCTACCTGTTCCAGTGTCTCACAACACTCATTGTAAACAATTTCTTCCTTCTATCCAATCCAAATCTATCCTCTTTCAGTTTTAAACTGTTGCCCCTTGTCCTATCACTACAGACTCTGGTAAAAAGTCCCTCTCCATCTTTCTTGTAAGACCCCTTTAAGTACTAAAAGGCCACAATGAGGTCTCCCCAGAGCCTTATTTTCTCCAGGCTGAACAACCCCAACTGTCTCAGCCTTTCTTCATAGGAGAGGTGCTCCAGCTCTCTGATCATTTTTGTGGCCCTCCTCTGGACACGCTCCAACAGGTCCATGTCCTTCTTATGTTGGGGGCTCCAGAGCAGGACGCAGTACTCCAGGTGGGGTTTCATGAGAGTGGAGGGGCAGAATCACCTCCCTTGACCTGCTGTCCACGCTTCTGTTGACGCAGCCTGGGATACATTTGGCTTTCTGAGCTGCAACCACACATTGTGAGGTCATATCCAATTTTTCATCCACCAGTATTCCAGACATAAAGTCCTTCTCTGCAGGGCTGGTCTCAGTCAATTCATGCCCCATTCTGTACTGGTATTTGGGATTGCCATGACCCAGATACAAGACCACGTGGCCTTGTTGAACTTCATGAGGTTCACTCCTCAAGCCTGTCAAGGTCCCTCTGGATGACATCCCTTCCCTCTAGTGTATTGACTGTACCACTCGGCTTGATGTCATCCACAGCCTTGCTGAGGCTGCACTCAATCCCAATGTCTATGCCATTGATGAAGATACTAAATAGTTTTTGTCCCAGCATGGATGCCTGAGGCACACCACTGGTTACTGGTTTCCACTTGGACATTGAGCGGTTAACTGTAACTCTTTGAATGCGGCCATCCAGCCAGTTCCTTAACCATCAAACAGCCCATTCATCGAATCCATATCTCTCCTATTTAGCAGCAAGAATGTTATGGGGGACCATACTAAAGGCCTTAAAAACCTCCAGGTAGATGACATTCATTACTTTTTTTCTTGTCTACTGATGCAGTCACTTCATCGTAGAAGGCCATCAGATAAGTCAGGCACAAGTTGGTGAAGTCATGTTGGCTATCTCTAATCACCTCTCTATCTTCCATATGCTGCAATATAACTTCCATGAAGACTTGTTCCATGACCTTACCAGGCACCGAGATGAGGCTGACTGATCAGTCGTTCTTCGGGTCCTTCTTTTTATCCTTTTTAAAAATTGATGTGATGTTCCCTTTTCTTCAGTCACACAGGACTTCTCCTGACTGCCATGACTTCAAAATGTGAAGGACAGTGGTTTAGCAACTGCATCAGCAAATTCCCTCAGGACTCTGGGATCCATCTTATTGGATCCCATGGACTTGTGTATGTTCAGGCTTCTCAGGTGGTCTTGAACCTGATTTTCTCATAGTCCTAATAAAGACCCTTTATCCTTGCTGTCCATATTATTTGCAAACTAGAACAGATTATGATTCTGGAGAAAAAAAAAAAATGCCAAAGTACTTCCAGTATTCCATGCATTCAGTGATAATTTTTTGGGGCTTTTTTTTTTTTTCTTCCCCACTCCCCTTTGCCCCCTCTCGCCTTGGATATTTCCACTATTGGCAAAGGTAACAGCAATTTAGAAAAATAAAACATGGTTAATTACTTATTGTATTTATCACACTAACTAGATCCTAAATACCAAGCAAGAATGAGTGCACATTGTGATAGAAATTGTACAAATACTTCAGTAGTTTCAAAGAGATGCTACGTTGAATAGGAGGAACAGACCAAAATATGGGAGAGGTACAATATTCAAGCAGGAACTGTAGTGTTTGACAGCAACAATATTGTGATTAGGTAATTTATTTTTGTTCCACTGTTTATGGGGTGTAGGGAATTAGTTAGGAGGGGAGTAGTCATACAGAAAGGAAAGAGAAAAGGACATTCTAAGGTAGAGGAACATGCCAAAGAATTACACTTTGGCATGAAGCAAAAATTATTTTAGAAATATTATATTTAAAGCTCGTTAAAGACCATGTGATATGAGGAAGGGAAGTTGCTATTTGTGGGGTTTTACAGTTAGAAAAGTCTTGGTAGGGAAGGAGATAAATAAAGTAATAATAGTTTGTTCTTAAGGTATACAGTGAATATAGACAACTCCAGCCATTTAAGTAGCAAAGAATATTGAATTTAATTTACTCACGTAAAAATAACCAGAGAGGCAATTAAAGTCAGAATTCCATTTCAATATCCACATATAGTATCCATGAATATCCAGAGCAGACAATGTGTGGCCAAGTGTATGTCACAGCAGAAAGAATATGCGTAAAAGTGAGCTAAGAAAATTTCTTTAGTGTTACTTGAGTTCCAACAGGAATACTGGAATGATAATAAATTGATTTATAAGCATAACAATGCAACCAATGAAAGCTGACATGGATTTATTAGGACCTCTAACAAATCTTTTGAATAAAGGAGAAACAGTAAACCTAGAGTTCATCTGACAAAGTACAGCTGATTCTAGGTCCCTTACCCAGTCAATATAGAGAACTAGGAATTTGGGTGGCAAAGTTTACAACATCCTAAGTGCCTGGTTCTGGGCATCAGACTTCACAAAAGATAAAGAAGGTGCTCATTTGTGGTCCAGAGTACAGTAGGGAGAATGATCACAGGGTTATAAATGATTGCCTGTGATAAGAATTAAAGACTTATGTTTCTCTAGTGTACAAACACACACAGAAGTAGAGAAAAAATGAGATGATTATGCAAACATGTAAAAGGCTACTGTAATAAGGAAGGAAATAATCAAAGGTAATGAGAACAAAGACCAAGAGGTTTAATTCAGAGTCAGGAAGACTGATTTAATTAGAGAAAATATTTTTAGCAAAAAGAACAGTGAACTTTTAGAGTGGACTGCCTGAAGAAGTTGTGGAAAGGTTCTCATCATTTACAAAGAGGATGCATAAACTTTTGTCAGGTATCATATAGATATGTAAAGGTAACTGTTCTTATAGTATTATATATTGATTTAGATATATTCCAATACATATTAAATTAGGGATGTATATCTATAAAACACTTCCAATAGTGAGACGGTGAGTTATTTACATTAAGCTATGCAAGCTGGGATGCTTAGGTATACCTGCGCCAAACTGAACTAAATCTCCTATATCTAACACTGATCTAGTCAAGAAGTCTGTATTCTGCATTTTTAGACAATTTTGTAGAGTAAGTGACAACATCTACCTGGACTTGTGCGAGGCATTTGACACTGTCCCACATGACATCCTTGGACCACTTGGTGGATAAGGAATTGGCTGGATGGTCGCACTCAAAGAGCTGCAGTCAATGGATCGATGTCCAAGTGGAGACCAGTGTTGAGTGTTGTTCCTTGGGATTGGTACTGGGACCGGTACTATTTAACATCTTTGTTGGTGACATGGACAGTGGGATTGAGTGCACCCTCAGCAGCTTTGCAGACAACACCAAGCTGTGTGGAGTGGTCAAAATGCTGGAGGGAAGGGATGCCAGCCAGAGGGACCTGGAGAGACTTGAGAGGTGGTCCCATGTAAACCTCATGAAATTCAACAAGGTCAAGTGCAATCATGGGTCAGGGAATCCCAAGCACAAATGCAGGCTGGGCAGAGAATGGATTGAGAGCAGCCCTGAGGAAAAGGACTTGGGGGTGTTGGTGGATGAGAAGCTCAACATAAGCCAGCAATGTGTGCTTGCACTCCAGAAAGCCAGCCACATCCTAGGCTGCATCAAAAGAAGCATGGTCAGCAGCTTGAGGGAGGTGATTCTGCCCCTCTACTCCACTCTCTTGGGACCCCTCCTGGAGTACTGTATCCAGCTCTGGGGCCTCAAGATAAGAAGGACATCGACCTGTTAGATCAAGACCAGAGGAGGGCCAAGAAGATTATCATGGGGCTGGAGCACCTCTCCTATGAAGAAAGGCTGACACAGTTGGGGTGGATCAGCCTGGAGAAAAGAAGACTCCAGGGAGACCTTATAGAAGCCTTCCAGTAGTTAAAAGGGGGCCTACAGGAAAGATAGGGAGGGACTCTTTATCAGGAAGTGTAGTGACAGGACGAGGAGGTAACCGTTTTAAACTGAAAGAGGGTAGGTTTAGATTAGATATTAGGAAGAAATTTTTCACTATGAGGGTGGTGAGACACTGGAACAGGTTGCTCAGAGAAGTTGTGGATGCTCCACCCCTCTAAGTGTTCAAGGCCAGGCTGGATGGGGCTTTGAGCAACCTGGTCTAGTGGGAGGTGTCCCTGCCCGTGGCAGGGGCGTTGGAACCAGATAATCTTTAAGGTCATTTCAAACCCAAACCATTCTATGTTTCTATGATTTTTTTTTCTCCCTCACAGCTCTTTTTATTCTGATAATCAATTAATCCTTCAGTGGAAGAAAACACTCCTGATTAAATTTATTTAGAGAAGTTTGACTTAGATTGATCCAAACTTCTTTTTTTAAAAATCTTACATTGGAAAATTCCTAGCCAGTTCTGTCCACAGGTTAATGTAATCAGCTTCTGCTGTTTGATTTTCATAGGAAAATCTTTGTTGTGCACTTTCCTGAAGGAAAAAATGCATAGAAGAGGAAAGAAAAATACCCTGTCTATAACAAATGTCTATAAAACATTTTTCATCTTTAAACATCTCTGAAATATTTAAAAAAGTGACTCTAGTCTTGAAAGTATTAATGTAATTCTTAAGTCTTGCACTGTTTGTGTTTAATGAGGCTAACCATACATGTAATGCTAAAGTTGGGTAAAGATTTGTGAAACTGAGATCTACCTGTGCAGTTTTATCTCTAGAACTAAAACACTGAAAATTTGTTAAGATTCCTTACTTGCATGACACTGTAATTTCAGTGAAGAGCTTAAATTTCTTACCACTGTTTATACCAGGGTCTTCTTTAAGTCTATTTGGAGAACAAAATGTAGACTGAACTTGTAGACTACAACTACAAACAGGCATCACACAGGTTTGGTGTTTTCATTTTTTTTTCCTCCCATAAAACATCCCACATAATTTAACAGATGGCATGTCAATATTGCAGATCATAATATGGTTTTGACACTGCAAAGGTTAAAAAGGCACATATTCCTTCTTAAAAATGGTCAAAAGAAAAATAAAATCATATAGCCTGTATGGTATAGGATGTTTCCATGATGAAATGCAACAAGTGACAGATTTCTGCCCTGAATTATCTATAGAGAAGATGGTTTTTGTTACAGCTGTGATTTCTGTTAGCTAAAAACAAAACAAAAAAAACCCCGCCTCAATATCTCTAAGTATGAAAAATCTGTTTTTCAATCTGTTTGGTAAATAACAAAAATTATTTCTAATTTGTGAAAATAAACATATAAATTTAACAGTGTTTTGTATCAACACTTGTTATAATTTTATAGGCAAATGCCATAATTTGCAGTTACCAAAACAGTGTAAACCAAAGGATAGCAGCGATATTATTTCAATTTGAAAACTGCTTACTTGGTCTGCTCTGGTTCTTTCACACATTTTATACCACTGCCAAAGTAGGGTGACTAGTTGCTCTTTCTCTGCAGATATTTTTAGTATATTTTTTAAAGTTTCCCTTTGCAATACATTATCTACCCAGACGGTGATAAGAAAAGACAATTTTCTTCTATCAATCTGCAAACCAAATGCTTAGTTAAGTTGCACTATTATGAGAAAAAAACAGCTTATATCTACCCACTTAGTTCTTAGATATTGGAATGATGAACTGTAGAACCATAAGGGCTCATAAAATTCTAAGTTGCCTCAAAACCTTTAAATTCTCAGCAACGACTTAAGAAAATATTTCTGACTTTGTTTTATTGCAACAGATATTAGTTATCTTTCAGAAAACAGATAGTATTACTTTCATTTGCTCTGTAGGGAATAAGTTTAGCTATTAATAAGAATTTCCTGAAAGGAAAACATGTTAACAGTTGAAAAGTCAGATAGCACTTGTCACAGGGTTCACCTTCTAATTGCAGGAACCTTTGTTACTGTCCATACAAACTGAATTTTGAACATCATAGGCTTCTTAATGGGAGTGGGGGGAACTGGGGAGAAAGTAGCTAAATGACCTTTCATTCATCTGGCACAACACAAATTCAGGAAGGTTTTATTCCAAACACTGCAAAAGTAATCTAGCACGATTTTAGGTTTTTGTATCTGTTCGTAAATCCAGCAAGACCATGGTGGAAGCAGGCCAGCCAATATCATTTTCTCCAATCAAAGATATCACATAGTATCTTCAGAAACCAATAAGGTAAAACCCGATCTCAAAATACCCGTTGATTAGAAACGTACCTTTAGCCAAAATGGATGTGGCCAGGCTTTTCACAAACTCTCTTATCCCTCTCTTTGAAACAGAGAAGCCTCTCTATTAATAACTCTACACTGAAGTTTAAAAAATAGGGACACAGGAAGTTCAAAGGGTTTGTCGCAAATTACTTCAGGATTCTCTGTTATATCCAGGAATTAAATCAGAACCTTTACTTCCATAACTGCAAATCTAGTCTTCTATGTTTGCTCTTAAGAAGGAGGGGTATTTCTTCCTTATCTTATTGTTATCTTCCATGAATGCCTCGTCAATATTTCCATAGAGGATTTCTTTTTTTTTTTACTATATTTTTATTACCCATTCTTTTACATTTAGGAGAAAAGACCACTGCCGTGACCCTAAGGGCCATTTTTTCTTTAGGAGTCACAGGTGGAGCTGTCTCTCTCTCTCTCTCCTCTTGCTGGTGAATATTTTAGCTGATGCTGAATTTTCTGTTTCTTTTCTTCCAGAAGAAAAGTAGCATATCCTTACCAAGGCATCCTTGAAATAATGTGAACACATTATTCACAGCTTTAATTTTCTACAGATAGTAAATGCATCATTTTGGAAATAACCTAACAGCACAATAAAAGTGCTTAATTTTAATGGCTACCTATCTGTAGGTATCTGATTACCCTCTGTAAAGTATATGGTAAAACACACAAAGCACATGACAATTATAAACCCTCAGTAATTGCTGTAAATGAATTTGCTCTATTTTAAGGGTTAGGAATTTTATTAAATATGGCTTAGATAAGCCTCAGCAAATTATTTATTGGGCAATAATCCTTAAAATGAATTTACTCTTGCTGGTGGTTGACCAGTTATAGCTGTTTAACAAAGCATTCATAATAAAATAAGTACAGACATAAATGCTGCATAAACATCAACGCAGCCATTTTAAATTAACGTAATCATCTGTTTATAATACTTGGTTTGATTCAGTGATTATAGCAGCCCTTTAGAAGAAAAGAAAACCATCCAGGGTTATTTTTTTAGGTTTTATTTTGTATAGGTACTTCTTGTAGGTTTGTGGAGAAAATATTGAGATAATAATAAGGACTTGGAATTCACAGATTTGATGGCTGCATATTTTTGCCTAAGATAGGTACATGTTACAGCTGTTATTGGCTACTCTTTTGAAAAATGTCTTTGCAGGAAGGACCTTTTCTTGGCTTCCAAGAGTTAGCTCTTCTCAACTTTCACATGATGACTGTGGACAGTGAATCTCCAGCAGCTCTGGTGATTCACTTACCTGATACAAATCTTAAAAAGTAAAGTACTATGATATTATCTATTTTTAGTTACAGTGTATTGGAAGGTCTACTGAATTTTCAATTTCTGTTAGAAAATGTCAGATGATGAAATAATATTCCACAACACTCTTTGAAATTCTGAATTTTAACCATTTTGATGGATATTTTCCATAGCAAACCTCTGCCTCAGGTTGAAATTTCTTTTGAAAACTTCTGCTAAAAATAATTAGTTTGTGGATCTGTTGCTGGTGTTAATTGTTTTCTCTAAATTGCCCTTGAATTTTGGAGCAGGGATTTGGATTTTTTCAATGGATTTTTCCCTTTAGAAATTTGAGGGGTGTCTGTTAATATCTTATCACAATAAAATACTCCAAAACTTTGTGTTTGCTCACATAATTACCTCTTTTGTTCAGGAAAGACTAACTGGAGCAACTGACTTCCAGATGAGAGCAGGGCAGAAGGGAGGAACAGAGCTTTAATACAAGAAAGAATGATCTTAACTTAAAGATGGAATAAAATTGCAAGTTTTAACTTCTTCATTGTTTTATGTTTCTTTGATTTTCTTCAGCCATCACTGTAGGGAGACTCATTGGGGAAGACAGGAAGGTATCATTCATCCCTTTCTACAAACACGAGAACTAAGAGATTACAAGACTGCATTTGATTTTAAAAACAAACAAACAAACAAACAAACAAAACCCCCCAAACCAAATAAATCCACAGACTTCTAATATCATGACTTCTGAATGAAGCTGAAGTTACATGTTCTTTTTTTCTGCAAAGACTAGCTCATGCTTTCTCAGGGACAAGGTGGTCTGGCATACAACAAATACGTTTGGTTGGGACAAGGACAAGGTGCTTTGGACATACAACAAATACTTTTAAGAACCATGGTCAGGGTCAGATGGAAAACAATAATTCAGTCAGTCTTCTACAGTATATAGAAGATACTAATTTTGTAATGCTAAGCTGCCAAAATACGTGAATATTTGTTTCCCCTGGTGCTTTAGTTTTCCCTGTCTTGCCACTACATGTTTAATAAAGTTACTGTTCTATATTATACTGAAGTTCATTTAATGCATAATATTGTAATGCAGAGAGGAGACAAAAATGCAGTTTAAAACCTTATGACTTTCAAACTGCATAAAAGTAAATAGTAATAAGCTCTTCAGCCATTTAGGTAAAAAGAAGAATGAGAATGACATTATGAAATGAGAAAGATAATCTAGGTATAATACCAAAATAATATTGAAGTGTTGTTACCTTTGAGGATACAAGTACTGTGGAAAATGCAGGGAAAAAATGCAGGGAAAAAAAAGACCAACAATTACATGTGAAGTAGAATGAAAAGAATGCCATGTGCTCAAATTAGTTTAAATGGACAATGTCCTGTCAGGATTTTTGAAAGAGCAGGTATTTGAATAGGCACATTATTCTGAGCTTGGTAACATGACTGACTTTAGAACATTTTTTTCAGAAAGAATTACAGACGCAAACGGACATGTGCAAACATTTTACCATCCAAATATTTTACCAACGGCAAATTATATTGCTGTAATATAGTATCTTTCTTTAAAATGACCGTTTTTCTAGATGAAGTTAACACAGAGACATTAATCCTGAACCAGGATATCTGGTATCGAGGCACACAGATTTTACCAGTTCATCTTGAAAAGAGTAGCTGATTAAGAAGTAGGAAATTTTTATTCATGCATTCATTGACTAGAGGAGAAGATTCAAACAGGCTTTGATAAACAGAGTGTTTAGAGTGATAAAAGCCTGTGATTAATGTCGTGTTAGAAAGAGGTTTCTCGGAGATGACTTTAGAGTCAATCATATTTAAATTTTTTACCTAACACAACAGCTAGGTGAAATGTTGCTGAAATTTGCTAATGACACAGACTGGGAAGGAATCAAAAGGTAATATAATCTGGATAACTGTGATGAAAAAGAATATCTTCATTTTCTGTGATGATAGTGAATCAGGAAACTGATGGTGGAATGCAGGAGTTCAGATGGAGGCAGGTCAGAGCTCCCCCTTGTTATTTCTGAGTTATAAAGATGTTCACAGAATCATAGAACCATAGATTTGTCTAGGTTAGAAGGAACCTTTAGGATCATTGAGTCCAACCATTAATCTAACACTGCCAAAACCCACCACTAAACCATGTCCCTAAGCACCATGTCTACTCATCTTTTAAACACCTCCAGGGATGGTGATTGACCACTTCCCTGGGCAGCCTGTTCCAATGTTTGATAATCCTTTTGGTGAAGAAATTTTTCCTAATATCCAATTTAAACTTCCCCTGGTGTAACTTGAGGCCATTTTGTCTCATCTTATTGCTTGTTACTTGGGAGAAGAGATTGACCCCCAGCTTGCTACAAACTCCTTTCAGGTAGCTGTAGAGAGTGACAATGTCTCCCTTCAGCCTCCTTTTCTCCAGACATGTTGGGCAGCTGGCAGCAAAAACAGGAAATTACCAAAGAAATTACCAGAGATTTTCCTTTTTGCTGACACCCCCCCCCCCCCAATATTCATGTCCTTGTCTGTTGTAATAAGTATTACATAGACTTCTCTTGTTAGTTCTTGTGAGTTATTATGCTGAAATTGAAAAGAGCTTCACAATACCTTTAGTTGTGTCTCACGTGCCGTAGGTGTTGTTAGGTAAGGCCAGGAACTGATATCAGGGTGTGTGGGCACCATTATCAATGGTGGCTGCTCTCAGAGCAGGGGTGGCAGCCTCATCACGTATCATGGCTAGATGCATCCCATTAAAACACCTCATCTACCCCTCTTCCTTACCTCCTGACATTCCCCTTTCGAGAATACAAGTCTCTGTAGTTTCCAATTAAGTGCCCATTTATGAACCAGCATATATCATTAAATTGCAGGAATCACATGTCACTTGATTAATGTTAGGTCGATTATTAAGATCGCTTGCCCCTTCTGGCACATGTCAGAGGATATCTCGTTTGGCCCTGTGATTTTGTCCTTGTTAGTTGTACTACGTGCTGCAACATACTGCTGTTACCAGCTTCCAAAAGATATTTTTGCCCCAGTTTTTGCATCACATGTTTTCAGTTTCAAAATAACTTAGTATTTTTCTTTCTACAGCTTGCATTTACAGTAAAAATAAATGCAAATACAGACCACAAGTTAAACAGTACATAATCACAGCTTTACTTCAGTTTCATAGGGATTTCTCTTATCCTTACATACACATTCAAATACTTTCTGAATCAGAACTTTTTAGGATGATTGTCCAGAAATGCTTATATCACTCTTCAGTTTCAAAAGCAATGTTTTAGCGAGTCTGTTCATCTGGGAGTTAAGTGCCCTTTGGAATATATATTTCTAAAAAAGAAATCTTCAGGAAAAAAATATACTTTGAAGGCAGAAAAGGGGCTCTTTCTTTTGCTATTGGATGAAGTGAAAGGTATTAGAACTTGACTAAGTTAATCTGGCATGTCTATCATGAAAATGAATAGAAACATATTCACTTCAATACCAAGTGGCGCTTCAAAGACTTGACTCAGGTAAAGACTTAAAAACAAAACAACAACAACAAGGCAGCATTAAGTGAATTTATCCAAATAGAGGTGGAAATAATGAGATCTCTCTTACAGATCTAACTCGTGGTTAAAATGACATTACTGAAGCACCTTAAGGACTCACTTTATTCACTGCTTTCTTATGTTTATCCCAAATCTTTTTCAGTGTTTGCACATTGCCTTAAAGAAATGCTCATGTATTGTGCATTGTTTTATTCCAAGAAAGCTGTCTAGAGGAAAAATATATGATTCTTTGGCTTCTATCTTGAATAATCATTTGTGTCTCCAGTAAAGTGATGTATTTATTTTAAAGCAGGTAATTATGTCTTTTGATGAATATAGTATGTGAATATATAATTAGGAAAAAACCTGGAATGCTGTAGAATTAAATACCTAAATCTTATGGTTAATTTAATTTAATTCATTTATTTACATGAATTAGCTGAGTTTTTAGCCTCTCCTAAGATTTTATCTAGGATCTTGCAGTACTTTTCACAGTGAAAAACATGCCCAAAGCAAGCAGGAGGTGACCACGCCCACTAGAACTGGAAAAGATTCTTGTAGCTAATGATTCTGCATCTCATTTCATTTACTTCCACCTCTAGTTTAGAAACATCTGTAAGGAAGTCAACAGAGTTTTGCTAATGTAAGCTAGAGCACAATTGGACAGCAGTTATTTTTTCTAGCTGTTAGCACTGTGCATAGAGTGCAGAGTAGAGTGTTTTGCCTCACTGTCTTACATCAAGTTGTTCATGAAGTATACAGAAGTCCTGGAGCAAAGCATGATCTCCAGCAGAGCCATCTCTACTGCAACAAGCAAGAAGACTCCCACTCATTGTTTTCTGACCACATTTTCTTATTCTTTACAAGCTGAACTTCTTGGCAGAGCAGCCTTCTCCCTTCCCACATGCTCATGCAGCTTCTGGGCTCAAGGAAGGAAAACTTTAGTTCATTATCTTTATAATAACCTTTAAAGTTAAAAAGGAAACTGTTGCACTAATCTAAAACTATACTATATTGTCTTCACTGTTTAAAAAAAAAATGTTTATTTTAATATGGACTTACTATCATTTATATTTACATTTTATTTATAAATGTATATTGATACTGTATACATAAAATTTGTTTCATACTACATTCTAAACCAAAGGAGATGTCATGGAAATATGTATAAAAGGATGAAATTTAAAGTTTAATTTCCTAAATTAATTCTATAGTTTTTCTGATACTAATGAATATACAAGATTTTACCATTTCTCACATATAAGCTTGAGAAATCTTCTAGGCTGCCTACCCTGTGAGGCAAAGTTGCCAAAATCTCATGCTCCTTCTAGAACTGCAAGATGGGAAAATGGTGCAGACATCTGAGGTGGCCATGCCTGAGGTCTGGAAACAGAATGGCCACATTCACACAGTACTTGACTTGATCTAATAAACGCTAACTAGAAAGACCATGAAGAGGCTTAAAATAAATAAGTGGAATTACGGGCATATTGGATTAGGTCAGCAAAAGCTCATGGACCCTTACAAGTATGATCCAAAGTGTTAACAAATCCATATGTATGTGTGTAATTGTATATTCAGCCCTAAATAAAAAGGTGTCAGGTCAGTGAAGCAATACTGGAAGTACATTCCGTTTATAAAATTCTGAGAGCAATCCTGCTGCCACTAGAAGTAATGAGTTTTTTCATTGAATCAAGCACAATCATGTTCAGAAACTTTATACAAAAATTGCATTGAAGGTAACTTACATGCTCAACATTAGCAGACAATCAAATTTAAGAGTGTGGGGGAAGCCCAGTGAGAAAACAGAACAAGATTAAATTTCTTGTGGTGTGGAACTGGAGGAATGTAAATAATTTAGAAGAAATATTGATATTTCAAGAGAAAAAAAATAAAGAAGGTGTCCTAAGCTATTGTAAATGTAAATAATTTATAATGGCTATGCTCTGGACATGCTTCAAACACTAATCAAAGACTGAAGGTGTATAAATATAGCATAAGTCTTCCGTGACTGTCAAGGAAGTTGTCCACTGGCAATCACCCAGAGGGAATACTTGATGAAATGATAAAGGAGTTACACAGTTTGACTTTTGTAATGTTTTATTAAATATGGATAATTCCGAGANAAAAAAAAGGAAAAAAAAAAAGGAAAAGAAGCTTTTTTTTTTGTGAGATCAGTCTTTGCAGAAAATTACAGTGAACAATTACTATAATGCAGATTTCTTGCAAATTCCTCACAGCAGGGAGTTAGTTTCTGAAAGAATACCAAAGTGTATAATGGAATCAAGACAGTGGAGAAAGAACTGCATTGTATAGTTTTACAGTTATCCCTTTTTATTCTGGCTTTTTTTCTAGCACCTAACTAAATATAGTCAGTGACTCTAGCTTGTGACAAACTTTTTCCCTACAGTGGCTTCTCTGGTTGATCACAATATTCCATTTTCTTTCCTGAAGACAAATTTTTCATCTATCTAAGTCAAGAACTTTAACATGAAATGAATCCTGCCATAGAAATTTCCTTTCTATATTTCTGTTTGACATCTAAGACCCTCACTGTAGATAACTGTGAAATCCATCCATCCTTCACCACTGTTAGTATACCCCTCTTCTGTCTACTAAAACTTTTCCCTGATGTTGATGATTGTTTCAGCTTGTGTTCATTTGCCTGATGGTGAACAAAGATAGATCTCCATTTCTGTTGTTTTCACAGAGTAATTAAACTGTCCACATTGAAAGGGAAAATCACACTAAATTGGCGTCTTCACTATAAGTTGTCCCCATGCAGTCAAAAGAGCAGTATCTTTCTCTCAAAATTTGGGGCAGGGGGAAGTAGAGGCGAAGAGCCCTTCAATTTACCTGATTTGCAGTAAAACCCTATTCTATTTACAGGATCATAAACTTGAAGTTGAAATGGCTTAAGAGTATTCTGTGTTTACTTTTCTATACAAGCCATCAGCCTCTGCTACCCAATATACCAAAGAAAAGTTCTAAAAGCTGCTGGTATCATTCCTAGTGTTTCTTCAAATTCTATCAAAAAGTCGAGGAATGTGTTTGCAATTTCTACCAGTGCTATTCGCACACCCTTGAAAATTTGTGGATTGGTGTTTTATTTCTTGAAGAGCAAGTTTTCAGTAAGATTAACTATCAGGAACTTCTAAGAAGAGTTTTTGAAAGCTCTTGTTATGAGGACAGAATTCTGTTCATGTGTGTTCTGTAATTTTGTCCCTCACATTTTGCTTTTCCAGCTCAGATTTCTAAAGAAGGTGACCATAGGTGGTGAACAGAAGTTGGCTTCCCTCCCCCTATATCATATAGTAATTTTGGTGTGCATATTTATGTGCATAAAAAATAACCCAAAATTTATATTATACTAATACACACTTCTCTATTTTCTTGCTATATACACATAAGTATAAAAAGAAAGAAAATATAGGGTTATTCCCTTTTATGACACTGTTGTCTATAATTGCTTATCTTGGTTCTCTGCCATGGTTTAATTGTGTTATTGGTTTAACATCCCAAAAGAGAATATTCCCTAGTTGCCTGACGTCAAATTTCTGTTTGCATAACATTTTAATTTAAGTTACTGTTTAAGCACATAATGAGCTTTTCATGTTGTAAGGTAAAAAATATAACAGTGTGCCTGTTTTGAATACTTTGCATAAAAAAGGAGGGTATGTACTTTGAGTTAATTTCCAGAAGGTATACAGAGTATAAGATACACTGAAATGACCCCATTGGTCTATTTGAAAGAACACCATTTTCTTGAAAGTGCTGCAACATCAAGCACACCTCCAAACCAACTGAAGGTCTCTTATAGAATATAGGCACTAAGAAATTGTATTTACATTACATGTTCAAAGTTATTTTTGTTGCAAAGACAAATGTAAATGGGCAAGTTGTTTTATTTCTAAATTGAAAGAGCAATTTTAGCTACTTTTATGTATTGAAACAACTGGAGACAATAATAAATAAAAATAGCAGTGTCTAACACCTATAGCTTTGCACTGCTTAACCAGACCTGATCTGAAGAGAACTCATGTGGGCTGTGAAGTCTGCTTATTGCAAAAACAGGAGTTTGCGTCTGTTTGATAAACTGGGTGAAGAAGGTGCGCAGCAGAATTGCTTGGGTACAGAATATTCTGGAGAGACTGACTCAAAAGTATGAATGAAGGAAGTGCCTTCTTTTGACAATTGTATATCTAGGGAAAGGGGGTTTATGTGTACGGGCTTTGCATGATGTACTTTGTCAGCTTCCTGTATTAGAACAATCCTGCTAGATGCCAAATATTGCTAGTCATTATGGACATAGGAACAGTTATATGCAAAGTTAAAACGGAAATTAATAGTGGATGCATTTTACTGCCCACTTTGCCATGCTAGCAGTGACATTAAACTGTTACAATAACAAACATGATATATTTGTATTGTAACCTGCCATTAGATGGATATTGGTTTCCTTATCCCTCTATGTATACAGCTTCTAGTGGAACAGAGTCCTTAAAAGCACTAGTAAGCACCTCCGTGGAAAGAATAACTGTTGTCAATATGTAGTTGACCTGAATGGCTGTTCATGAGCCTGATCCAGAACTCTTGTACATGATGAAGGTCACCAGCTTCTCCTGTATACACGTCAATGAGGAATCAAAGGTTCTTCTTGCATTTTCAACCTTTGGTGCAGTTACCAGTTTAATCTTCTCAGATATTGGCTTTATCTATTTCATGTACTATTTAGGAAAGAAAGGAAAATATTTAAAATGTTATATTTTAGAATATATATGTTGACAAACAGGCAGATTTAAAGCCTCCTGGTTATGTTTGGGGGCATAGTTGGCGCATTGTCTCCATGTTCTTCTTTTGGGAACCTTTAAGACTAGGGCTGCTGACACATCATAAGACATTCATTCAGAGCAAAGCCTCTTTATGTGTGGCTGATCAAAAATATACCATATGGCATTAATAATAGATTTGTGTAGGAAAACTGTTCCTGGGCTTGTGAATCTGGTTATCTCCAGCAAAAAATTATGGGAAAATAAATTATGACTTTAAACACAGTCTTCATCTGAGACTTGGGTCAGATGAACCAGCTAATTTTTGCTGAAGAAAATCTAGTGATTTATTTACTTTTTATTCAAGGATTTTATATGATTTAATATAGCTTGTAGGATAAAAGGAAACTCATATGTTGTATCGCACAGTGGGGAACTCTGAGCAATGTTTAGTAACTTACCAAATACTTTATAATAAGTTATAAACCTCATCCCAAAATAGTAATAGAGAAAGAATTAATAACTCTCTGCTTACCTCAGTGGGTCACTGCAGAAGGTTTAATGTATGTGACATTATTACCAAGTATTCTGTTAGCTCCACATTATAGAAACATAAAAAAGTTCAGAATTTCAGGAGGGAGGAGGAGGGAATTGAAGCTGTAGAGCAAATACCTGCAAAAAGCACTAAGATTGGGAATGAACTTTCACAATGGGAATGAACTTTCAGAAGAAGCTGACCTGTATGCAGACTTCCCTTTGGCAGGATTTACAGATGAGCACTGAACAGGAAGACAAAATCAATCTGATTCCTAAAGAAAGCCCTACATAAAACTTATCTTTTACTCAAAAAAGAAAAGGGAGAGAGTGCAGGGGAGGGGTGAGGAGCGAAGCACTCTGCTATTCCTATCAGTATCTCAAAAATAGGCTTTTATTTCTTGATTGTACCTCATGCTGACGTGGATAAAGGAAGCAAAAATCATCAAGGCAAAGATTTCAAGAAACAGTCTACATCATTCAGCCTTCCTGTGAACAGGAACATGGGCAGAATATTAAGAAGAAAAAATGCTGTCATTAATAAGCTACAAGGAAGTACATGCATACAGAGTACTTCTACATTCACTCTCTGACCATGAGGATGTAAAGGCTTAAGTTACAATATTAAGGGCCAAAGAATCTGTCCATAGATGTTGCTCAGGAAGCATAACACTGAATGGGGAGGGAAGAGAAAGGTTATTTCTTTTGGGGAGGGGCAGGAGGGGTGACAGAGAGTGCAAGTTTTCGAAGCTGTTACAGCCAAGTAACTGTGCTCAGGGCTTTGAAAACATGCCTGTTGATAACACAGTGTAATGCTCAGGTGGATCTATGGTGTGCCCTAATATAACTGGTATGAAAAATAATACACATTCTGAGCCTGGAAGAGTGAAGAAGTAGTGAAATGGCATAAATCATGCCACAGCAAGCCACAGAAGTCACCTACTGTGAGCACACTTTTGAGTTTATTAACTTGAATGCAAGCGTCATTTGGTTCCTCTGTCTGACTCCAAACGCTAAGGAAAAATAGTCTTAAAAAGAAAAACAAAAACAAAAAAGCTTTTGGGCAGAGTTTGCATGGAAGTACTCTATTTGACAGACTTAGCACTGGGTGACAACAGAGGAGCTATTTGCAGCTATATGAACACCTAAATAAAGCTTACAGTAGCATGCCCCTGAGAGGAAGAAAATGGAGTTGCCTTGGTTTTTCTCCTGATTTTTTCTTCCTGTTTTGCTACATCTAGCTAAAAGATTAAATAAAAGAAGGTTTAATACACCAAGGCCAATCATTGCGTTTTTAACAACATGGTCATCTGGAGAAAGATCTTTGAAGACATTTTTGAGATGAATTCTTAGAAATCTGTTCTTTCTTACTTTCTTAAGAAATGCCACTAGAATTAAGCATCCTGAGCACTTTAGATTTTGGAGTAAAAATTATGTGACCTTAAATATCTTCCCTCAATATATTAAAAAAGTGATAGCCTTTTCCCCAGGGGAGACTCTTTTCATTCACACACAATTAGTCTTATACTTGTTTATGCTACAGACTTAAAATGTTCACTGTGAAATCTGTATCAGCAAGGAAACCATTCTGGATTCACTGAACAGACACTAGTAATCCCACACTGCTTGTAATATTGCCATATCTGGCCAAAAATATTTGGCCTGGCAAGATCAATGAATAGCATTTAGGGCAGACATAACCTAAGACTTTTTAAAGTAATAAATTGCTATTGTGTTTTCTAGCAGAGAAAATCAGGTCTATTGTCAAAGAAAAATCTAAGATATTTCTTATGTTTCTTCAATAGAGACATTGATCTATGTGTTTGTGTGTTTGTAAGCACTGTTCCTTGCTCTATTGTGGTACTTAGCTTAGTTTTCTTTGCTCTCTTTTGGTTCAGTTCTCTTAAGAGACAACTCTCCTAAAAGAGCTGAATGAACCACCTTGGTATGGCTCTCTGCTGAAATTGATACTTTAACAGCTTAAAAGGTGCTTTCCCTGCACTACCACAGCTAGTGACAGGTCAGGGGCGTGCATTGCTTTTTGCTGCTTTCAACAGAAGTCTCAGGCTGCCTCCAACCTGTCTCTTCCATTTTCTTATGTTACTTACATGTGATTGATTGATTTATTTATTTATTTTGCCATGAGCAGCAAGAACCTCCCCTACATTCAGGATGAGTCTTGCATTTTGAGTTCGTACTGGTGAATGGAGGGGGGGGCAAAGGCAGCATTCGTTGTGGAAAGAAAAAAAGTTTGACCTTGAAGAAGATCTGTCTGTTTCACACTTCTCTCATGAACACTCCTTGAATGAAGAGCAATAGATCCACAAAACATTAATGGCCATTCTGGGGGCTTTGTCTCATCCCAGCAGAGCCAGCATGGAAAGACTTGAAGTGGAAATAAGTCAAAGTTGTTATTTAGATGTATTTGTTGGGCTTTTATATGTAAGGTAAATGAAAAGAGATACTGCAGTAGGAGCTTAATGATATTTCATAAACGTGTTGATGAATACAACTCTCATGGGGAAATGTTTTATCCTCTCTCTTCCTCGTGGGAAAAAAAAAAATTAATTCAGGTTTTGTGGCTGCTAAAGAGGAAGTTTAGGTAGATATTTTGTATTGAAAGGAGGCAGGAGAAGTATGTATAAAATGCTGTCTTTTATGGGTATATTTTTAAACTTAATTTTCCCAGCCTAAGCAAGAGTAGGAAGGCAAAAAAGTGTGGTAAATAATATTTATGTTACTCATTTCACACATTTAGGGGATAACCTTTACTTGAAACTGAGTAAGCAGTAGCATATCGTAAAAACTGTATTGATTTCCTTTGGCACTACTATATTGATATCCAATGTGTCTGTTTAAATAGCCACGCTCCTTGTACCTCTATGTTTGTTGTAAAGAAATCCAATAATGAAATTTTTGTAATCAGTGTTTAGCATATCTTATGAAAAAATGTGCTTTAATGCAAATTAATTTCATACTCTGTGTAATAAGTTTCAAAGTTTATTAAGGTATAAACACGGTTAGAGGACTTCAATGACATTTACTTGTCAGAGTTTTCCAAATTTGCCTTATCATGGCATGGGCAAGCTCTAGAAACAGTTTAGAAAACCCTGCCTGGGTAACATTGAGTTGTTCCTGGATTTTCTTTCTATTAACAGTTGGTGAATAGGAAACACGACTCTAAAGTAAAACAAAGAACTTTGCAAATCTCAGAGCATCCATTGTCACTATAAACTTAACTTTAAGGGTCTAGCACTGGCTTGTAGGAAAAGTCTGGATTTAAACAGCATTTTAGTCATAAGAATGTACTTTTCCAGATATTTGTTATAATCTCAGGACTATGAAATGAAATAGCAGAGACTTTGTAAAATACTGCTTTTTGTCCACTTAGATGAGGAAGCTGATGGTCTCAACTGGGAGACAGAGTTAGTTCATTTTGTTAACTAGAGGCTGTGTAGCAAAGACAAAGTGCTTTAAACCTAGAAGGAATAGAGAAAGAAAAAAGAATGTATATCAGAGGTAGCTTTTGTTATTTACATATGGAAAATGGACATAACTGATGTTTATATTGTGATTTGTCGTTTAACTGCTACTGATAAGAGCAGAGAAGCAAAACTGAACATAAGGGAGCCTCCAAATTTTTTTTCTTTTCTTTCTTCAACTGTATTTCAAAGATTCATTATACAATCCTAGGTAAGGTGTAACAGAAAGGAGTATCTTTTTTCTTAATGTTGCAAATAACAAATTAAAACAGTGTGTTATGTGTGTCATCATCCTTTTATAACTAAACGTGCAAAAGAAACTGTTGAGCATATAAAGGTAACATCAAAAATCTAAATATAATTGTATCACACACTGTTTGAAAGGAGGAAGAACGAATGGCGAATGGCTTCATCGCGAAAGTCTGTCCCTTAGACTACAACAAATAAAAAAGAAACCCCTGCTTCCCAAAACAACCAAACACAAATTGACACATCTTTTATTTTGCTGTGCCTGAAATTGCTGACCAGGAGGCAGTGTGGTGACCTCTGCTCTCAGCCATGATCATGGCATTGAAAAGTGTCATTCTGAGAAATTGGAAAAGCACAGAAATTCTATCAATGACTGAGTGGACACACACAATACAGGATGTGCTTGTTATGGGAAAAATCGACACATTACTTATAAGATAAATGCAACAACAAGGCTGCCACCTGGTACCTTGCTTTTTTAGTTTTACCTTTTTTTTTTTTCTTTTTCTTCTCTTCAAATGTTTTATACCTTCAACTCACCAAAATTTAAACTGTTTCAAACACTGAAAAGGATATAGATAAATATATAAGCTAACACATATGAAGAAGCTAGCTATACGTGTACTGCCAAGATAATGGCTTCTGGGCTGCACTGGGGATGTCTAGCACTGTTCTTCATTTATTACTGGATAGCGTGCTGTAACAACAACTTAATTTACAAAGAATAACATAGCAGGGACAGCCAGTGGTGGTACTGATAGTGGTGTACAAAGATTTAATTTACAACATTAAGACACAGTATAGATTGTTTGTGTATTGCAGGAAAAAAGGTTGGACATATTCTTGTTTAGAACCACCTAAGAAAACCCAAGGGCTTTGAAATGGCATTTTTAAATACACATTATGCTAATATTTGTCTTTTATCTCTGTTATACAACCACAACATTTTTAGGTGTTACCTGATATCCTATTCCTTTCATCATTCATGTCTTGAATATCCTCTCTCAATAAAATGATGAACATGTTTGTGGTAGTGGTCTTTAATGATAATTACACAAGATAGATGTTAAGTTTTTGAGCCAGGATTGTAAAATATGCTTTTCTGAAGAAGGAAAGTGTAACAAAACACTTAAAGCACTCTAATCCCTATTAGAAGTAGTTTTTACTGTGTCTCTGTCTCTTACGGTCTGACACTACTTTGTTCTGTAGCCTTGTCAGAAGTATAAGCTGACTTTCTTTTTCACTAGTTATGCATCTGAGGTGTACAAGTACATTAAAAACATGTACATCTCAGAAGAGTGCAAGATGATGTATTTAAAAGACGGGCAGATGTGGTGCTTAAGGACATGGTTTAGCTGTGGTTTTGGCAGTGTTAGGTTGATGGTTGGACTCAATGATCTTCAAGGTCCCTTCCAACCTAAACGATTCTATGATCTTATTTGTCACTCACGGGTGAAACTCCTTTTCTGCAGCTTAAACCAGTGCTTACATAGCATTGCCAAGACTGTGTAGACTGGAAGTCTCCAGTCACATGTAATACAGGAGAAGGAAATACTGAGGTCTACCTTTTGCAGACATAACTCAGGATGCTATCGTTGTGGTTACTAGTAAAACCAAAGTGATTATAGCAGACTGAATATTAAACTCAAAATTGTTCAAAACATTTTTCAGTTTCTAAAAATATGTGAAAATACATGTTCCAGTGTATGGAAAGTCCTTAAAGAAAGCATCAGAGGTATTGACATCATGAATAATCTTTATCTGCCTTGTTTTATAGAGCTGTATTAGATGGAAATACTTGGAAAGCAGCATACCACACCATGCAAATGAGACAGATTTGGGCCTTCTGTCATATTTGCAGGTCATCACAACACAAGCGTGATTCGCATAAGGTATAGAAATGGCTTTGATGAACACAATCTTGTGACTATAGTCACCGTGCTCAGTTTCCAGACGAAAGATGAATTGGACAGGGTTTGCTATTATTTGATATGTTTAGTAGTATGAGAGAAATAGGTATACTTACCAAGGAATACTTACCAAGGGAGGCACCATCCAGTCCAAGGTATCATAATGCATCCTCTGTATTTGGATTCAGGATAGCCTCTCTGTAATAACTTCAAATATCAGCTTCATGTTCCTGTTCAATTTACTTCTACTTTCTATTGTCCTACACACTTGGGAGGGTCATGAAATTATCTCGGTGGAGAAGATACAGTTTAACTTGTCAGATTTCAGATAGAACATGAGTTGGAGAGACATCTCCAAGGAATCTTCTGCTCTTGATAACTTTGATCCCTAAAGCGAGGGAAAGGTTCTGACTGACTCGACTGATATTTTATTTCCAAATTGTTTCATTCAAGAGAATATTATTACTAAATATTACTTTCAGAGTAAAATATAACTCTTTGTAGATTACAGCATGGGAATTTGGCCTATATTCTTTATATTTCTCCCTTTTGATGGGAGTGAAAGGCCAAAAAAGTGGCAAACTTAACCACACCACTGTGATATTTCTCATGGGAAAAGTTTTCTACAGATATTAATGTCTAAGTGGTGAATCTAAAAAATTTCATTTTTCCTCCCCAAAGTTTTTAGCATTTGAGTGAGATATGATGTTGTTTGTCATATTTTGATGTATAATGTGACTTATTACACTCTAAGTAGCTACATGGTCTGCCTTCAGGGCTGTGTTTCTTTTACATCAGGTGTTATGTCAGGTGATTCCAGAAGCAGTGAAATAAAAAGTACTAGAAAAAAAGCAGAAAGCTAGTCTGTTCCTCTGTTTGTGTTTTGGTTTTTTTTATAATCATGCACTAAATCTTTTTTGTAGTCAGATGTAGAAAAGAGCTATTGCTTCCATAGAAAAACAGTGGGAGCTGAAGTACACGCTGGGAGAAGTGAGTGCTAGTCATCCACTCTTATCACTCACTTGCTCTGTGACCTGACTCCGTTCTGTACTTTTAATCTGCTGAATGAAAACCCTTTAATGGCTGATGACAGCTGTTGTGCGCTTCATGCTTGCACTTAAACAGTGAAAGATGCAACACTTCCATCGTGGTTGTATGTTCTGGATACGAGCGTATTGAACAAAATAAAACAAAGGAAAACAAAACAAAAAGTTTCAAAAGCCTCTAAGTGAATTGGAAAGAACTGATTACATTGTAAAATTGAAGTTTTGCTGTGAACCAAATTGAACTGTACTGGGAACTTCCATCAGAAGACTAAGTGATCCCTGAAAAGAGAAAACTGGAATTAATCTGGGGTGAGTTAGTCAGATGGTTAGGCAGTAACTTATTAAAGTTGTCACATGACTAGAGATCAACCTGTTGTGATGTCATACCGGGAAATATAGTAGAACATGCAGCATTGGAAGTAACAATTTGTTGATATTTGCCTTTAAATAACTTTGGTTTTGAAGTGGGATAGCAGTTTCAGGACAGATGTAACTTACCATTCCCCCCAGAGCTTCATATGCAAATCTGGGCTGACAAATACTACCCCCCATGCCAGCCCAAATGGAGGTTCATTTTTTAATAACACTGATTTGTTGCAAATGCAAGTTTCTGGAAAGACTTGCATTGAAATGCCGCAAAATTGGAGATAAGGATATTCCCATTAGTGAGCAAAGAAATCTGAATATTGATGTTTCTGGAATCTTGATGTTGACGCTTACTAGTATTGCCTGTGTAAACAGTTTGTCAGGCATTTTCTTCTGTTACAGGTGTGTCAAATATCTGACTAACAGACCTTAATAGCAAATAAATTAGGACGCTTCCAAACAGGAAAGTACAGGCATCCGGGATAGGATAGGTCACCAGCATCCTTATAAGTGTGCAACTGCAATTCTCAACCTTTTCAAACTATGATTAGTCATCTAATTGTGCGTCCAAATTTAGTTGGTGCATTTTGCATGCATAATTAATTGATTTCCTGAAGATCTCTCCTAATTTTTAATTACTGCTGAAGCTAGCGTTAAATATGGAGTGAGCCAGTCTGCACACCAATTTCCTTTAGAAACTGGATGCAGACAGCTTGTGACAAGCATGGGTATTCATGGAATACAGAAACTGGCTGCTGTCTAAGATGGGATATGTGAACTTGACCGTGGGTTCAGGTTAACTCACTTACTGTCTGACTGAAGTGAAGTCATTCGGTCTTAATTGGTTACTGAGGCATTACTCAAATATTGGCATAGGAGGAAAACTTTTTACATTTAAAGAAACTCTCCTGAAGCTGTTGCCATTTACACCTGTAATTATACGAAAATGTAGAAGCATAATACAGAGTGACAGAAACTCTTATTTAACCTGATTTTCAGTGTTGAAATCAGAAACTGGATGACGCTGTATCTGCCTTGTTCTGGTGTATATTTCCATACGTTGTTAATCAGATGAAAATCTCTGCAAGCAACAATTATCTGAGCAGCAATACCACTGAGACAAACAGGAGCTTTGCCCAAGTAGGAAATTAGTGATTTCGCCTGCCTCTTTCCTCTAATCCATGCTGCTTTGTGAATATGAGGATTTTTTCCTTTAGGTGTAGATTCTGAATCTCCACAGTTCAGTCAACATACACTGAAAACAGTGGTAGCACTATACTGATGCTCTGTGTGAAAGACCTCTGCATTTTGCTAACAAAAAGGTCACAAATTTGCTGAATATGTCCCTATTAGCAACACTCTATTTCGTTCCCCTTTCTCCATCGTCTAACAACAAATGGCTTTAATAATAGCTTCACTGCTGTGTTGCAATTTTAATCTCAATCTCTGCTCTGCTTCTGTCGAGCAAATCTTAAACCAAAAACGGAGGTCCTAGCTCCATTTTTCATTTGTTCTTTCTTGCCTTGTTATGTTAAACTCTCAGTTTGTTAATTAACTTGAACACACTCACTCGCCTGTTTCCAAAGTAAAGGGGTAGTGTTGATCAAACAGGAGATCACAGGAAATAATACTTTTCACTTGTGTGGCTTCTTCTTCCTCAACATCCCAAAGCATTTCACAAAGTTTGACTGCATTAAACCTCCTGCATTGTAAGGGGTGAACATTCAAATCTCAAGGAAGTGAAAATATGGAGAAGGAATAACTGATGCTATCATCTGCAGGAGAGCTGTAGGTAAGGTTTAATTTGTAACACTACCAAACCATTTACATATGTTGTATATTCCCAAGACTGAGATTTCTGTAGTGGCATGTATTTAAAACAGACTTTTCTGTTATGCATTTTCAAGCTCGCATTTTATTTTATCAACACTGTGGTGGTAGATGTTATCAGTAGGGTCATAAAGGGGCTAGACAAATTTTAGTGCAACAGATCAATAAAGGGACACTGAAAAGACCAATCTGGGGTGTCCTGTCCAGCTTTTCTAAGAAGTACAGATGTTGGGTGAGTACAAAAGAGACAAAACTCATGTGTCTGAACAGGGTCTTCTGCTGTTACTGCCAGACACATGTTTGGCCACAGGAACTATTGGGCTGACCGAGTAAGGCATTTCCTCTGTTTTTGTATATGGTTGCTTCCTGTTGATATGCCCAGCACCAGTCCTACTGTTCTAAGCCAAAAACCTGACTTAGGTGTTACAAAAAGTATTAAAGGAAATTTCTTTCTTTCTCCTTTCTATAATGTACCACATATGCTTGTGACTTAAACTTATCAAAGATTCTAATTTGAATTTTGTTTTTAAAGAAACTGTGAGAAGTGTTCAAACAAAAATTCAGGAAAGGCTTATAGGTTTTATTTTTGTTTTGTTTTGTTTGTTTGTATGCTTGGGGTTTTTTTTTAATTAAAAACTTCTTCTGAAGGTCTTCAACTGAAAGAAAATCCCAAGCTTTAAACTGAAAACTGATTCTGTTTTTTAAATGAATTCCACATCATGGCTCAAAATGGTTTTGTGTTCATACATATGTGGTTAGTATGTCTTTCCTTGCATTCATATCTTGTGCTGGTCTTTCTTTTCACTCTGCACTTCACTTTTTCACTCTCCTCTCTTTAAGGAAAATTATATCTGTCCACAGTTCATTATAGTCTTCTAATACTGAAGACAAACAAACCTTTAAAAGAAGTGGAGACCTCCTTTGAGCCATTTTTTACTTGTTCTTCAAACTGTAATATACCCTTTGTCCTCCCATGGAGTTTCAAAATGGCAGTAACAATTATTGATTATTAGCATACTCTTTTATAATTCAACCCTTACTTGTACGCACCTTTTTGTTCTTTATTTTGTTGATTTTTACTGTATTCAGCTACCATATTTATATATTCATTTATAATTTAGCAGAAAACACATGCAGGGTGTTATGTGCCCTTGCAACTGTATTGACGAAATATATAGTGTATAAAAAAGCAGTGTCTTGTACTGATATCCCTCAGTCTTCCAGTATGACCAAGAATATTTACTATGTTATCAAGACCTGCAGTGTCAATTATAACAGTGTCATAGTAAAAAACTATGAATATATACAGAGGATGTTTTAATACAGGATGTTTTAACTCCATCAGAAGAATCTCTGTTAGTTCAAAAGCAATAGCTTATTTAATAAATGCCTGAAGTAATAAAAAAGTGTAAAAAGTCAGTTTCCTTGTGTCAAAACCCAATAGTATGACATGATTTTGGTTGAACTTTCCAAATATTGTAGTAGAACTAACTTGGGAAAAGTTCATGCTTAAAGTGAAACTTTGCCTGCAAGGGTTGAAAGCTTTTCCACATGTATAATAGATACAGCTATACTAACTTCATCACTGGCTTTCGATATTTGACTTTAACTGTGTAAGAATAGGGACTTGTCCAAGTGTTTTATGTGACTGTGGGGTTTTGTGCTACAGACAATAAAGTTTGTCTTGCTGTCTTGTCTGACCTGCTCTCTTAAATTCCAGACAAATTCTAGTGCCTTTTTTCACACAAAATACAATTTTATACCCAGCAGCATGTGGAGTTTAAGCTCATGGGTCCGTTTGGGCTTCCACTCAGTGTAATTGTGAGATTTGGGATGTAGTTCTCTATGATGACCAAAGAAGGTATACTGCCTAAGAACCGCCATTCTTGTGCATAACTCTCTTTGCTACACTTTTCAAATACACAACTCTTGCTCTGAGTTTGCAGAGAATCTTTTTGGAATGAGATCATGTCTGACTGATGCTTCTTCTGCAATAAATATCAGGCGATGTAAAAAACTATGGAAATGTGATCTTTTTTAAAGGTTTTTAGAGACTTTAGCAACGTGTTCAGTTATAATTTTTTTGTGGTGTCTTCTAATTTCTGTTTCTAGCATATAAATCCATTAGTGTAGCATCATGGAAATGTTACTGAAGGGAAGTTTCAGAAACTAATTTCAAGATTTTAACAGCTGCTGCTGTATACACAACTCCGATTCTGCTAAATTAGGAGAGGATTATATGTTGATCTTCAAGTGCATCCCGCACCAGCTCTTACCAGCTCTTTCCACATAGATTGGACCACCAGTTGCAGACTGTGGTTGGGACAGAGTAAGGCATGAGGAGATAGTTATTTGGATACATTCCATGTTGTATAGGAGTCTATAATATATTTAAAAGATTTCTGAAGTAAGTTTCTGAACTTCTTAAAGTTTCTGAAATCAGATTATTCTTCCCCCTTACTCAAACATATCCAGGTGTCATGCCCTTAAGAAAAAAAGCTGTATCGTACAACTGGATGGCACACTTTGGACTCCCTGAAATTCCTTACTAGATATGAAATGTAATTTCAGAATGAAAATCAATAGACATCATGTGCAAAATTAATATTCAAAAGAAAAGATATTTAAAAACTGAAAGAAAAATATTGCCCTTGCTATAGCTACTCTTTTTTTTGTCTGAAAAATGTAGACTTAAGTGATCAATGGCAAACATATATCCACTTTTCAGAGTGAAATTATTAGTCCATCTCCTAGACCCTCTCTCTTCTCAGCCAACAAGCATATTTTTTTTTTGTCTGGTTGATTTTCTGCAGTCATTTCTTTCCCTCAAACACTGGCTAATCAAATTAAGTGACACTGGCACAACTCTGCAAGAACTGATTCAGAATAATTCAATTATCTTACATTCAAAAACTAACCCAAAATTTGGTGTGATTGTGAATTTGTGTACACGTCCACACACACTCTTGCATATCTGTAACATGTATATATAATTGTCTTTAATTATAGGACATACGTCACAAAGAAAAACTTTAAAATATTATTTTCATTTGAATTTCCTACCTTAATATTACTGAAATGTTAGATCTTTTCACTAATAGAACACCTTTACAGGCAGAATCTGCGTGTTCTTAACCTAGTGTGTTAAGGACCGCATTGTTGATCTGAGGGTTTCTTGTGATAATGTAGTGTAACTAGGTTCAATCTTGTCACAAATACTTTTCAGAATATTCTGTTGATTACTTTGAGGGCTGGGCAATATCAGGCCGGCCTGTGCTGAACAAATGTGAATAAGAGAGAAGCCTTTGCTCTAAAGAGCTAGCTTATAATGTACACGGAGAAACAAAGAACATGTTCTATTATCAAATAATGCAATGACTCACAAACTTAGTATTTATTGCAGAGGCATGACCTTGACTTCACAAAGATGTTTCCACGTACTTAAGTTGATGTGTCAGTGTGGAGGATTCACACTGACAGGAGGTTGCTGGCAACTTTAGGTTGGTATTTCTGAATTAGGAATCACAAACATGCTACTGATTCTCTCCTCCATTTGGCAAACTGAAAAGTCAGCATTTTATCTTCTGGTACAGCGGTAAAAGAGAGAGAATGGAAACTGTTTGCTTTTAATTTCTGCACATTCTAAACATTAACAATGTCCTGTACACTCTGTGTAATAAGGAAGTATTACAATAAATGAGATTCTTTCATCAGTGAAAAACATATATTTGTCAAACAACTTCTGAAAGCTTTTAAGTGTTATGATTAGAAATGTAAATATTTCAGAGGATTTTACTTTTAATATAGTGGAAATGTTTTTACACACACACAATTGTATACCTATATATGATCCTGGATGACCACACACAAACAGGGCAACATTTTAATTTTATGAATAAACATAGTACAACTCTCTGATGATGAGCAGGCCAAATAACTGGAATTGTATTTTATTTCAGTGTTTTAGAGTGGTGCACTGTGCTTTCATCTGGAATGCCAGGAGTACTACACAGATTGAAATTCTCAATATCTGCCCATCTAAAAAGGTCATTTGTATTTCCTTCAAGACTAAGATTAGATGGTGAAATATGTTTATTGGTTACATCTGAACCCCAGGAGCACTTAGAGAAGGACATCACAAAATCTCCCATGGGTATATTTTGGCAATGAAAGACTGCAGTATCATAAATGTATGTTGAATACTAGTAAAAGTCACGAACATTTCTCTACAATTTCCTCAATTTTAAGTATGATGGCCAATTAACAGGCACCAATCCCCAAATTAAAGGGAGAGTATGTTTCTACAGCAGAAGTCTGTGAAAGAAGGTACTTTATGACTTTTTATATTCAATTTGTGACAATCATTAGCCACAGCCGAGACCTACCAAATGGATCTGACCATGCTACTGTTTGTTTTCATTTGTTAATACTTTATCTGAGGTTTTGGAAACTTTTCAGAAAGGAAAAGAGTACAACTGAAAACTAAAAGACTAAACTTGCTTTACATGAGTAATAATTATAGAATTACCTTAGACTGATTAGGTGAGCATCCCAGAGAAAAGACCTATGCATCTGGGGACGTATTCAGTTTCAGTATCGTCAAATCCCTATTATGAATATTAGTTGTTCATTACTCCTTTTAATTTTTATAAATATAGTGATTCCCATAATAAAAGGGGTTTTTTTTAAAAGGTATGAAAATATGCCTGGTAGAAAATCATTTATTATACCCAGAATGAACGATAGTGAGTTACAGATAGTCATTTGTATATTCTCTCCTTTTTTTTTTCTGTAAAGAACTATTATATTTTTTTGACAGTCACAACAAAAGAACAAGTGACAATATTTGAAGTGTTATAATTATTCATGACTCGGGAGAAAGAAAGCCCTCTTTCTCTATATATATTCACAGGCCCTCCAAAGCATGCACCGTTAAATGATCAAACATTCCAGTCATACTTAGGGAACAAGTTAATGTGTGGTAAAGTCAATGGGAATCTTTACACTACTCTTTGCATTAGCTTGTTAGTTCATAAAGTTTTTAGGATAGGGATTGTCTTTTCAGTAGGCAAAAACCATGCAAAGAAAATATGATCTCAGGCTTGATTATTTAGTACAGATGCAGTTATCATGGAAAATAGTAGTGGGTTTTCAATCCAATGTGTCAATGTGTGGCCTGTGTAAAGAAAAAAAAAAAAGAAATAGTAATCCTATAAAATATTTCTTTTTTTTCCTCCACTTTTCAGTGCTAGGTGAAATCCCAGCCTCCTTTACACTAACTTGCCTTTGGTACTGGCTTTAATATTGCCAAGATTTTCCCTAAAATATCAGTTTAACAAATAATCTTGCATTATTTTATTTAGGGTGATTTGATACTGTAACATTCTTCATTCTTTGCTAATTGATTCCCACTGGCTACTTTCTAATAAATATTTGATTAAAACACAATAAAATAATTGTTAAATACTGAAAAGTAGATGAAATTAGATAAAGTATTTTACAATACTTCAGACTTGCAAATAATCCATAGGATTCCTATAGGCTGGAGCTTGTTTACTGGCTAGCACCAAATGTTTACCATAAGGTATATTGTCAGTTTTCTCTTTTTTTCCGTACTCAGAAGTATAGTTTATCAAAATAATATGCTTTTTGCCTGGAAGTCTAAATATTTTTAGGTCAATTGATTCCCATCTATTGCTTACTGTGTGTTATTAGGTTAGTCATCTACTGACAAATGTAACACAGATTCCAAATAAGATTATTTTTATATCACTGTATACAAATCTGAGTTCTCAGCTGGGATTAGAGAGATTAGAAAGCACAAGCTATTAAAAAAAAAAAATCATGAAGATGTGTTAGCTTGTGGCAAACCAGCGAATCTGTTATCATCTTTGGTTATCTTGTCTGTGTTTTGAACAGAAAAGTTGCCTATGGCTGAAATTACTCAATAGAGACAAACAGGAGACACACATGGCACATCCATACCATGCACAATGTTCAACATACAAATTGGATTTGGGGTGCTAGCTGGATCCAGCTGGCCTCTAGCACAGCCTTAGGGCTTATGTCATCTGCACTGACAGACAGAAATGCCCAAGGAGCTGCTCTGCCAGAAAGAATCACTCAGTGCCCACTGCTCAAGCCCCTTCCACCTCTGACATACCATCACAATGTCTGCAATTGGCAAAAAGTCAACGTTCGCTTGCATCGAGATGCTCCTGCCTGAAGATATCATTCAATTCCTTTACATTGCCAGGCTGACGCAAGTTGTATTTGTGAGGGGCAAAGCCCAGATGCCAAATGATTTAAAACATGTTTGCAATAAGAACGTAATGCTTGCACAGCTAATCAAGTGAAGTCCAAAGGGATCCATAAATGGGAGATTTTTGCCTCATTCCCTCACAGCCCAATGTATAAAGGTAAGCTGTTGTAATTTGTTGTTACAACAAAATTTGCCACTTATAATAATGAATGTTAGTCTCAGTTAATAGAAAAGTGGTAAATCTGAAAACTGAGAAGCAGACATGCTACCCATTCTGTTGACCTTGCTATGGTATGGCAGCACCTCACAGAGCGGCAGGACAGTCAGCTGTATGTAATAACCTCTTGAATAATCAGCTTGTAAGACAGAATAGTTAGAAACCACCTTCTGAATAGATCTAAATAGCTTCTTGTATTGGTCAAGTGCATCGGCTACTATTTGAAAACTTGCTTCCTCCAAACCAAACTTGCAAGCGAACACACACTCTTCAATTTTCTGTGACCTTATCAAGTCACACCTCACTTCATGTAACCTTAGGACTTAAACTTGATTGGTTTTGCTTTTTTACTTATTTATTATTCCTGCAGATACCTAGAAACCCAGCTACGCTGACTTCACTCTGCAGGTTTAGTAGGAGTAAAAATGTGGTCCGTTGAGACCTAAGCCATGGCTTTCTTTGGAGTCCTCTCTATTTGATGATAATGCTCGTTGCTAACATAGAGTGTCACTACAGTATTACCATATTCACTATGATCTCCCAAAATGCAAAGGTCAACCCATGTGGAGACACAGCAGCAACAGTGTCAATGTAGCTGTTATTTTACATTTCAAGGAATCCAAGTTTAAGAAATTATTTATGTAAGTTATCGTCTTTAAAAATAGCCATCCAAAAAGGCAGGAGATAAGGCTTTTTAAAGTATTGAACCATCAATTATTCAAAATGTGTAGGAAAATTATATGCACACTCTGTTAACATTTGCTAGAATACAGCATTTCTTTCGCAGCTTGCTACCTTAAGTGACTTAGTCGAAGCAAAGAAGCAAACTGCAATTTTTTCCACCTTTGGTCTTGACGAGTGCACTTTTAGAGGTGGGTTGCAAAGTGTTTCGTGAGTCATGTCAAATAGCGACAGAAATCCACCACCTTCACCTCACTCTCTTGAGTCCAGTGAGTGATCAAGGGGTACTGAGAGACAGTAACTGTGTTTGATCATTGCAGATTGTTTTCACTCACCCTGCCAGCTGCATGGAATGACTGGCAACCATACGAAGAAATAATAAGTGCTAAAAGGGGCAATGACATTTTGGGAGAAAGGAAAAGAGAGAGCCATAAATCACTCTTTTGTTAAAAATAAATTTGTAGGTGATGGTTGTGATAGTTGCTTACCACTTTTCAGAAGTGGTTTTGCTGTAACCTCATGCAACTCTCCCTCTGCCTGCTGTACCCACCTGTTGCCTACCATATTAAGTACACGTAATAAGGGCTTCAGGGTAGACACTGCCTTTTTTATGTGATTGTACTAAGCCTCATGGGATGAAACTGCAATAAATATAATTGTAAATGCAAATAAGATATCAATTAATATTACAATTTTATTAATAGTATGAGGTCAGGAAGGGCAGGTAATGACCAGTTAAGCCTGTCATTAGGGATTTTGCTCAGGTCACCTTTTTTAACAGGATAATACAATGCATCTTTTTTTACAGTCCTGTAGAGCACACTGTCTGTGTTGCTGTTTGACAAAGAATTCAGAGATTTTTTTAGACTGCCTAGTTTTAGGTGCATCCTTCCCCCTCCCATTCCCAGGCTGTCACACATGTGTAGACATATAAAACAAAGAAACTACGCAAGCTTGAATTTTCATTACTTGGCATGAATTTAACACAGGTTTAAATCAAAGCAAGCTGCAAATCCATAAAACTAACACAACATACGGTTAAATAAGTGTGCTTAGTTACATTTATTACATATAGCTATATTAGTTTTAAACATGTGTACTGTGACGGTGTCCAAAGACTCCTATCAAAGTTAGGACCTGATTGGAGATAGACAAGAAAATATCTCTCCCAGAGATAAACACAAAAGAAGATGAAGGTTGAGAAGGATATGACCTATAAATAAACGAACATGATGATGACTGACACAATTTTATTTAGTAAATATGTTTGTTGTTGCTGCTTTTCCCTAGATAGCTCATCCTGAGGAATTATCTTACAAACTTGCTGAAAATAATTAGCAGAAAAAACATCTATGGCAGATGAGGCTTTGAAAGCTTTTGATAGATCCTGTCTAGGTCAGTGGAATATTTTGCCAATGAGGACTTTGATAGCGCTAATGGAAGTCCACCTGAGCCCCTACTGATGATAATACTACCAGCAGACACACTGATAAATTATAATGGGCGCAGCAGCAGCAGCAGCCACTCCAGAAACATCCTTAAAGTGAATTTCCTTTAATGGCTGGGAAGACAAATGGCTCACATTTTATCATTGGATTCCTCCTCTTTCAGAAAATTGCCAATAAACTTCCTGTTCTTAGCTGAAGATTTGGCAGCGACTTGGACATAACAAATTTAACCCATTCAGTGGCTTTCATCTGTTTATTTATGTCAGTTATTTGTTCTAACTGTTCTTTTTAAGGAAAACGATCTCATGTCTTTTCATATCTGGAATTAAGATAATTTGTTTTTTAAATGGCTCACAAACTGAAGTAGTGTTTCTGAGGAGGTCAGTGTCTTTTAAAGTTGTTATTCAGAAGTGATTGCCTGTGCTGTAAGTACCTAAGTTCACGAGGTATTTACTATGAAATTTGGGAGTTTCTGGTCTTCTCAGACTCGCTCAGCATGAAACAGCTTGTACCTAACTCTTCCTAAACCCAGCCAGAACCCCAGAGCATTAACTGTGGGCATATAAACAAATGTCACCAAATTTATGTGGCTTAATGAGCTACCGCGCATTGGCTGAGCTTGTATGCTCTGTTAGCACTCTGATTTTCTTTCACTTAGCAAACAGTCGCAACATCCACAGTTTGAGACATTATTCCCCCATCCCAAGTTGTTTGCTCTTGTTCTGCTGCTGAAGACCATCCTTGCAGCCAGTGTAGCAGAACAAATATTCCTTTCCTCTTACAGGTTAGTTTAAATGCCTGTTCGCTGCTCATTTAATCTACTCTGTTGCCTTATACTAAGCGGTTAACACATATGCAAGCTTTTCTTCTGCTGATTTAATTTCAGAGAATGATGATCTCTGAGAGAGGCATGGTGCTAAAGCTGGAGCTGGTTTCACTAGTGTTTGTCTATAAATGCCTTTAACTCTTTCAATTACAAAGAAGAACACATTACTTGGAATCTGTGGAAGGAAGTTGTTCCACATTTGGGGTGGGCTAACAACATGCTGATGAGCAGGTGGCTCAGCTGACAGGCAGAACTTGACAGTGTTCTCGTAGCTTGGGGATCTCACACACAGGTCTGGTAAGTAGCTTGGTAGAGTAATTTCAAAGAATATTTATGCATACGCAGATATTCTTATGAAAGTCACTGTCAGAGACATTAATGCTTCCAGAATTGCCCCGTCACTGTATACCAGCTCTTTTTCCTCAAGTGTTCAGTGAGAGAAGTTAGGAGACTTGGATTCAATGCCTTCATCAGTCTGCGGAGCTTCAAAAATATGTTCTCAAAAGACTGCGGTACAATAGAGGGTAGTTCAGCTAGAAAGCACTCTCCACATTCCAGTTGAAACTGTACTTTGGGTAGCAAAAGAAACAGGATTATTTTGGCCAGAAAAGGCATGAATATAATCCAGTGAGAAGGGCATTTGGAAATAGATATCACTACCTACTACCAAGACCATCATTTATGTAATTATTTTGCAAAGAGGAAAATTATTCCAGCATCTCTGATCTTCTCATTGTCTCTTTTTGTAGTCCAAAAGCAGGAGATTTTCTAACAACTTCCAAGAAAGATTTTTGCAGAAAACTTACTTGTCATTTGAAGCTTACAGCTCTAGTGTTCTTTTGAAGCCCACAGGTCTGTGAGCAACGTCTTACAGACCACCAGTTGTCAAAGGAGCTACCTGCAGAGCTATTATGTTTGGTTTTGAACATCCAGATCCTTAACATTGTGGCTGTAGATGAAACCTGAAGCTGAAGAGAGCTGACTTGTAAATGCATGTGAGCTGTGACATTAGCATTAGGTATTTAGGGACTGCATTTCATTTCTCCTTGCTTTTATTTAATGATAGTTTTGCTCTCTTTCCTGCACTATTCAGAGACAGGTGAAGTTTAAGATGCACATACATACTGGTAAACTGTTTTTTTGCTTCTTATATGGTGTTAGGCATATGCTTTTCTGTAATCCTTAAATTATGCTATAAATAATTCTTTCTAATATTAATATCTTATCAGTCTGTGCAGCACTTTAAAACGAAAAAGGTTACACAGAGCTTGTAAGGTCTGACTCCAAGGCACTTTGTGTCTGTTTCTAATGTAAAAGAGAATGGAAGCAGGGGTGGATAACTAGCCTCTGGTTAGCTCAATCTTTAATATCAATGAAAGTTACAGACCACATTTGTCAAGATCAAATCAAGATTTCTATGGGCATGTAGGGCAAACTGCACTTTCAGTGTTTATGTGAACGTTACATGGAATTCCCCCAAAAGTATTAGTCTGAATCAAAATCTAACCATATAAACTCACAAAAAATTGGCTGATTGTATAGCTGTCCTGCTTCGAGCACAAAGAATAATTAGGCTTATTATTGAAGAAGACATGGTTTTGTCTGTTTGCCTGCGGTAGGAGCTTTTTTTAATGCTATTAATCATATTAACTGCTGTAGCGCTCAAGGAGCCTGATTGCACAGTACCTGTACAGTGCCTAATACAGAAAATAGAAGGGGCTGTCCTCCAAAGGTACGGACCTCAATGGCAATAAGGACGGAGGCCATGAGTATGCACAGGGATTGTCTTGACTTATTGTAGTTATATGTATCACCTCAGGCCTTGTACTGTGTTGATTAGATGCTGTGGTTTGTGAGCAAACTGTATGGGTAGAGCAAGCTTTTAACTGTCCAGATTATATTGCACAGAAATACACTGTATATCCTTTTTGCGTGTTTTCAAACATATAAAATGAAAATAACCATTAAATTAATCTCATGATTAACTTATTTGTGTCTGAGTGATAATTTGAAGACTAAAGACACTACGCTACATAAATGCTGCTATTGTGATGTTATCAGATATTGATCAGCAGTTTGACTCCTTAATTAGGTTTAGTTTCAGACAAAGGGAAGTACCTTGTTTTGAATGATCATGAATGCAAAGAGAGGGTATGCAAGAACAGGAGTCAGTTTCCAGTTCAGACAAGCACATTGATAACTGAGGTAGGCTCTTCACACAACAAACATTAGCTTTTTTTCATTATTATTCTCTTTTTTTTTTGTGGAAAAAAAAACACGCAAAGGCTAAGCATGTGAGATCTTAGTAAGGATCTCAATGAAAACATTAAATAATTGCAGGAAAAGTTTGCAAATGCTATCTATGGTGAAAAACGTCAATGACAACCAAAGAGTTTTCCATAGATGTTAGGAAACATCTATGCATTGTAAAATGACCTCTTTATAGAATGATGTCTGTATTAAAACTGAGAACATAGGTCACACTTTAAGATGAGAGAATGTGTTTTTGTAAATCAGGGAAAAAAATGTTGAAATCTTGATTAGTAACCAGGAACATGAGTTCCCAGCTCACATAGAGGCCAAGACCAAATGTGATCGTGTAAAAATAAAAATGAGAGTTTGGAGTAAAATACTGCATTAACATGACTCCTGTGACATTCCATATCCTATTCCAGAGTTTACACTTCTAAAAGGATATTGATAAATGGTGAAGGTTGAGAAAAGCCTTGCAAAGATGAATCATAGTCTGGAAAGCCTGCCTTGTTATAAGAGACTAACGAAACAAAATCTAATTATCTCAACAATAAGAAGGTTAGAAGGTTGACTAATCATGATCTGTACAGTATGTAAGTTAAAAAAAAGAAGTTAATACTAAAAGGATCCTTAATGTAATAGACAAAGCCAAAGTGAAGTTCAATTTTGTATGACTACAAGTCAGAAACGTGATTTTGACAGTGACAGTAATCATGTACTAGTAAAATTTACTCAGACATTGCAGAATCTGCAAATGAGAAATACCTTTTTTTTTAAGAGAAAAACTCACATACTTGAGTTCAACGGTAACTAGATGGCTTTATGGAAAAAAAAAAAAACACCAACAAACAAACAAAAATAAAATAAATTAAAAAAAAACAATGAAACCCCAAACTGATGAAGCACTTAGCCTAAATGATATGAAAGATCTCTGTAGATAATTATAATGGTCTCTTCTAGCTTTGACTTTACACAAGGAAGTCCGGAGCCCAGCAACTGCTTCCACTCTTCCAGGACTGAAACATTGGCTCCATTAAAGTCAATGTCTGTACCCCTCTCATGAAGTTTAAGGTTGCATCTCATAAGTTGTATGGCTACAAATTCCTGTATTTTGCTCTCTAAAAAAGACCTAAATAGGTGAAGTGATCTTTCTACAATATTTTGGGTTTAGACCTTTCTCAGAAGCAGAAAACTAAAAGTTTTAGTAAAACAATGTTAATGAGAATGCAATTACAGCATAACTAAAAAGTCAGGCATGTATCATGAGAAACATCATATCTTTGGGAAGCTCTAGTGAGTATTATTTCTCACACTACACTACTCTGAAATTATCATATTGGCCATACAGGTGGGACTCTACAGCATATTTCTAATTTATGTGGCATAAACAGCAGTACAGTGAGCATTTCATTTCACTATAATGACAGATTTTGAATTTGAAAATATTTATGTGATTTTTGTGGTTGGTATTTTTGTTAATCTGTGTAACGTTCTATGAAATCACTACAGATCAACTTTTTCTTCCATCAGCAAACCATAAGAAGATAAGCTACATAGGAAACAAATTTTGTTCTTGAAATTTAGTAAACAGTGTTTTGGGGCTACTCACTAGGAAACTATTTCCCATAAATCTTAATTTTCTGCATGTTCGTTACAAAATCATCTCTGGAACTTTCCTGTTTACTTGGTGGACCTGGTGGACTCATTGTATTTCCTTTTAATTACTTTCTGTTCTGCAGTTTGGCATTAATTTCTTCTGCAGTTCTCATTTACTTGAAGTCTTAGGAAGGACTGCGCCTCCTATGTATTATCACCCTTGTATCCAGCAAGAGAGCTCAACCAGTGACCCGAGTTGGAGATTCGTTGTGGATTTCAGTCCACCTAATACAAGCCTTGTGCATCATGAAGCTAGTGAAATATCCCATTTCAACCGCATGAAGTGCATTAGGACCACGTTCTATGACACTTGCATAAAAAGGAATGGAAGTCCATTGGCATTATGAATATTTGGGGAAGAAGACCAAGCAGGTAACAGGAAGGGATAAAGAGTCAGTTACTGTTCGTGCAATTGTAGAAAGCCCCTCTTGTCCTGCTTCAAGTTTGCCTTTTGAATATGATTTATTTTGAATGAATAACTAATGAAACAAACAAAATTCGGGAGGTATTCTTTTCTCTTTTCTCTTTTCTCTTTTCTCTTTTCTCTTTTCTCTTTTTTCTCTTTTTTCTCTTTTTTCTCTTTTTTTCTTTTTTTTGTCCTCTCTCCCTTTCTTCCCTTTCCTTTCCCTTCCTCTCCTTTCCCTTCCTCTCCTTTCTCTTCTTTCTCTTTCTTTTCCTTTCTTTTCTTTC
>VUYV01000075.1:3972117-3982725 GCA_008711295.1 Anarhynchus alexandrinus | reverse complement strand
TGCGGGGCTGGAGGCCGGGGCGCAAAAGTCCTGTCCGAGATGCGGGGGTCGGGCAAGCGCGGCAGCCCGGGGGCGGGGGCCGTTAACGGCGGCGGTGCGGTGGCCGTTGGGGCCGTTGGGTTGGGACAAGGTGGGCGCCTTCGGCCCCGTGGCGGCGGCCCTGGGCTCGGTGGGGGCACTGCTCGGCACAAGGGCGGCGGGGGTGCGCACGCAAGTTTGGGAGTCTGGCGTTTAAAGGCGAGCCGCCACCGGCAAAAAAAAAAACAAAAAACCCAACCCCCCAAAAAACCCCAAAAAAAGGAAAAGAAAGGAAGAAAAAAAAAGGGAAAAAAAGGAGAGCTCTTTAGCCACGTTTGATCGGCATTAAAAGCAAACACCTATGAAATTCTAGACCGGTTTTTGTTTTTAACTGATTAATAGCGTTCCGGGTGTATTATGGATACGTTTAGAAGTAGGTGATGTGAAAGCAGAGCTTAGCTGGGCGAATCTACAAGCAGTTACGCCAAAAAGGAAATCTCTGATATTTTTCTCCTCCTAAAACATGAATATAGCTGCTAATTTAGATATCTCATATAAATGGAAGGGCAATAGTCCACATCCCATGGGACACAAATTAAGTTTGTTAATTATTAGGTGTATAAATCCTCTGTTAGCACTGAAGCAATAAACTGTTTTTCTGCCACCCTAAGAAAAGAAGTAATTCTTTCCACTCATCTTAATTCCTAGATGAGAACACAACTTTGCTTTGTAACAGTGAGCTGATTTCATGTCAAATGAACGCTGCATTTTATTTTCATTTTACTTACAAAATATGCATTTGATATTCTTTATGCTAATATCACCTATCTAGGCTTCTATATAGGTAGGACCTATATAGATGTGCATTAAGGCAAAGACATTTCAAATATTTTTTGCTTAAAGTACTGAGTAGGGGGTTGCATGCATTGTCTTATGAATCATGTTCCAATGAATCATTAAAGACTGAGAACACGAAAACATGCTATGCAGTCTCTGGTAACTCAAAACAGTAAGATCTATGATGGCATGTAATTTTCTAAGAATAATATAAAATGAAATTTAATTTTGACCTACTCATTTTTATCATCTTGTAATTATTACCCTGTTGTATATAAATACAGCTGTTATTGCTCTCTCTCTTCTCTATTCATGTGCCCATATATCATACAGATGCAATTATTGTTGGTATGCTGTGTACAAGTACAACCTATTAAGTTGTACCAGGTACTAAAACTGAAATTCAGTTTGGCATACAAAACGCCTTGGTCCTCAAGAGGATTCTAATTCAAAGCTAATTTAAATCCTTTTCTTTTTTTCCTTTTTTTTTTTTTTTAATTGAATTTAATAGCCCTTAGGTTTGGTCTCTACTGGAAAACATTCATGTAGACAAGAAAATACATTTTCTTCTTTATGCATTTCTGGAGGGACTGATTACTTGCCTAGCATTATTTTAAAATGCAGTACTATAGCACAGACATGTAGACTGTAAATTCAAAAATTCCCGATGTTTTTTCTTGATCAGCAGAGCGCAGTGGTCAGCGATGAAGTGTCATTTCTTTTAAGGGGATCACAATGCAAGAAAACAAAAGCAAGCCTCATAGCGTGAATGAAGCAGGCCAACTGGATTAAATAGGGCAAGTGACAAAACCAATAGGTTTACTGGAGACACTGTGCTACCCTATATATTTTTTATTCTTACAAAGACTCTATCTTTTTAGCTGATCCCATGTTCTTGGGCAGATCATTCACCTGACAATTTTTACATTTGATAAAAATGTCAATCTTAATAGGCATCCTTCAGCTGAAGACCTGTCATGTAGAGATGAAGGCAAGAGGCAGAAAGAGAAGCTGGTTAACTGAAGCTTTGTATTAAAGATACCATATAGAAACAAGGATTTGTTTGGCTTTTTTTTTTTTTTTTAACAAAAGAGTGATTCAAGGAACACTTACTGACTGCTGCATAGAGGTTTGCACATTTGTTTTTGACAGGTTCTCAATACAGCCTCCTCTTGGCCTTTCAAACATGCATGCTGCTATTTGATGGCTGAATCACATAGTGTAAAGAACAGCTCCACCTGGGTAGGACAGGAATAAGCATCATGCTATAACCAGCATATAATTTAGTCATTCTGTCACTTGAAGACTTGTCATCGAGATTCAAGATCTCTTCTGCGTGAGTAAGATTGGTTAGTTATGTGCACTGAATTATAAGGCTGTGAGTCTAAAAAAATATTAAAAATCTAATAAAACCAAAACATAAACATGAGCTGCACAAATCAAGATAAGGCTTTCGTGTCCAACTGCAGCTGTCCTCTGTCACAGTTCAGCTCAGGTGCTCTCAAGCAATATTTGTAAAGCATTTATGCTGTGAGCCATTTCGATCCTCACACCTGACAGGGTTATGTGTTCAACTCTGTCACCTTTTAATAGTTCTCTACTTCTCATTGTATTTGTTTTAGTAGTTCCCAGATTGGATTTGAAAGAAAAAAAAAAAGCACCAATAAATGCCCCCCACAAACACCAAAGAAAAAAACCACCTTGATGTTTAGTGGAGGCAAAACAAGTTTTACTGACAATATTCTTGGAAAATTATTTGCAGTGAGATAGGGCATAATGCTAATCAAATTTCCACAACTTGAAAATGGTTATAAGAGAAAATTGAAAAATGTAATTTATAGACAGTTTGCAGTGGTTGAATTTAAAAGGTAGGAAATTATCCTGGAGATGTTATGGGTAAACTCATCCCCTTTTAACCCATGTAAACTCATGGGGATGAATTTTGACATTAAAAATAAACTGTATATGAAGCAGGGTTACTTTATGGCTTGCGTGCATAGCTCGCATGAGGGTCTGAATAGAAGCAGCCCTTGTAGAACACTGGCTTTTCCTGTGAGATCTGCAGTGGGGCATTACCAGTGGCATGGCTAATTCAAACCGAATGCATGACCACATACCGGAACGATCCCTAGCTAGGAATGCTCAGATTTTTACTGTAATAATCTAAAAATAAATTGTAGTTACTGGCGTCACAATGTATGATTCTTTCGTTCGGCTGTCTTCTGTGCTGAGCCCACACACCACTCAGTGTCACAGGACGTATTTCGGTAAGTGTATGCCACTGACTAGCTTCAGGAGAGGGTTAGGATTTTCCATGCTTGTCTGTCTTCTGTTATTTATGTGCTCACTGAGATTTGCAACTTGATGGGGAGGCTGAGCCTCTCAAGAGAGGTAAGCTTTGAAAATGAATGGCACTCTTATTAGAAAAAAATATTTGAGGCAGGATCACAGTGAACTGCTTCAGTTCACTCTGAAAACTAGAGGAGTACATAGCTGTCATAATTTCATGTTAATTCAGATAACTTCCTTTGAAAGAATGCTTTTTCATTGCTTATAGAAGGACTATTTTTAAATGTTGCACAGATTAAGGCAGAATCATAATAAAGACTGATTCTTTTATTAGATAGGATATAATAATTTGATAATAATGTAACTATACAAGAGATTTGTAGAATAAAATGTTTGGTTTTCTTCCCAGATTAGCCAGCAGTCAATTATAGCTAATTCTGCAGTGGCTGTTATGATTTCATATATAGAAACAATTAGCTCATTTTTATTTACTTGTATATGAGTTCATTTTTAAATAAATAAAAAATAATTCTGTGATTTACTTACACAAATCATTGAGACTAAGTCATTTCAGTATTTCACCATAATAGATGACAGATGTAATAGTAGTGGCATGACTTGATGGTAGCAAACTTCCATCTCACAGTATCTTTCAGATTTGCATCTACTGAATGCAGTAGACAAAAATATATAGCCTGCTGCTTCTCAGTGCAAATGAGTCCAGAGGTGAGACCTTTCCTTTGTCCTCCAATTGGAAGTAGTCACAGTGATTTAGAAGAGGTCTACTACAGCCAGAAATGGAAGAGGACAATCACGAATAGGATTTGTGTTCCAAAGTGTTGCTTGAAGTGGTCTAAGGGCTTGCTTATTTTGAAAATGCCTATTGCTGTAGTGTCTGGGTCAGTTACAGGCCCAGTACAGACCTGGAAGGAACAGATTTTCAAACTCTTGGGACCATACTGTGTCGTGTTGCTGTCGAGTTAATGGTCTTTCCAAGTATGACTTACCAGCCATGTTGATCACTGCCATCATGTGGTTATCTTGTGATATTGTTGCCAGACATCTCTGGGTTGGCGATCAAGTTTCTTTATGTTTTAAAGTCAGTTTGGACCAGTACCGAAAAAATAGTCAGTTTAATGTCAAGAAGTCTTTCAAAAAAAACCTGTTTAGAAATACTTTGGAGGGGGCTCAAATAAATCAGTTATATTTTCTGTAACAGCATTTCTTTTATGCTTTTGAACTCTGGTGGAAAGTAAGCAGTAGAGCTTCAATAACTCTTCTGGGTTTTTTTTGTTTTTTTGTTTTTTAATTCCAAAACAGACTGCAGTAATCAGCTCCAAATACCTATTTGTTCTATTCCAATAAACAAATACTACATTACATGTCATACTTTTGACTTCTGATACTGATAGGAAGCCCTACTTCCTATCCATCCAAATGTAATAAAACAAGGACAAAGCTGCTAGCCTCATTTTGAAATAAAGAATTTGGAATGGAACCAGATTCTTCATGTCTATTTTTATATCTTCATTCCATGCTGACTTTTGTAGTCCTGATTTTAGACTTAATTTTTAAGATTTACATAAATCCTAAGCTTGCAAAGTAGATGTGCTAGCCATTTTTTCATCTGTTAAATAAAGTTGTTTGCAGATGCTATGCAGAACTCTGCTATAAAAAGAGATGGGAATTACTCAAAGTTTACCAATATTATAATTATACATCAGCAAATTCTTTTTCTGAAAATAAATAAAACATTTTTTCCTTTCTCTCTACTACTTTACTTACTTTACTTCACCAATCTATATCGCTTATCCATGAAATATCTCTTTCGAGCACTTGGGCATATACAGAACATGTTGCAAATTACATGAAAATTATATAGGGGATATATTTATGCTTTGAGATATGATTCTACCTTTTCTGATCTGCTGATAAAAATTTCCAGATCTGTATTTTAAAATAAACAAAATTAGTATATTATTCATATGGGACCATATAAGATATAAGCCATAAGTACAATAAGTTTTTGCTCATTTTCTTATTGGATGTAGCATAGACCATCAATATTAACAGACTTGTGTAATAGGACTGAGATTAGCAGACCATTGACAGATTAGTGTCATGGGACCAGGTCTTGACTGGATTAAGTGTAAAAATTCCTGTTCTTTTCAAAAGGCTTTTGGTCAGGTTCTATGCATAAGTAGTATTTGCATAGAATTATATGGAGTATTTGCATAGAACTGGCAATGTCACACAGCTTAAAAGTTTTCTGCCAACTTCATGTTAAGTTCTGGTAATGAAATTGCCTTCAAACCTTTGAAAAGTAAAAAAGAAAGCAGTAGGCTCTAAAAAATAATGCATCTCCATCCCTTCCTTAAAGAGTTTGTTGTAAGTGCGGATTACTACGCGTGCTAGAAAAGTATCCTAGATGGTGTAGGAGCAGGTACTGTCTCAACTCATGTTCTGTTGATGACTGTGTTTATAAAGACAAATGGTTGTACAGATGTGTTACTCTCTGTGATTTCGTCCTGAAGTTTCCTGGATTTGCTTTTCAACAGAAGCTGGGTCCGTGGTAGCAACCAAACTGATGGAGTACACACATCCGGTTTGTACACCTTTCCATGCAGTCATCTCATTACCTGTGGTTGCGCTGAAGAGACAGTTTTTGCCATGTCTCCAAACTGGCTTTATAATACTGTTATATTATCCTTTGGATGTTCACTTGTACTGTTTGTAGGTCATAGATTTCAAAATGATTTTATAGGCGATTGTGACAAAAAAGGGCCAAAATCCTCTCCTGGATTCCAGAGGAATTGTGGAAGAAGAGGTGAAGCCCATATGAATCTTTGGTACATCTGCCATTACCAAAAGTCTCTGAAGTTTGTCAAGTAATAGGACTGTATCCGGATTTCATGGGATGTCTCAGGCAAATAAAGAAAAAGATTCCAGCAACAATCAGAGGAAATGGCTAGTGAGTTATTGCTATATGAAATGTTCCCTTCACCCAAATTTTAGAGCAGACAGTTCAATGCATTGCTTCAAGAAAATATTAATCAATCAAAGTGTTGCTTCTCAGTCAGGTACATAGTTACTGATTTGTCGGTTGGAGTCTCCCAAGCCAAAGATATCTCTGTCACTAATGTAATTATTATAATGTCTGCCTACTGCATTTTACATCATCTACATGAAAGCAAAGATAAGTTCTCAGTACACAATGGTGTGAGGGGAAGTAGAACTTTCTGCAAATTATGCACAGCTGGACAGATGAGCTGTGGCGCCTGCGGCTGTGAATTTGTATTAACACAACCAGCAGTAGGTCTGCTGCCCAAATTAGAAATGTTCCATGTGTGTAGTTTCTGATGTGCAGGTGGTGAATTGGGGGACAGATGATGCAGATTCACTGGTTTTGACAGATTAAATAATAGCAATTGGCATAACTGGAAATTAATCTTGGAGCTGGAGGAGATCTCCTTAGGGAAGAGCTAGCATATTAATTTCGTGCTCATTGTGGTAATACTTTGCTTTAGTTCAGGTGCACAAGTTATAGTGTAGGGTAGGTGGACTTATTGCTTCAATCTGAACAAGTTAACAGTTATTAAGAAAATGCATTACTTTGTTTAATGTTGCATTTGTTATGTCTGTCTTTTTCTCAAGACCTTGTAGCTGAACTGTTTGAATTATGGCTTTTGAAGAGAAATGATTATTGTTTGCATTGGTTTGATGTCATCTTTACATAATGTTTAAGATACAGTGCCTCAGGAATTTGATAATGCAGGCCAGCTGGCACTTGTATTTAAAGAACAGAGTGAATTAGAAGGGTCAGTAAGATTTTTATACTACTGGACTGTGAAAGGCATGCTGTATTGATTGATACATGCCCTGACCTGTTACAGAGGTGAGATGTTACTGAAATGCAGTGGGCTAATGGTGCAGTTAGCATGAACCATTATCTTACATTGAGTTGTCATGGTCATGGATTGGCATGCAAGGACAACCAAAAGTAGTTACCCGCTAGAAGAGCTGGCCCATATTCATTTGCACTATAGTGTAACAAATAAATATTTCTCCTTGGAAAGGTTAGTCTGTATCTTTCTTTCCCTGGTTGCTTTGGAAATAAGATATTCTGGTAAACTGTCCTCCTGCCCAAATCTATCTTTTGGCTTCAGAAACCAGAAATTACAACATGTAGATAAGCTCTTTCGTATTTCTGCCTTTCCTGCAAGGTTTTTGTTTGTTTGTTTCTTTCTTTCTTTTTCTTTTCTTATAACTTTGTCATTTGTCCTAGCATCCCAGATCCTGTGAAGTGCTTTCTTCCATTCATGACTTATTAAAGGTGTAATACTGGTCAATATGATGACGATGACTTCAATAGCTAAAGCAAAACCCCATTATCTTGGGTGATTTGCATTAGCAGTTCTATTATGCAGAATTTGCCTTTTTGTGAAGGATTTCTTGCTCTGGGAATAGAAATTATATTAGCAATATGTAAGTTATATTAGCAATGCTGTAGAAAGGATAGGAGATGGGAGCAGCTATTAGCTATTAGCTAGATAAGAATGGAAAGCTAAATAAATCTTGCATTTGATATATGAGTAAATGATTGCTGGACCATAACACTTCACAAAAACATGCTTCTGCAGTAGATTTTAGTTTCTGTTTGCCCCCAGAGGGTGGCCATTTGGTCAGGCTTGATACTTCACTGCTTTCTGAAACCAGTTAGAGCTGGTTTATTCAAGAGAAACCAAAACTTGTAAAGTTGGAGAAGATACCGTCTAGAGCCAGAGATGTCAATAAGGATGATGGAGAGATGGTCTAGTTCTGTTACGGAAAAACATTCATGGGTTTCTTAACAGCAATGATGGCATTTGTAACACCACTTCTACCTCTTAAGGCCTGAAAGCTAAGCACTGAGCATAATTATGTCTAAGATGAGGAGACTGCGTATTACAGTTCTTACCTTTTCCTCTGTGCAAGACGAGGATGCTTCTTAAATGACCCAGCCTCTCCTTCTCTTATTCATCATCCCTAATTTGGTGTGGTGTTTTCCTTCTCTTACTTCACATTGCCTCAGGATGCCCATCCTAATCAGAGATTGTAAACAGGCAATGACTTGCAGACAGATTACCAGTTTCAAAGGAAGGTTAACATGATTAGCTTTCAAAGAAAAAGAATATTAATGGAGAATAGTGAGTGGGATGAGGTAAGAAATCAGTTGCAGTTGGGAGAGAGTCTCAAAAGAAATACAGAGTCCTCAATAAAGAAACCATATGAGAATGTAAAAAAAGGGTAGGAATGTGGGGATGACACATAGGGGCAGGAGACATACTAGAGCATAGAGAGTAGACTAGTAAGAGGAGTGGCAGTTCAAATACTGGATTCTGGAGAGCTTCTAATACTGACATATGAGCCAAGGCAGACTTACAAGAGGAAGTGATGCTTTTGGACATGAGAATTTGGTTTAGTCTGAGGAGGTTCAATATATTAGAAGTAAGGTCACTATATGTATCTGTGTAAAAATACAAATCTTAGTATCATCATCACTGTGTAGGGATCTGGATTCTAGTCTTTGAAATTGAGTTTGTTTTCTTCTGAATAATCTTTTAAAATATTTTTTGAACAAATAAAGCATTTATTAAAATATCCTCATTGCTTTTTAAGGAAACCATATCCAGTGGTATCATTGGTGAATATATTTCTATTTAGGACTGTTTATTTGTTTGTTTTTATCCCATTTTCCCCAAGAGTTATAATAAATCATCTTTTCTGTTTCATTTAAAATACATGGGGAGGTTGTTTTATTTTTTTCTTTTTTGGTTTGTTTGGGTTTCTTTTGTGTGTGTGTTTTGTTCCCCCCCTCCCCGTATGGCAAATTTTACTATTAACCTTCAGTTCCTGAGAGAAATTAGTCTTGCAGAGAAGTTCATGCAGAATGTGGAGAAATTTACCTGGGATTATATAAAGGCAGGCTTAAGAAACTATGTGGGTTTTGATGGCTCTGTCACTGGTACATGGAAGAGGAAGGAAATTAGAGTAAAATGTATCTTCATCCTACTCATATATATCACTCAAAGATGTTAATGTAATAGCTGATGAAGAGTCTGTGCAGGGGCTGCTGTACTATAACCTCACATCTAAGTTATATTCCATAGTTACAAATCTTTCCTTTGATCACTTTTTAAAACAAAATAGAATTGATATACCTCTGCCTAGCCCAAAATGTTGCCATTTAAAATAGTAGATCTTCGGTGAGATATAAAGCAGCCAGAAAAAAAACAGTTTTTCCTCAGAGTATGCGGAGTACTAGCCTTCCTTTCATGTCCTTAATAAACAAGCTTCCCCATCACACATAAATGGACATAGTGCATACATCATCACTTTTAAGAGCCATTTTTCTTCACTTGCTGTGAGCTGTATATTTAAAAGATTACAAGCATGACTAAGAACTCATTAACGCTGTTTTTACGTTGGTTTATACCATTGTCTTCAGTGGCACTGTGCCTAATATTTGAGTGTCTAGAAGTATTAATTTAGTGCTTAAAAAAGATAGTCAGGTTCCAGGATTTTTCTTCTCCTTTTGCAGCTAACATCTCATCATTTAATGTATTAATTTGGCAGAGGTCTCTTTTCAGCTAAGAAGAACTTGTTCTCTGTGGAGTAAATTGTTTACCAGCCAGCCGTGTATGTTTGCCCTAGTGAATGTGAGTGAAATGGTCCATCACAAATTCATATGACTGCATTAACCTTCTTGACACTGTGACTCTGAAAAGTGAAGACAAGGATAGAGGTGAATGACAGGAGGTGGTGAAAATGAGATTCTTGAACATGACACACATTTTACTGTGTGTAAATAGGCTTAGAACTTAAGCAAATGACTCTTAGAGATAAAATTATCTTTATTTGTCCTCTTCAGATGATTCTTGTTAAACAGGAGATTTTTGTTTTATCAGAATTTAAAGTCAGATGGAAATGTTTTAAATTCTAAATTCATGCTAACTTCCACTATGTGCTCAGATTTTGTGTTTAGACAGGTAGAAGTTTCATGTACAGGAGGATGAAAAATGAAATAGAGGAGGAAAAAAAAATCCAATACAGCCTACTTTACTACCTTATACCAACTTATTTTTCTGCTCTGACATGCACCAGGATTGATTATTTATAGTACATACTTTCTATGAATAAATAAGCACTGAATTTTATGTAAGGAGATATCTCAGCCCAGAAGTAGTTTTCCAGAGAAGATTGATAAAAACTTTGGCTGAAGAACTTAATTTTTTGTAGAACAATATTTTGTCTTTATTTGCAAAAAATTAAACATCTTTCCACAATAAAAAAAAAAAATAGAGTAGATTAGAAAAGGATAAAGAATCTAGACTTTGTCTAGGCTGTTACATGCTTTCCAGAGTCTTTCATCTATCTTTGAGAATAGGTTTGGTTGGGTTTTTTGTTGGTTTTTTTTTTTTTTTT